>SJYV01040236.1:188513-269207 GCA_006410875.1 Neotragus pygmaeus
TTTTTTTTTTTTTTAAAGACATAAGTAAAAATCTAAAACAAAATACTGAAATCTCTTTGGTTTTATTTCCTCTCATCTGTCTGTCATCAGATTTTGCTTCCTTCCTAGTCACATCCGACATTTTGCTTGATTCTGTTTTACTTCATAGAATTCAGAAATTATTCTTCATTATCTCTTCTACATTTACAAAAAGCTTACTCTTATGTGTGATTTTTCATCACCTATTATTAAGGAACAGTCTGAGCATGTTAATTTTTCTCCTATGATACCTACTTGGTTATGATTCTGACCACACTATTCTACAGGTACAGGTGTGGTACCAAGACTTCATTCATTCGTTCATTTATTCAACAATCATCACCAAGCACTTACTGGCATGAAGATGTAGGAGATGTTAGTGTAAAATGAACACGTTTACTGTTCTCATGGCATTTATTTTCTAGTGAAAGATACAGGAAAATATATGTCATAAATATATGTGTGTGTGTGTGTGTGTGTGTGTGTGTGTGTGTGTGTGTATAACTTCAGTAAGTTGTAATCAATATGAAATAATCAAGAGTAACTCTAATGGATGGAGGTGGGGTGTGCATGACCAAATGCATTTGAATAGTGACTTCAGTGGTAAAAGTGCTAGTCACTCAGTCACATCTGACTCTCTATAACCCCAAGAGCTGTAGTTCACCAGGCTCCTCTGTCCATAGAATTCTCTAGGCAGCTGGAGTGGGTTGCCCTTCCATTCTCCAGGAGGTCTTCTTTACATGTGGATCAAACCTGAGTCTCCTGCATTACAGGTAGATTCTTTGCTAGGGTGTGTGTAATCAAATTCATTTGAGTAGGAACATCGAAGATAAGAAGGAGCTGGTTAATTGAAGATGATGTAAGATGTCTCAGACAACAGGAACAAGCATGTGTAAAACTCTGTGGAGGATAAGGATGAATGTGCTTTGAGACTCTGTTTCAGAGTCTCAATGAGTACCTATGCCATTTAAAAAATGAATATTCCTCATCCTTCCAGCCATTTCAGAGTATCCTTATTGGATACCCTCTAACCTCTGTGGACCATCCTCTCTTCTGGGTGCCTCGCATCTCAGGCACATCCACCTGGTATTTTTTTTGTGGTACCCCAGTGAGACATTAAAAAGTAATGACATCACTTTGCCAACAAAGGTTCATGTAGTCAAGGCTATGGTTTTTCCTGTAGTCATGTATGCATGTGAGAGCAGGAGCATAAAAACAAAACAAAACACAGAGAGCCAAATAATTGATGCTTTCAGATTGGTGCTGGAGAAGACTCTTGATAGCCTTGGAGAGCAAGGAGATCAAACCAGTCTATTTTAAAGGAACTCGGCCCTGAATACCTATTGGAAGGACTGATGCTAAAGCTCCAATACTTTGGCTACCTGATGCAAAAAGAGCCAATTTATTGGAAAAGACCCTGCTGCTGGGAAAGACTGAAGGCAGGAGAAGGGAGCAACAGATGATTAGATGGTTGGATGGTATTGCTGATTCAATGGACATGAATTTGGGCAAACTCCGAGAGATGGTGAGTAAGGGAAGCCTGCAGTACTGCAATCCATTGGGTCTCAAAAAGTCAGACATGACTTGCTGACTGAACAACAGCAAAGTGAGACATGTTTATTCACTCCCACTCAAGGCAAGAAGCAACTGGCAGAAAGAGTATTTAGGGAAATCTGGTGTTTCCTTCTGCCTTTTTTTTTTTTTTAATCACAGTTTACTTCAGTAAAAACCACATGTAAAAGGAAACAAAGGCCAACTTTTAGTTTTATTTTTTAATAAAGTCTGTTTTGCATGGGTTCCAAGCCCTCCAGGCACACCAAAACTCTATAGCTGTTTTCTTATTTATACTCAGTGGAGAATCTCAAAAGCCAGGGAGGCTTCTATACATAGACTGCTGTGAGAAGTCAGTCTTGTGTTTATTAATTTTGATACACATACCCATAGGCCTTAGGGCAATGAGTTTATTTAAACAAGTAGAAATGATACGTAAATAACCACATTGTCCCCTAATCCATAGAGGTAATTAGTCCCACAGAATGGCAATGAAGCCTCATGATTCTACCTGTGTGCTGTTAGGAAAGAAGGAAATTCCACTTACTAGCTAGAATATTTATGATATTTAAGCACAATGATGTGGAATAGGTTATATTTATTCACTTGGAGGGTGGTTCTATTCACCTTCAGTCTTCCTAGTTTTCTATTTTTTGTCTCATTAGGATTATTTTGTAGTAGGCCAAGGAAATTCACCCTAGCAAAATTAAGGGGAAAAAAAAAACAAAACCGGAATCCATTGGAAAGATATGGGAGCTCAGAGAAGTAAATGAAGAATAAAGGATAAGGTAAGGAAACTAATGAATAACAGGGGACAGTAGCTTCAGAGAATCTTTGTAACAGGAATTCTATGATAGTCTTTCTCAGATTCTACTACTGAAATGAATATGCCCAAACTTTCTCTGTCTTTGGATCCTTTTTCTCAGATCTAAATTTATAGAATATAGCACAACTGGCTTTGCCTGGATAACAGGACAGGTCTTAGACGAGGGAGAGCTGGGCATAATTTAAAATTTTATTTTATTGAAGTACAGTTGATTTCGGGCTTTCCAGCTGGCTCTAGAGGTAAGGAACCTGCCTGTCATTGCAGAAGACCCTGGTTCTATTCCCGGTTTGGGAAGATTCCCTGGAAGAGGGCATGGAAACCCATTCCAATGTTCTTGCCTGGAGAATCCCATGGCCAGAAAAGCCTCATGGGCTCCATAGCATTGCAAAGAGTTGAATATGACTGAAGTGACTTAGCATGCAACCTGTCTAGAACACCTACTTTATTATTAAGCTGACATCAAATAGTGAGGTGAAATTATATATATACATTCTTTTTTCATATTCTTTTCCACTATGGTTTATCATAGGACACTAAATATAGTTTCCCGGGCTATGCAGTAGGATCTTGTTGTTTATGTATTCTGTATATAATAGTGTGCATCTGCTAATCCTAAATTCCCAATCCATCCTTACCTCGCCTCCTCTCCTTCTTGGTAACCACAAATCTGTTCTCTATGTCTGTGAAGCTGTTTCACACATAGGTCATCTGTGTCATCGTTTAGATTCCACGTGTAAGTGATATCATATGGCATTTGCCTTTTTCTTTCCAGGACATCTGGATTAAAGTCTCTATTAGGCTTTATTCAATGAAAGAGTTTTACCTGTGTAGTAGGTAGAATAATGGTCCTTCAAAAATTCCCATGCCCTAATCCCAGTATGTGTAAACTTAAGTGTGTAAGCTTACATGACAAAGAGTTACTAAGATTGTAGATGGAATTAATGTTTTCTAACTTCTGATCTTAAACTAAGGAGATTATCCTGAATTATCTCCATGGGCCCAAAGTGTTAAGAAGGGTTCTTAAATGTGGAAAGAAATTAGAGGAGATAATTAATCAGAGAAATAAGTGCCTATGAAAGAAAGATACAAAGAAATGAAACATTGCTGGATTTGAAGATGAAGAAAGGGGATAAGAACCAAGGAATAGAGGAGGCTTCTGGAAGCTGGAAAGGACAAAGGTACAGATTATCCCCTAAAGATTATCCCCTTTGATAAGAATGCAGCCCTCTCAACATCAGTATTTTAACTCATTGATACAAATTTTGGACTTTGACGTCCAGAATGAAAATATAATAAATTTGTATTGTTTAAGCCATTAAGTTTGCAGTAATTTGTTAAAGCAGCAGTAGAAAATTAATACAATTAACCTTTAGGAGAAAGACCATTCAATTTTGTGATAAATATTTGATCACTGAAAGGCCAAACTCAAAATATCTCTATGTGTATACACCCATTCCACCAAAACAAAAGAAACAAATAAGAACAAAATTTCTGATTCTGAATTGTTTTTTACGTTCACACTATTTTTCTACTCAGAAACCATACAGATGACAATCACACAAATACCACTGTCTAGGATTAGACAGTAATGTAGAAATACCCATCATTCCAAATGAAATGACTAAATAGAAAAACTGTGAATTATTTCACAAAATTCCTTAATTCTTTACCTTCTCTTAGGATCAAATAGTTCAAAGCATTATTTTGCATACAATGTGCATAGGTGACATGTTCATTCTGTACTAGAACTTCTTCATTTTCTGTCATTGTTTTACAATCATTCTGTAGTCTACACTGTTTCACTGTTCAGGTTATTAAAAATATATAAGGCCCAAGAAATTCTGCATGTGATGGTTAATTTTATGTTTTAGCTTGACTGGGCCATAGAGTGCTCAGATATTTGGTCAAACATTTTTGTGGGTTTCTGTAAGGGTGTTTTTGGAAGAGTTTAACATTTAAATCAATATGTTTAATAAAGCAGATTGCCCTCTCTAATGGGAGTGGGCCTCATTCAATCAATTAAAGTATGAATAGAACAGAGGGCTGACCTTCCCATGAGTAAGGAGAAATTCTTTCTGCCTGACTCCCTTCAAGCTGGGGCACCAGTTTTTTTCCTGCCTCCAGGATTCAGGTGAAACAGCATTTCATACTGAGTCCTAAGTTTGCCAGCCTTTGGACTGGAATTTATATCATGAGCTCTCTTGCTTCTCAGACTTTCAGACTTAGACTTAAAAGCACACCAATGGATCTTCTGGGTCCAATGCGCCAACTTCAGATCTCTGGACTTATCAGCTTTCACAACTGTGCAACTCAATTCATTATAAACTGTATTATATATGTGTGTGTGTGTATGTATATATACACGTATCAATTCAGTTCAGTTCAGTTGCTCACTCGTGTCTGACTCTTTGGGACCCCATGAATCGCAGCATGCCAGACTTCCCTGTCCATCACCAACTCCCGGAGTTCACTCAGACTCATATCCATTGAGTCCGTGATGCCATCCAGCCATCTCAATCCTCTGTCATCCCCTTCTCCTCCTGCCCCTAATCCCTCCCAGCATCAAAGTCTTTTCCAATGAGTCAACTCTTCTCATGAGGTGGCCAAAGTACTGGAGTTTCAGCTTTAGCATCATTCCTTTCAAAGAAATCCCAGGGCTGATCTCCTTCAGAATGGACTGGTTGGATCTCCTTGCAGTCCAAAGGACTCTCAAGAGTCTTCTCCAACACCACAGTTCAAAAGCCTCAGTTCTTCGGCGCTCAGCCTTCTTCACAGTCCAACTCTCATATCCATACATGACCACTGGAAAAACCATAGCCTTGACTAGACGGATTTTTGTTGGCAAAGTAATGTCTCTGCTTTTCAATATGCTATCTAGGTTTGTCATAACTTTTCTTCCAAGGAGTAAGCATCTTTTAATTTCATGGCTGCAGTCACCATCTGCAGTGATTTTGGAGCCCCCAAAATAAAGTCAGCCACTGTTTCCACTGTTTCCCCATCTATTTCCCATGAAGTGATGGGACTGGATGTCATGATCTTCGTTTTCTGAATGTTGACCTTTAAGCCAACTTTTTCACTCTCCACTTACACTTTCATCAAGAGGCTTTTTAGTACCTCTTCACTTTCTGTCATAAGGGTGGTGTCATCTGCATATCTGCATATCTGAGGTTATTGATATTTCTCCCGGCAATGTACATAAATATATACATCATGCATGCTAAGCCACTTCAATTTTGTCTGACTCTTTACACCCTATGAACCATAGCCTGCCAGTCTCCTCTGTCCATGGATTCTTCAGAAAGAATATTGGAGTGGGTTGCCATTCCCTTCTCCAGGGGATCTTCCTGACCCAGGAATTGAACCCACATCTCCTACATCTCCTGCATTGGAAGAGGGGTTCTTTACCACTAGCGCCACCTGGGAAGCCCACATATACATGTAGACACATCCTATTGATTTTGTTTCTCTGGAGAAACCTGACCAAATTATGGTGTAAGAAAAAATTATCTTCTATGATAACTGGAAATTCTATTACTATTAAGCATATTTACTTAAAGAAAAAAAAAAAACATTGTCACTATCATCCAGTCATTCAGGATTTTAAAAATAATGCATGATTATTGTAAAAACAAAACAAAATATATAAAAATCAAAAAAGTGTAAAAATTGCTCATCTTGCATAGCAAGTAAAACTACCATTTATATATAGGTGTGTGTTTGCATTGTTTTATATGCTGTCTTCATCATTAATGATACAATTTGAGTATCCTTAATTTCAATAAACAAACTTCTTAATTATTTCCATGAATAACACACCAATTTCATATTGTTCAATGTTTTAAGTTGTTTCTAATCTTCTATGTAATCAACAACACAAAGAAAGACATGAAAGTTATGTATCAGGCAAGTTCTTGGGAGTGGAATTTATGGGTAAAAGTATTGTTGAAAAATGACAAATCATACTATACTTCTAGAGCCATTAGCATGTCATCACTAAGTGAATTGAAGCAAGCTAATAAGTTTGATAATGCCTTCTTTGTAGAAGGCAAAAGAAACTAGAAGTTACAAATGGGATGTGATGTCCAAAATTATGGATGGTTGTCAGGGGGAAAAAAGAATCAAGAGAACTTTCAGGAAATGGAGGCAAAGATCTAATAACTAGCTCCGCTAATGCCAGCAAGTGGTTGCAGGATATAGTTGCCAGTCATTTAAAGGTGACCAGATTGTCTCCTGTTTGCTGCTGTGGAGACAGTCTGGGTGCATTTTGGCTTTCACACTAGCCAATTCTGAATCACTCTTCCTGGCTCGTGCTGCTTCTCTCTTTGTCCAGTCCCCTTCATAAATCATACATCATGTGTTGGAGAAAAATGCTAGCCAGCTTCTGGGAGGAGAGAGGCATTTAAAAATCAAATCACTAATTTTTCTATTGCTTGTCATTAATTTTTAAGGCTTTAAAATGCCTCAAGGAAAATGTATCTTTTGTGTCAGTAAAATGCATTTAATGGATTAAGAACAAATCTATGTTATATATTTGTGTATATATATATATATATATATATATGTATATATTATAGATAGATAGATAATCTTTACAGAAGAGCAATTATATTTTAGTTCTCCCTAACAGGGAAATCCAAAGACACATAATCTATATTCCCTATTTTTCACATGAATAAATTTGCCAATCTCTAGCAAGTGCCAAATGCAAATTTATTATAATTTAAAATTGGCTCTATAATGGGCTCTGTGACAAAACATATGATTTAATATTCCTCATTATGGTATTGTTTATGTTCTATTGGAGAGTTCCTTTATTACTATTTAACCACATTAATTTTCCCTAAGGAGTCTGATTACCCATTAATTCTTTAAATAGATATGTCACCTTGGACTGACTGAAGAAATGAGTTTAATCTTTGGAAACTAGACGATGTCTTAGGAAAAAGAAAGTAGGAGATATCCATTCTGTGTAATAAAACACCAAGGGATAGGAGGTAAGGAATGAGTGCACAAGTCCTATTTATCTGTTTGCTTTCTGGAGTTGTGGTTGCCTGTGGTAAATTGCAATCTGAAATATTAAATGGAAATTCCCAGAAATAAACAGTTCATAAGTTTGCAGTCATGTGTCGTTCTGAGTTGCAAGATGGAATCCCTTGGAGCCCTGCACCATCCTGCTCCATCCTTCCTGGGATCCCCAACCATCAACCTCTTCTGTTCCTGACATCCAACCACCAACAGTCTCATGATCCAGGATCATCCAGAGCAGATGATCTTCCTTCTGACATATGTCAGAAATAAGAACATAAGAAATCTTTCTTAATCATTCATTTCTAGAGCTAAACATTCAATAATTCTTTCTAAGCAGAATATATTCTTTTGGCTTTATCTCTTCACTTCATTACTTTCCAACATAATTCATAGAATTTTTATCAGTGTAGAAGTAGGGTCAGAAGTCTAAATCCTTGAGTATCCTGCCAATAAATCATTACAGATTTCCTATTCAGGCTTCAGTTATGCAGAAGGCAAAAATAGTATTTACACAAATGTCACCATTTCATTCTGACATTCATTCAACATAGATTCACTAGACATCTGGGAGGTAGGGAGCTATCATGAGACAATAAATGTGTATCATTTCTCTTAGGAGAAATTGCAGACAACTTAGTAAGCCTAGTCTTTCTCCTATTTCACACCATTTCTCTCTTCTTTCCTGGCTCTAGCCCCACTGGTTTTTCCATTTCACATCCTTCAACAGTTAACTCCTAATCAGATAACTCCTTTCCCATCTTTTCATTGAGTAAGATTTTTAACTTTCAAAACTAGGTAAGACTCCTTTTGCAAGTGTTCTTTTTGCAGATTATAATTATATAAACATTAGAGTGATTCTTTCATGGACATCTATCTTGTCTATCTCCCTCTCAACCTGAAAGNTTTGTGTATATATATATATATATATATATATATGTATATATTATAGATAGATAGATAATCTTTACAGAAGAGCAATTATATTTTAGTTCTCCCTAACAGGGAAATCCAAAGACACATAATCTATATTCCCTATTTTTCACATGAATAAATTTGCCAATCTCTAGCAAGTGCCAAATGCAAATTTATTATAATTTAAAATTGGCTCTATAATGGGCTCTGTGACAAAACATATGATTTAATATTCCTCATTATGGTATTGTTTATGTTCTATTGGAGAGTTCCTTTATTACTATTTAACCACATTAATTTTCCCTAAGGAGTCTGATTACCCATTAATTCTTTAAATAGATATGTCACCTTGGACTGACTGAAGAAATGAGTTTAATCTTTGGAAACTAGACGATGTCTTAGGAAAAAGAAAGTAGGAGATATCCATTCTGTGTAATAAAACACCAAGGGATAGGAGGTAAGGAATGAGTGCACAAGTCCTATTTATCTGTTTGCTTTCTGGAGTTGTGGTTGCCTGTGGTAAATTGCAATCTGAAATATTAAATGGAAATTCCCAGAAATAAACAGTTCATAAGTTTGCAGTCATGTGTCGTTCTGAGTTGCAAGATGGAATCCCTTGGAGCCCTGCACCATCCTGCTCCATCCTTCCTGGGATCCCCAACCATCAACCTCTTCTGTTCCTGACATCCAACCACCAACAGTCTCATGATCCAGGATCATCCAGAGCAGATGATCTTCCTTCTGACATATGTCAGAAATAAGAACATAAGAAATCTTTCTTAATCATTCATTTCTAGAGCTAAACATTCAATAATTCTTTCTAAGCAGAATATATTCTTTTGGCTTTATCTCTTCACTTCATTACTTTCCAACATAATTCATAGAATTTTTATCAGTGTAGAAGTAGGGTCAGAAGTCTAAATCCTTGAGTATCCTGCCAATAAATCATTACAGATTTCCTATTCAGGCTTCAGTTATGCAGAAGGCAAAAATAGTATTTACACAAATGTCACCATTTCATTCTGACATTCATTCAACATAGATTCACTAGACATCTGGGAGGTAGGGAGCTATCATGAGACAATAAATGTGTATCATTTCTCTTAGGAGAAATTGCAGACAACTTAGTAAGCCTAGTCTTTCTCCTATTTCACACCATTTCTCTCTTCTTTCCTGGCTCTAGCCCCACTGGTTTTTCCATTTCACATCCTTCAACAGTTAACTCCTAATCAGATAACTCCTTTCCCATCTTTTCATTGAGTAAGATTTTTAACTTTCAAAACTAGGTAAGACTCCTTTTGCAAGTGTTCTTTTTGCAGATTATAATTATATAAACATTAGAGTGATTCTTTCATGGACATCTATCTTGTCTATCTCCCTCTCAACCTGAAAGCTTCTTGAAAAAAGGGCCTTGCCTTTCTTTTGTAACAACATTATCCCCGTGTTGCTTAGAAAAAGAAAAAGCATGCTGGAAAGGATACTCACAGAATAGTCAGTGAGTTAAAATTGTAAGTAATTGCCTTGAATGTACAACGTAACTGAGGAGTCGAGGCTTGTACATACATACCAAAAACAAACAAACAAGGCAAAATAACAATGCGAGTGAATTTGAGATGAGTGATGCAAAAAATACAGGCTTACATATAATTTCAGTCAAAGATGAAGGGCACCGTGGGCCAAGTGTAAGAGAGATGGTTACAGGGGAGTCTTATAAGATGCAGAAGATTTGGATAAGTAGTTAAAAAAAACACTGGGCTCTTCATAGCATGTTACAAAACTCCACCCCAACATTTGAAAAAAAGGTTTTTTTTTTTTTTTGGATAGGTGAGAAGTAGATTTATTAATATCCTCTGTAAAGCGTTGCTGGAAAATAAGGCACAAGAGGACGGTCTTGTCCCAGGTCTCAGATGAGTTCCTGGAATAGTCCACCAAGTGAGGGTCCTTGAGTCCAGGCAGGAAAGCACTGAAGAGTGAGTCATAATAAAGGGAAAGCAGAGATACAAATTCCAGAGAGAACTTGGCCCCTCTCAGATGGTCCCTAGGAGAAACACACTCCAGAATATCAGTTAAAGATGACTAACTGTAGGATAAGCAAGAGCAATGAGAGCTTGGACCAGGTGGTTAAGTGGTCCAAATGGAGAAGGTGAAGGAGTGATTAATCTGAGAAGTTTTGTTGGCAGTGGCTGGGCAGCAAAGACACATGTGCACAGACATACAGAGAGGATTTTATGACAGATTCTATTCAGAGGACAAACAAAAGAAAACAAAGATGGCTCCAAGATTTCACATTAAACTGATTGCTATTTTTCTTAAATAGATTGAACTATATTTATCTATAAACTATATCATTTGTTATCAACTGTTAACTGTGAAGAACTGTGCACAATTATTTATAAGCCTTATTTTGTTTCAGCTTCAAAAAAACATGAAGGAGGCATTATTTTTCTCCATGGAGTTGAGGCAATTGCCAGGAGTCCTGTCATTATGTAAGGGGCATAATCAAGGTACAGATCCAGTTTCTTTGTCTCAAAAGTTCTATCTAGGCCCATAACCTGCCTCTCTGTACACTCTATCTCTTTTGGAGAGGTTACCATTTTGTGTGATACTGTATTAAACTCATATTAATCTAATGTTTTCTTCATGCTAGATAAAATAATAATGAGTCATGTTTCAATAAGATTTGCCCTAGAATAAAACACTGAAGTAGGTAAAGTTTGCTTTAGGCTTTATTTGCCTACCTCTCTCAACTCTCCCTCTCACTCCATAGAGCCTCAGGCTCATTCTGCCTGCTCACTCAAAATGCACCCTCTAAATACTTCTCCTGTGTACTCACAACAAACACTCCATAATGGTTCTCCTGCAGTTGGGGACCTTGGCAAAGAGTCAGTGTCTTGGTCCATTCATTCAATACATCTCTCTTTCAGACTGGATTGGGTACTAACTTAATTCAGACTAATTAACACTAAAGTGTTAATGTGTGTTAACCAGCCTTCTCAAAAAGCCTGCATTTTAACTTTAAACTTAATACTTTCATCTAGCAAGTTTCAATATTTGCATGTACTGAAACCTCCATATTAAAAATGGGTATAAATATTCTTACTTTGGTTAATATAACAGTGGTGGTTTAGTGCCTTCAACCCCACCAGCCAAGAAAAATTAAAAGTAGCAAGGCACATGAGGGGGGGAAAAAATCTAGTTCTCTGAGTAATCCATTTTAAAATCTACTGCTCAGACCCTAGGAAATAATTAACAGATTAGTTTCAGACACTGGTAGTAAAGATAAATGGGTGAATAAAAGGGAAAAATCTTAGCTAACCTTAAAAAAATGAAAACATACAGACAACCACTAACTACCCCCCGCCCCAGCCATGAAGATAAAGCTATCTCTGACTTGAATGAGTCCAAAGTTCTAGTCCTTAGACAGTTTAATCAAGAGTGCATTGGACACAAGTTATTTGCTTGGTCTTAGACCTGGGGGTAGGCTTGAATAGCCTCCTTGAATTTGGATGATCAAAGGAGAAAATAGAGATTGATGACTCCTCCTTGGAAGCAGTTGGTTTAATCGCAGTGTGGTTGTGTTTCCTGGTGCCACCTGGACTTGAAATGTCCCACACTGAGCACCAGTGAAAAATGGCCTTTTCATTTCACTTAGGATTCTCTCCGATCTTTAATGCCTTCCATAATTAAGGACTAACTACCAAGGCGTGGGGCATTTCTAGGGGATTAATGGCCAGCTGGGAGTTGATGGCCCAGAGCCAAGTGGGGACTCATTAACCTCAGCTGGTCATTAATTCCTTAGGTACTGCCTGGGGTTAGGGACATGAGGGAGGGTGTGAGTGAGGAAGTAGAGCAGCGGTGGGGGATACAACTCATGTTGATGGTATTTCCAGGAAAAGAAAGAAGTGAACTTTTAAATATGCAGAGGCACAGAACATCTCCCTTGGCAATGCAGGATGCTGTCTCTCTAGCATTTCAACTGCATTGTGTCATCAGGTCTCCCACCTCGTGGAGGCTTTTTCACTGTGGGTGCTAACGTTAGAGAGAGCAGAGATAAATGAGACAGGCTCTGAAGTGGCAATGGAGGTGAAGAGCCTGGAATATGCTAAATGATGAAGTTAAAAGGGTTATATTTCAGGCCAATCGAGCATCACCTTTTCTGAATCACAGCCTTAACATAGGCAGGGAGGGTAACACTAGTATATTTTATCCTGTTATTCCTCCCTCCCTTTCTACCTTCAGAATATTCACCAGAAAGTAGAAGACATTTAAAAATATGTGCTGCCGAGAGTGGTGGAAATAGAGCTTCTTTTACATGCCTGGTGGGAATGTATACTGGAACAACCAATTAGAGACCAAGTGGATAACAGTTATTGAAAACTGAAACCTTCATGCCCCATGATCCAGAATTCCACTCCTCCACATCATTCCCAGAAAGACCAACTTTACCTATATGAGCACAGATTTGAAAAGCAAGGAAGTGTTGGGCAAGGGGTGTGAGGAATAGAAGATCATATTTCCCGCACCAAGAGTACCTGAAGCCATGTGCTTAGATATCTGGAAGTGAAAAGTCCTATGGGCAAACACTGCCTGCAAATGATGGTACAAAGTAATGACAGTGACACATTACCCACTAGTGGGAGTTCATTTAAGGAGAGGAGTTCATGCCTCTGTGGGTTTGTGGTTGTGAAAGGTGGGGGCAGAACATAGTGCTCCAGCTGAGTGATTCTGAGAGAACTTTCAAGATTTGGTTCTTAGAAGTGCAGATAACTATGAACACCTGATATTTGTGCTGTGACGATGTCCATCTCCATGAATTAGATATCCTTCTAAAATATTTACATTGGAGTTGGCTTGAGAACAGACACATAAGAACCTCAAAGTTCACAAAGTTAAAATAAGTCTGATTTTCCCGGTGGTCCAGTGGTTAAGAATCCACCTGCCAGTGCAGGGGACACTGGTTCGATCCCTAGTTCAGGAAGATTTCACATGCCTTGGGGCAGCTTAAGCCCATGTGCCACAACTACAGAGCCCGTATGCTACATCTACTGAAGCCTGAGTGCCCTAGGGCCCATGCTACATGATAAGAGAAGCCGCCACAGTGAGAAGCCTGTGCACTGGAGCTAAAGGGTAGCCCCTGGGGCTCACTGAAACTACAGAACAGCTGCTCGCAGCAGTGAAGACCACTGGGCTAAATATAAATCAATGAATAAATAACTAAGAGTCTGTGTATTGTCCCAGCTCTGTTGTTTATGAGCTATAGAACCTTAAGAAAATTGCCTAAATTCTCTGAACTTCATCTCCTCGTCTATAAAATTAGGAGACTAATATTACTTGATTCATAGATTGGTGTTAAAACAAAAAAAAAATAACTTCTGTAAAAGGTTGGTTCATGATAAGCAATCAATAAATGTTCATTATTACTGCTATTTTAAAAATAATACTATTATTCTTACAACTAGTTTTCATTGAGTGGGACTGAAAATTAGAATTGGTTCCTCTTAGTGACTATGACATTAATCAAAAAGGTGATCTGTGGAGATTAAGTTACTCTCTAGAGTCAAGTTTCATTATTTGTTAAATGAGTTTAGGAATAAACTGAGATATTCTATGTCAAAAATAGAAAAAAAAAGTACTATCAAATAAGTTTTATTTATCCTCTTTTATTCTCCTTCTTTGTCTTCATCATCATTGCCATGTGTATTTTATTCATATTATTTCAGTCCAATAAATATGGATTTAACCTATATGCAATGGTGTTATAGGTGGAATGATAGAGTATTATTTGTCAGTTATTTGTCAGTAATCACTATTCCCATTTTGATGCCAAACGGTTTTCTGATTCTTTGTCATACTTATGATATTTATCATTGGCCCAGAAAAGAAGTTGATTTCTTTACTTTGCTGCCTAGCCAAGGTGATAGTTACAATCATGGATGCTTTCTGACATGACAAAATATTCTCTAGTTCATACATCAGAAACATGGATTGCAAAAACAATCACTATAATAAAACATGACCCCCTAATTTTGCTGTTGCAACTGCACTTTCATATAGTAGTAAGACATATTCAGGGCAGTGAGAACACTTTTTGAAATATTTGCTAAAGTTTCTCATGATATTTTGGCCACAAGAACATTAGACTCACATATAAAATTAGTTGCTCATTCATATCGACTCTTTGTGACCCCACAGAGTGGAGCCTGCCAGGCTCCTCTGTCCACGGAATTCTCCAGGCAAGAATACTGGAGTGGGTTGCCATTCCCTTCTCCAGGAGATCTTCCCAACCCAGTGATTGAATCAGGTCTCTTGCATTGCAGGCAGATTCTTTACCGTCTGAGTCACCAGGAAAGCCCTGAATTATTTACAATTTGATTTATTTATTTCATGCCAAGGTATGAAAAGAACCTAAGTATCCATCAACAGATGAATGGATAAAGAAAATGTGATGTATACATAAACAGATTTTATTTTCTTGGGCTCCAAAATTACTGCAGATGGTGACTGCAGCCACGAAATTAAAAGATGCTTGCTCCTTCGAAGAAAAGCTAAAAACTAGACAACATATTAAAAAACAGAGACTTCACTTTGCCGACAGAGGTTTATACAGTCAAAGCTATGTGTTTTTTTTTTCTTTTTCCAGCAGTGCTGTACCAATGTGAGAGTTGGACCATAAAGAAGGGTGAGCACCCGAGAATTTATGCTTTTGAACTGTGGTGTTGAAGAATACTTCTGAGAGTCCCTTGGACTGCAAGGAGATCAAACCAGTCAATCCTAAAGGAAATCAACACTGAATATTCATTGGAAGGATTGATGCTAAAGCTGAAGCTCCAATACTTTGGCTACCTGATGTAAAAAGCCAACACATCGGAAAAAGACCCTGATAGCAGGAAAGAGTGAAGGTAAAAGAAGAAGGGGTTGGCAGAGAATAAGATGGCTAGATAGCATCACCAACTCAATGAGCATGAATCTGAGCAAACTCTGGGAGTTAGTGAAGGACAGGGAACTGATGTGTTGCAGTCCACAAAATTGCACAGTTCAGTTCAGTTCAGTTGCTCAGTCGTGTCCAACTCTTTGCGACCCCATGAAGTGCAGCACGCCAGGCCTCCCTGTCCATCACCAACTTCCAGAGTTCACTCAGACTCACATCCATTGAGTCTGTGATACCATCCAGCCATCTCATCCTCGGTCGTCCCCTTCTCCNGGCAGCCCACCAGGCTCCCCCGTCCCTGGGATTCTCCAGGCAAGAACACTGGAGTGGGTTCATCTCCTTCTCCAATGCATGAAAGTGAAAAGTGAAAGTGAAGTTGCTCAGTCATGTCCGACTCTTGGTGACCCCATGGACTGCAGCCTTCCAGGCTCCTCCGTCCATGGGATTTTCCAGGCAAGAGTACTGGAGTGGGTTGCCATTGCCTTCTCCGTATGTGATACTGAGAACACCCTAAAACTGTACACAGAATTTTCTATCATCTTGCATTTTTCTAAGGAGGAATCCATTGCTTTCACAATTTTTAGGATCAAAGTAAAGAATCACTAGAAAAACGATTCCATATTTTATTTTCAGTGAATATGTATCAACTGTAATTATATTTACTTCTATGTATAGTCCATTGACATCCTTCCTGGTAGCTCAGGTGGAAAAGAGTCTGCCTGGATTGTGGGAGACCTGGGTTTGATCCCTGGGTTGGAAAGATCATCTGGAGAAGGAAATGGCTATTTACTCCAGGATTCTTGCCTGGGGAATCCCATGGACAGAGGAGCCTGGTGGGCTACAGTCCATGGAGTAGCAAATTGAATATGACTGAGCGATTAACACACACACACACACACACACACACACACACATAGTCCATTGAAATTACATAGAATGATTATTTTCATAGGTCAAATACAGTTAGACACCAGAAATTTCAGTTGGTTCAATCTGATAAATGTTTTATATAAACTTACAAATGACTAAGAATGTACTGAATAAGCTTTATGTAAATGAAAAAACACTTTAATATGACTGTTATACAAGTAGTATATTTAATAGTGTAATACTTAAATATACATAGGGAAATGTATGCTAAATATGTTTGTACATGACTGTGTTTTATACAAAGATAAGCTGTTATCACAGCTTTATAATATGTATACCAGATACATAGGCATTTGCCAGGTTATAAAAACACCTTTGCAATATTATGTACACTGCCTTTGTCACTGGGCTAACTGGGTGAGACTTTGTTTTTCTTTTCCTGAATCTGATTTTTAAAGAGCACTGCTGCTGCTGCTGCTGCTCAGCCACTTCAGTCATGTCCAACTCTGTGCGACCCCATAGACGGCAGCCCACAAGGCTCCCCCATCCCTGGGATTCTCCAGGCAAGAACACTGGAGGGGGTTCCATCTCCTCCAATGCATGAAAGTGAAAAGTGAAAGTGAAGTTGCTCAGTCGTGTCTGACTCTTAGTGACCCCATGGACTACAGCCTACCAGGCTCCTCCGTCCATGGGATTCTCCAGGCAAGAACACTGGAGTGGGATGCCATTGTGCACCTTATATATAAAGGCATCAAAGTAATAAATCTCTAAATAATGAACAGTTCTCATTCTCCTAAGACTGTGGGTAGATTAGCTTCTAAACATTTAAATTCATTTTGATAGAGATGCCCCTATTAAACATTATAACCCCATAGACAGGCTTCAGAATACACGGCAAGCATACAGATCCTTTTAATAAAGCAGCATTATTAGACTTGTACAGACTGCCTCCTCTCCCCACCCCCACCCCAACCTGCATATTTCCTTCCTCTGTTATGGCAATTTACATACATAAAGCTATCAATTTAGTTAATTAGGCTTTAAAACTGCTATTTAAATAAGGATGAAACTTTTTTTTCTCTGATAAAACGACACAAATAAATTATTGCTGTTGTCATAGATTGCCTAGCTGCTACTTTGCTAGAAAGCTTCAAAGTATAACTTTGATGTGAAAAGACTCTTAGTTAGGGAATATGCATATGAGAAATGATTTTGAAAAGGGAAGCTTTAACACAAAGCCTCAGAAAAATATAAAAATACAGTGAGCCAGAGACCTAGTTCTATTGGGTGGAACTTAAGGAATTCAAAGAAATAGGATTTGTCCCTTTGGTTAAAAATGATAGTAATAAAAATCTGGTTTTTTCTTTGTTTGTTTGTTCTCAAATGTTCTGGATCCTTTTTGTTTCCAAACACAGGAGTACAGAAAACGTTTGGAGTCTTTGTAGATGCTGAGAGAGGGTGTAAATTAAAAAAAAAAAAAAGGAGATTAAATTATTATAGAAGATAGTGTCATCCTTAAAAAGGTTGAAATGGACTCATGTCCTTTGCTTCCAGTTGATAAGTGATCAATCAGGCATGAAAACAAAGTGTTTTGAGTTAAGATTTCAGAAAAAAGGAAAACATTTCTTTACCATGGTTCTAACTCCACAATTCCTAAACACCACGTCTGACATAGGAAGCCAGGTCACAGAGTCTAGTTCTAGAAAGCTCCTAGGGGAGGAGCAATGAACTTGGCAAAGCTAGAATCAAAAAAATGTCTCAGCTTCATTTTTGTGTGTGTGCAACAAACATCCATTTGAGATCTAATTTTTTTCCCCCTCTTAATCCAATGCTATAGAATTAATTGGTGATTTCAGTGAATGATGAATGAATTGGCTCGTTAATTTTTTTTATTCTATTCCTTTTTAAGGCAGTGGTTAGTTTAAAGCAAAAGGAATGAAAATTTGACTATTGATTCATCTCTCTTGCAGAAAGCCAGCCCCTTGAATAAGGATACTAACAGAAGAACTGTGTGTGTGTGTGAAACTGAGTGCATAAACTTACAAATTGTCATGAAGATTTATAATCTCTCATCAAGAGGCAGTGTTAGACCTTTCCTGTGAAGCAGTGTCTGCTAAATACCTTCTATTATCAATGGAAAAGTAAAGGTAATCTTTAGTAACTACCTACCTAAATCCTTAAGAAAACTCAGGATACTTGATAAAGATAAGGCACTCTTACATGAGAAAGCCTTCCCTGGGAACTAAGACTAAGACACCACCCAGATACCAGCAAATTAAAATGCTAATAGAAAGGGTGGCAGGCGGCTGTATCTTAGTTTTAGTTTTCTTTGGTTTTCCTTTCTGTCAGGGTGATTCTATCATAATGTATCAGGAAAAGCATTGCACTCACATCAAATCAACTCGTTAATGGAAAGGGTGGCAGTCTAAAGGACTCTCGATCAACTGCTAATTTTGTTTTATTCTTCTTCCTCTTACAGCTAGTCTCTGAAATGAATAACTCTGCATTCAAAAGAGGTTTTTGAGAGAAGCTGGGCACTAAAACAGATTAAGATGCACTGAAGACACAGAAAACCATTATGTTCACAGAATAAACAGTTTTAGTTATTTAACGTTATAATAAATGTATTTGCCTGTGGCGTGCTGCTTTCACCACTGAAAGGTCTCCTGTTAAATATGCACGTGTTTCCATAGCGGGCAAGTGACATGGACAGGACAGTCAGGGGTGACCGTCTCTCTGCCAATCTTGAGTTCGTGATTCTGAGGAGCAGACTACTGTTGTAAAATGTCCTGCTATTCAAAAGTGGGAGGCAATCAGTTGAGTGTTTCTGAGAAATGTCAGCTTTGCTGCTTTAAGGATCAAAGTAATCAATCCATCTAGAGGATCGGGAAAACAGCAAGAGAGGCAGATTCTGCCCCATTCCTGGCCCTTCCTTTGATGACCAGAGCCCTGGGTAGCACAGGTGTGTCAGCTTTTTTGCCATACCCAATCCTTGGGGATCTGTGCTAAGACTGAAGATTCTGAGCCCTTGCTGCCCTATTGGAAAACACGGTGGATGCATATCCAGCAGGGATGTGATGGAGACAATCAATTGCTGTCCAAGTGTTCATTTGGTCTGTCAAATATAAAACTTGCCTTCTAACACAATATAAAGGAAAAATAAGACCAATCAAAAAAAAAAAAGCCTTTCGATAAGCTGCTGACAAAGTATGTTCAGGTTTTTGTACTTACTTTGGAGACTGGCTTTGCAGATCATAAGACATTTGTTACATGACTGTGTAATGTGTGGGGCATTTACCTTCAGTAAGAAATCCAGGAAAATAAGGCAATAGAAGGCAGAAGACCTGGAAACTATTCTAACACTCATGACATAACTATAACAGGCCAACTCAAGATCCTGGCAACAACTTAAAAATGACTAGACTCTTGTTCTAAGGTTTTATAAATAAACACAAGGACACACAGATAGTTCAAGATAAATCTAAAAATAATTTTGGTTCTCTTTCCATAATATTGGAGAAGGCAATGGCATCCCACTCCAGTACTCTTGCCTGGAAAATCCCATGGACGGAGGAGCCCAGTGGGCTGCAGTCCATGGGGTCGCTAAGAGTCAGACACGACTGAGTGAAAAGTCAGTCACTTTTCACTTTCATGAATTGGAGAAGGAGATCACAACCCACTCCAGTGTTCTTGCCTGGAGAATCCCAGGGATAGAGGAGCCTGGTAGGAGGCCATCTCTGGGGTCGCACAGAGTCTGACACGACTGAAGCAACTTAGCAGTAGCAGCCGCCATAATATATGTCTTGGAATTTCCTCTTGTATGCCTCTAATTTTCTCCCCAAGTAATAATGTGACCATAATCATTACAAACCATTCTTGCTTTGAGAATTTGTTACTGAGCTGTGATTTCATCTCCTATACTTCAAATGTTGCTTTTATATCATTATGATCTCCAAAATAGTCATCTTGGTCTCTTTGTCTAGAACAAATAAGTTTGGTTCCCAATTTCTAATAGTATTAAGGGAAGACTATACCTGGTTCAACATAGTGATTAGGTCTGAGAAATCAAAATCAATATTCAAAGAAATAAAACCAAACAACAACAAAATAATTATATTAACAATAAAAATAATTATATTAAGCTTTATTTTTCTTCCCAAACAAGTGGAATGGATGGGAATCAGGAATGAAAAACTATTACCAGAGTCCCTGTGTACTATCTGAAGCCAGAATGAAAATGAAATACATTATTCACAGTTTGGGTGTAGACATATATTAACATATGCATAGGGGTAAGAGAGAATTCCAAAGTATGGATTTTCTGATGGGAAAATTAATGATCGATTAAGTTCTCAAGAGTGGGAATCCATAGTCCAATGACAGGCAATGCTGCTGCTAAGTGCTATGTGGTTGTGGCAGAAAGATTTCTGGGGAGAGTGGATGGGTTCCATTTCAGGAAGAGATGTAGACCTTTGTCAATATTCAAGTCCACTCACCCCATCCAGCTTTGATCTCTCCACCTCCCAGCAATCTGGCTGCTGGTGGGTTTGCTCTCTAGAATCTCACTGAAGCTTCAGACTGCTTCCCTAATGAAATGCTTGTCATTTGCTATGCTGGAGATGTCCCCCTAGAATCCTGATTAATTTTTGCAGTCAATGAGTCTCTGTGGCTTTTTCACCTTAGAGATATGAGGTTCATGGTGAGCTGGTTTATTTTCAGAATTTATTCCCTACCTAGTGTATCCATCTATCCTTGTATTTATTTATCTATGTATCTATCTGTTAGGTAGTTACAGTAGGAAAAAGGAGTCCAGAATGGTGGTGGCTAAAAGACAAAGAAGGAAAAGCCCTCAAAAATAGAACAAAAGAAGGTCTGAGGACCTGAGTGAGAACTTCAGGTAAAACAAACAGCCCTTCTGGCTAGCTCAAGTTACACAGGAAAGGCTCGAGGGGAGGTGAAAAACCATATAAAAAGAGGAGGCAAAATTGGGCAGGGGGCCTCTCTTCTCTTGAGCCTCCTGGGTGGGCCTGCCCACCCCTCCCTGTCCCACCCCTCCCTGTTCTGCCCTCATCCCTCACCTTGAGGATGTATTTTCCTTTACTTTCTAAATAAAACTGAGCTGTAACACGGAGCTGGACAGAACAGTGTTCTGTCCAAGGGCTGTAACACTGGTTTGTCCATTGCTTCAAATTTTTGTTGTGACAAACAGAACCGAGGTAATTACAAACTCCTCTGAAATATCCAATTTCTAATAAAGTTTTTCAATAAAAGAGAGGCCTGTCTACCTGATTTTAAGTGTTCATATATGAAATAACTCTAAACCACTCTATCTGAAGCGTTTTTTTTTTTTTTTCCTGGATGGTGGGGAAAGCTGCTTTGAAATACAGGTTTTGATCAATTTTATATTATCCCTTTTTCGGGTCTCTAATGTCTATTTCAAGGGATGTTTTAACACTGTAAGTTTTACAGCAGCTCATAACTGATAATGAAGACTTTCCCAGTACTATTTCTCCTTTGACACCTGAACTGCAAACTGAGATTTAAATATATAGTAATTATGAATGATATCACAGACGAATATTAGATTAGAGAACAGAGTATATAAGACATCAGAAATCCCTTTGTTAATGCTAAATTCCCAGCCAAGGGAAGCTCAAAAAGGCATCAGTGGATACTAGAAATAGAGGTTCTTTTTTTATGCTCAGTGGATTTCTCATAGACATGCTTTAAAGGAAAACCTAAAGAGAGTATGTCAGCATCAAATAAAATAGCTACTTTGTGTTCTATGGATTTAGATTATCTGGTAGAGTGGCTTTAGAAAATTTGAATATTTTTAAGGAAGAATATTCAGTAGAAAACAACTTTGATAGATAAATAATACCAAACTTTAATCATTCTTAGTGTTCCAATTTAAAAACAAGTTCAGAGATAACTCTATTCCATTCACTGAGGAAAAATGGTAATTTAAAATAAGAGGCATACAGAAAATCTTTCATCTATAGTCTTGCATTGGCTAGGCAGGGTATGGGATGCCTAGCTGACTAAAATTTCTTTTGGTAGGAGGTAGGAGATTTTTTATATAATTCAACTGAAGCATTTAATGTGCATCTACTTGGTCCAAAGCACTGATCTGGGCATTGTGAGGTTTTAGAAATGAATAGGACAGAGTCCCTGCCATTAGGAGAAAAGATGTTTTGATTTAAACAAACAAACAGCTATTTCAGACGCAGTGAGAAAATGCAGTGAAACTGTATCCTCAAGGACAAAAGCTAGATTCTCAATCCAACAAGGCAAATTAAGGCAAACATCACTGATATTATCAAAANTTCCTTTTCACCTTGTCCATTCTGATACTGATAAACACTCATCTCAACTGCTCTGGTTATATCTCTTCAGATTTCAGATCTTTTCATTTCATGCAGAGAAAAATATAAACTTCCTGTTATGGCTTTTAAGACCTATTCCTTCTCTCCTACCTCAGGGCCTTTGTACTTCCTGCTATTTCAACCTGGAAAGCTCTTCCATCACTATATACAAGCTTTCTTTTGTACTCTCCTCACGTCTTCCTCCCAAGGAAGTCTTTTCTGGCAACACATATACAAAAAATAAACAAGCAAAACCAAACTACCCCCCCCCCACCATATACACTTCCTTGTCATCACTTTATTCTTTTCTATTCCCTAGTACTCGTATATAACCTCTGTCTTAATTATAATTCATCAAGTCAGCTGGCTCCCTAACTCCTAGAACATTATCTGGCAATGAACAGGCATTAAATTAGTACTTACTAAGGAATTATTTTTTTCTTTCCTTTTCTTTTTTCCTTTATAAGTGTAACCTCTAGGGGAAATAAGGGAACATTTCACCCAAAGATGGACACAATAAAGGACAGAAATGGCAGAGACCTAGTAGATGCAGAAAAGATCAAAAACAGATGGAAAGATTCTCACAGAAGAACTGTACAAAAAAGACCTTAATGAAACAGATAACTGCAAAGGTGTGGTCAGTCACTCAGAGCCAGACATTTCAGAGTACGAAGTTAAATGATCCTTAGGAAGCACTGCTGTCAATAAAGCTAGTGGATGGGATGGAATTCCAGTAGAGCTACTCAAAATCCTAAAAAAAATGTTATCAAAGTGTTGCACTCAAAACATCAGCAAATCTGGAAGACCCACAGTGGCCCCAGGACTGGAAAAGGTCAATCTTCACCCCAATTTCCCAAGAAGGTGGTGCTAAAGAATGCTGAGTGTCAGTTGCTCAGTTGTGTCCAACTGTTTGCAACCCCATGGACTATAGCCTGCCAGGCTCCTCTGCCCATGGAATTTTTCAGGCAAGATTACTGAAGTGGGTGACCATTCCCTTCTCCAGAGGATCTTCCTGACCTCAGGATCAAACCAGAGTCTTCAGCATTGCAGGCAGATTGTTTATTGTCTCAGATACCAGGGAAGCCCCAAAGAATGCTCAAACCATCTGACAGTTGCACTCATTTTACATGTTAGTAAGGTCATGCTGAAAATCTTGCATGCTAGGCTTTAGCATTATGTGAACCAAGAACTTCCAGGCATCCAAGCTGGGTTTAGAAAAGGCAGAGGAACCAGAGATCAAATTGCCAACATTCGCTGGATCACAATGGAATTCCAGAAAAACATCTACCTCTGTTTCATTAACTACACCAAAGTCTTTGTGTGGATCATAGCAAACTGTGGAAAGCTCTTAAAGAGATGGGATTACAAAACCATCTTACCTGTCTCCTGAGAAACCAATATGTGGGTCAGGAAGCAACAGTTAGAACACTGTATGGAGCAACTGATTGGTTCAGGATTGAGAAAGGAGTATGACAGGTCTGTCATCATCCTGTTATTTTAACCTATATGCTGAGCATATCATGAGAAATGCCAGGCTGGATGAGTTACAAATTAGAATCAAGATAGGCAGGAGAAATATCAATAACCTCAGATATGTGGATGATACTACTCTAACGGCAGAAGGTGAAGAGGAACTCAAGAACCTCTTAACGAGAGTGAAGGAGGAGGGTGAAAGAGATGGCTTAAAACTAAATATTAAAAAACTAAGATCATGGCATACAGTCCTATTACCCTATGGCAAATAGAAGGGGAGAAGGTGGAAGTAGTGACAGATTTCGTCTTCTTGGGCTCTAAAATCACTGCAGATGGTGACTGCAGCCAGAGAATCAGAAGACATTTTCCTTTTGGCAAGAAAGCTATGAAAAACTTAGACAGTGTGTTGCAAAGCAGAGAGATTGCTGCTGCTGCTAAGTCACTTCCGTCGTGTCTGACTCTGTGTGACCCCATAGATGGCAGACCACCAGGCTCCGCCGTCCCTGGGATTCTCTTACTCTGCCAATAAAGGTCTGTATAGTCAAGGTTACAGCCTTCCCAGTGGTCACATATGGTTATGAGAACTGGACGGTAAAGAAGGCAGAGCGCCAAATAATTGATGCTTTCAAACTGTGGTGCTGGAGAAGACTCCTGAGAGTTCCTTGGACAGCAAGAAGATCAAACCAGGCCACCTTAAAAGAAATCAACCCTGAATACTCATTGGAAGGCCTGATATTGAAGCTGAAGCTCCAGTAATTTTGTCACCTGATACAAACAGCTGACTCATTGGAAAAGACTCTGATGCAGGGAAAGATTTAAGGCAGAAGGAAAGGAGGGCATCAGAGGATGAGATGGCTGGATGGTATCACCAATGCAGTGGACATGAACTTGGGCAAACTTTGGGAGATGATGAGGGACAGAGAGGTCTGGTGTGCTGCAGTCCATGGGGTTGCAGAGTCAGACATGACTGGGTGATTGAACAACTAGAGGAAACAACCGAGGAAGCTGACACCTAGAGAAGGTAAATGTTTTGTCCAGTCATCATTCAAAACTGATCTAAACTGTAATGAGATGGGAAGTTATGATCCTCTTGTGGGTATTTATTCTGTTACATCATACCTTTAATAGCATTTATCCAAAATTATAGAAGGGAAAGGAAGGGTGAGTTGAGCAAAGGGCATCCTATCTTCATTGGTTTATAGGTAATGAACACAATTGGGTATGTGATTAATGGAACTACTAAGTCTTAAGAATAAAGAAGCATATTTGAAAGGAAACAATTACCCTTACTGCCTGCTTTCTGAATTCGGAGTTACCTTCAACATCATTTCTCCTCTCCTGCTAGGCCTACAAGGTCAGGGACTGTTTTTTGCTTATTTTTTAAATTGCTGTTTCCCCAACACCTTGAACAGCTTGCTTGCTACATAGTATATGCTCAATAAACATCTGCTTAGTTAAAGTGAATCACTTATTCCGTGTAGAAAGGCACTACATTGCACTAAGGCCAAACATACCATCTCATTTTTCCTCACCAAAATCCAGCAAGAAGCTCATACTATTATCTCCATTTCATGAATGAGAAATTCAGGTTAGACTCAGGTAGCTTGAAAAAAGTACTTTTAAGAACTTCCAAACTCACCTTTCCGACCCTCACAAATTTTACCTATTTGTCTAACCCTGTGATCAGATAAGAATATGCTCTGACTGACCCTACATCAGTTCAGTTCAGTTCAGTCACTCAGTCGTGTCCGACTCTTTGTGACCCCATGAATTGCAGCACACCAGGCCTCCCTGTCCATCACCAACTCCAGGAGTTTACCCAAACTCATGTCCATCGAGTCAGTGATGCCATCCAGCCATCTCATCCTCAGTCGTCCTCTTCTCCTCCTGCCCCCAATTCCTCCCAGCATCAGAGTCTTTTCCAATGAGTCAATTCTTCGCATGAGGTGGCCAGAGTATTGGTTTCAGCTTTAGCATCAGTCCTTCCAATGAACACCCAGGAGTGATCTCCTTCAGGATGGACTGGTTGGATCTCCTTGCAGTCCAAGGGACTCTCAAGAGTCTTCTCCAACACCACAGTTCAAAAGCATCAATTCTTCAGCACTCAGCTTTCTCAAATCCCATACATGACCACTGGAAAAACCATAGCCTTGACTAGACAGACCTTTGTTGGCAAAGTAACGTCCCTGCTTTTGAATATGCTATCTAGGTTGGTCATAACTTTCCTTCCAAGAAGTAAGCGTCTTTTAATTTCATGGCTGCAGTCACCATCTGCACTGATTTTGGAGCTGTTTCCACATCTATTTCCCATGAATTGATGGGACCAGATGCAATGATCTTCATTTTCTGAATGTTGAGCTTTAAGCCAACTTTTTTACTCTCCTCTTTCACTTTCATCAAGAGGCTTTTTAGTTCCTCTTCACTGTCTGCCATAAGGGTNGGCAAAGTAATGTCTCTGCTTTTGAATATGCTATCTAGGTTGGTCATAACTTTCCTTCTAAGAAGTAAGCGTCTTTTAATTTCATGGCTGCAGTCACCATCTGCACTGATTTTGGAGCTGTTTCCACATCTATTTCCCATGAATTGATGGGACCAGATGCAATGATCTTCATTTTCTGAATGTTGAGCTTTAAGCCAACTTTTTTACTCTCCTCTTTCACTTTCATCAAGAGGCTTTTTAGTTCCTCTTCACTGTCTGCCATAAGGGTGGTGTCATCTGCATATCTGAGGTTATTGATATTTCTCCTGGCAATCTTGATTCCAGCTTGTGGTCCTTCCAGCCCAGCGTTTGTCATGATGTACTCTGCATCTAATACCTCATGTGAAATGTAATAGTAAATGTGTAGGTAAGAGATTCAGGTGTCCTCTTATATGATTATAAACTAGAAAGTAGTCTGATGATGACAGTTCTTACTTTCATGCCTAGGTGTCAGAAATCAGCCTGCTTTCATTCCCCAACTAAAAACTAGTAGTCAAAGGAGATTACAATCTAAGCAATACTACTGTACACCAAACAGGTAAAAAAAATAAACTGTCAGAGTTAAAACAATTTAACATAGTTAAATCATTATGCTGTCAAATCTAAATCAAAGCTTATTTCTAGAGTGGGAATACAAAAATCAATATTGGAACAAACATCTAGATTGAAAGTTAGAAATACATACTCTGTAA
Source organism: Neotragus pygmaeus (assembly GCA_006410875.1). Classification (NCBI taxonomy): domain Eukaryota; kingdom Metazoa; phylum Chordata; class Mammalia; order Artiodactyla; family Bovidae; genus Neotragus; species Neotragus pygmaeus. The sequence continues at coordinate 215,656 of SJYV01040236.1, forward strand.
GGAGTTGTCATTTTAATCTATGCTACATATTTATATCAGATAAAAATTTCTATTGAAAACTTACACATTTATAATTGTATATAGCACATAGGAAATGGCATAGTCAGTTGATTTAACTATTAGTACTAACATAATACCCTAAAGGGAAACAGTGATAAAATATATGAACCAATGGATATAGTTTTTATTTTTTTAATCTAATTATTAATATCTCTGAATCCTGTCTTTGCTTGTGAAAACAGTATAAAATTATGCATCTCATAACAATAATACTGATGGTATTTTATCTTCTTTTCTAAATTCTAAAGTACCACAATTTTTATGAAATGTATTTCTTTGCCCCTGAATTTGGAAATATTTGTGTACTTTTCTGAAGCAGTATGCTAGATTGTGACTGGACCATCCTGGCCTTTCAACTATCATGCATTGTGCAGAGTGGGTGTTTAGTCAAAGTCTTTTGAATAAAAGAAAGAAAACATGCAGGTAATACCCAATGTGAGAATAAAAAAAAAAATAAGCAGAAAGATGTAGTGACAAAAGTTAAATGGATATTGCTGGTGGCTGGTCAACTTCATGGATAACCTGAAGACTTCTAGTGGCTTCTGACTGCAAATCGTGAGGTCCAACCAGACAGTCACAAGCCTACATGATCCCAATGCAACTGGCCTGATTAGACAACCAGGTAACAAGCTCATGAGGTGACACTACCCACAGGCTTTATTTTCTGAAAGCAGTGTTTTGGACTACCTGCATCTGAGTAACCTGGAGTGTTTGGTTAGAGAAACAAAAGCAACAAAATCATAAACAGATTTCCGCCCTTACCTCCCTCTAGATCAGCTTTATCACAACCTCTTTTATTAGAGGGAAAAAAAAGTATCCAAGGCAAGGCTAGAATCTCCGAGAATTAAGATTCATATTTCTAGCCCCTCTCTTCAATGTTGTTATTATGGCACCTTTTGAGCTAGTTGGGGAGAGAATTTCCTTGTAGGCTCCTCCTTGGTGTAGAGGGCTTCTATGGTGGCTCAGGCAGTAAAGAATCTACCTGTAATGCACAAGACTCGGGTTTGATCCCTGGGTTCCATCCCTGGGTCAGGTTGTCCCCCTGAACAACCCACTCCAGTATTCTCGTCTGGAGAATTCCATGGACACAGGAATCTGGTGGCCTACAGTCCATGGGGTCACAAAGAGTCAGACATGACTAAGCGACTAACACTTGGTGTAGATGATGAGAAAAAGATACCTCTTGAGGGTGGACAAAACATAACACTCTGGCAGGTGCTGAGTTTAGAGACATGAGTGCATATGAATTCAACACCCCACTCCCTGCCTCCTCCGCTACCATTCTACTTAGTGCTTCTGTGCAGATCATACATTACATAACTGTGCATGATGGCTCTGGGTACTCTGCTAAGGATCAAATTACAGAGCTACCACATTTCAAATGGGAGAACAGATCCCAAGACTTACTATGCAGCTAGAGCCCTCAACCTTCAAACAGCCTTTTTGTCCCCCCAGAATTCTGGGGAGGGGAGAACAACAATTTATTTCAGATATATAAAAGCATTTCCTGATGGAAGGGTTATTAAACACTGCAGTAGGCAGGTAATAATGCCTACATGTCTGGGATGGGGTAAATGACCTCCTTACCAAAAGCTGGGCTATGGAGTTTGGGACAGGACAATGTCTCAAATTCCCTTGTAGCTGCAGGAGCTCACAATTTTATTACCTAAAGATGCAAAAACATTTTGGCACATGCTGGGCTTAGGCAATTCCACTATAGCCTAAGTGGCCTTTAAGATGCAAAGACCTTTTTAAAATCCTACTCTATGAACATTTAATATTTGAAATTATTTGAGATGAAAGCATAATACCCAATTGTTACAGCTTCATAAGTGACTCTCTTACTCGCCTAATTATGGCAAGCAATGCTGTCAATAGTAAAACATTTTTAAGAGATTAACTTTGCACAATAAAAGCTTCTGTGGCAGCCAGAAAATCCTTTAAAGTGTTTCACCTATTTTGCAATACTGAGTGGCCAGCAACTCATTTTAATATTTACAGACAAAACGATATTTGGATAAAGTAAAGGTCAAATTTTAAAAGAACAAAACAAGGCAGAATGACATTCTAAATGAACTTCCAGGTTATGGCACTCAACTTGGCAACCAATACGTGATGGGACAAAAATAGAGAGAAATAAATTTCACCATCTTCTCTTATTGTTAAGAACCACCAAAATGTACACATTTTCTAAGATGACTTAAAAAAAATCATTGAAAAATCCTTCTAAGATAACCATACCAGGATTATGTCCTCTCTGTTTTATTTAATTCCATATTTAGTACTGAGTCTGTTTGTAATATGACTTCCCTGGTGGCTCAGATGGTAAAGCATCTGTCTACAATGTAGGAGACCCGGGTTCAATCCCTGGGTCAGGATGATCCCTGGAGAAGGAAATGGCAATCCACTCCAGTACTATTGCCTGGAAAATCCCATGGACAGAGGAGCCTGGTAGGCTACCGTCGATGGGGTCTCAAAGAGTTGGACACAACTGAGCAACTTCATTTATATCACTGTTTGATCATGTGTGATTTGAATTCCTTGTGTAANAATGGCAATCCACTCCAGTACTATTGCCTGGAAAATCCCATGGACAGAGGAGCCTGGTAGGCTACCGTCGATGGGGTCTCAAAGAGTTGGACACAACTGAGCAACTTCATTTATATCACTGTTTGATCATGTGTGATTTGAATTCCTTGTGTAAGCACAAGTGTTATTTCTGCTACTGACAAGAAATGTGACAAAGGAACATGAGATTGGGCTGACTTTCCACATAGGTGGTGCGGTTCCAAATCTGGTTGATTATCAGTATATCCAGGGACGGATTCTTCAACTGCAGTTTTTAAATCACACTTTCTGTGGTTTTGATTTTACATATATATGTATATATTTAATAGTACCCATGGGAATTCCAATTAGCCAGATTTAGAAATCCCTGGAACAGGTGACTTACAGATTAGAAATGCAGGACCCCTAAGGGTCTTCTCTATGCCTGACATAACTTTGTCAATCCATTCACTAAATGTGGAATTCCATGAATCAAAAGTCATTACCTCTCATTCCAGAGTTAGAAACACAAACATTACCAGAACAATGCGTGTGTGCTCAGTTGTGTCCAAATATTTGTTATCCCATGGACGGTAGCCTGCCAGGCTCCTCTGTTCATGGGGATTTTCAAGCAATAATACTGGAATGGGTTGCCATTTCCTTCTCCAGGGGATCTTTCCAACCCAGGGATGGAACACGCATCTCCTATGTCTCCTGCATTGGCAGGCAGATTCTTTACCCCTGAGTCACAAGGGAAGCCCAACCAGAAAAGGAAACATTAATGAACATAACCCATGATGATGACTGAGAATAGTTTGCAAGGTCTAGTTGAACCGTAGAGGAATAAATAGGTATGAAGGAAGTTTTTTAAGACTAGCATAGCAGAACAGCATAGAGTATTGATTAAAAATTATTCAGATCCATGATCAGAGAGTGGACTTGTATCATGCTTTCACCACCTTTGACCTTTGTGACTCTCAGCAATTTACTTAACCTCTTTGAGTCTCATCTACAAATTAAAATAATTGTACACACTTCATAATATTTTAGTGAGAAATAGATACATGTAAAGTACTCGGAATGGATTCTGATACTTGGCAACAGCTCAAGAAACATTACCTAGTATAAGCCATATTAATACTCCTCTTCACAGTTTAGCTGAATATTGCCTAACCTAGCTAAGCGTCGAACAGTCTTTCTATGTTTAACAAATTACTAATACTTTGGTCTGTAGTCAAGAAGTTCGGTAATTCAAGGTAGACCTAAGCATCTGCATTATAAAATGCTGGCAGATACTCCTACACAAAGCCAATAGAGTGAAAGAGAATGAGAGTAATTGGGCTGAGGAAAAGAAAAATGAGGTCACAGATTGGGAAAAGGAGCATGACATCTGTAAACACATCTAATTAATTAAGTCAAATTTATATGTACATAATGTTAAAAATTCATTGCTTCTACAAGTCTTCCTCATTTTCTCCATTCTATCCTTGATAGCTGCTTCTAAAAGACAACAATTCTCCATGCCTAAACTAATTTTTAGGTGATGTCATGACATTTACCTTCTCATTTCTGTAAAACATGCTTGTACTATGCTTTCAGTTGTAATTTTTCAGTTTTAGGTATTTTTCTAATCTATTTCTCTTTTGGAAAAAACAGATCAACCTTTTAAATCATTCTCTCAACATGCACACACACACACACACACACACACACACACACACACTCTCTCTCTCACATCCCTTCCTCCCAGGCTTTTAATATTGTTGTGTAATAACTATTTATGGGATTATTTTTATAAAAATTACTTAAGGTTTGTCATGAAAATGTTAACAATGTGTTTATGTCATATATCATTTTAGTGTGCATATCTTGCTTTTTTTTTTTGCTAATGACATTACTTTCTGTATATTTTATATTTATTTTAGACTAGGGAAATAATGTTAGACAAAAAGCAAATTTGAGCAATCTTCTTATTCAGGTTCAAAATGGGTCATAAAGCAGAGGAGACAACTGGCAATATCAACAACACATTTGGCCCAGGAATTGGTAATGAATATACAGTGCAGTAATGGTTCAAGAAGCTTTGTAAAGGAAATGAGAACCTTGAAGATGAGGAGCATAGTGGCTAGTCATTCAACATTGACAACGACCAACTGAGATAATGATCAAAACTGATGCTCTTACAAACTACACAAGAAGTGCTGAAGAACTCAACATCAACCATTCTGTGGTCATTTGGCTTTGGAAGCAAATTGAAAAGGTGAAAAAATTTGACAAGTGGGTGCCTCATGAACTGACCACAAGTTAAAAAAAAATCATCATTTTGAAGTGTTGTCTCCTCTTATTCTAAGCAACAATAATGAACCATTTCTCAATCAGATTGTGACATGTGATGAAAAGTGGATTGTATAAGACAACTGGCAATGACCAACTCAGTGGTTGGACCAAGAAGAAGCTCCAAAGCACTTCCCAAAGCCAAAATTGCATCCAAAAAAGAAGTCAAGGTCACTGTTGGTGGTCTTCTGCTGCTCTGATCCACTACAACTTTCTGAATCTTGCTGAAACCATTACCTCTGAGAAGTACCCTCAACACATCAATGAGATGCACTGAAAACTGCACCACCTGCAGCTGACATTGATCCACGGAATGAGCCCAGTTCTTCTCCATGACAATGCCCGATCACATGTCATACAACAAAGATTTCAAAAGTTGAATGCATTGGGGTAAGAAGTTTTGCCTCATCTGCTGTTGTTCAGTTGGTATATTGTATCCGACAATATTCACCTGACCTCTCGCCAACCGACTACCATTTCTTCAAGCATCTCAACAACTTTTTGCAGGGAAAACACTTCCAGCAGGATGTAGAAAAGCCTTTCTAATGTTCATTGAATCCCAAAGCATTGATTTCTATGCTACAGGAATAAACAAAGTTATTTCTCATTGGCAAAAAAATGTGTTGATTTTAATGGTTCCTATTTCCATCAACAAAGATGTGTTTGAGCCTAAGTATAATGATTTAAAAATCATGATCTGAAACTGCAATTAGGTTTTCACCAACCCAGGTGATGCTAGTGGTAAAGAACCTGCCTTCCAATGCAGGAGACTTAAGAGATGCTGGTTCAGTCCCTGGGTTATGAAGATTCCCTGGAGAAGGAAATAGTAACCCACTCTAGTGGAAAATACCATGGAGATAGAAGCCTGGCAGGCTATGGTCCATAGGGTTGAAAAGAGTCAGACACGACTGAAGTGACTTAGCACAACACAATACTGACCATAGTAGAGCCATGTTGTACGATATAAACACATTATCTTTTTTTCAATACAGTATTTTGGCTCCTCTAAGATTAATATTGCCTCATTTTTTTCATGTACCTAGTTTCCCATGTACTTATCACTACTCCATATACAAATAGTAAGGTGACTAATAATCCCATTTCTTTTTTGCGTCACTGTAGCTTTGCTGATTTCTAAGGCTGCCGTGCAGTTATCTTCCTGATAACTCGCACCAGTACCATCCTTCAAATTCCCACTGCCTCTCTCCTGTATTGGATGTCCTATTTCATGGATATCTTGATTATTTCCTGTCTTGATAAAGCATATTTGTCAATATTTAAGGAGAACATTACATTAAGACCTGGCATATCTATTAATACATATGTTCTGTTTTTCACTCTGGTCAAATATTTTGGACAGGTGAGAAATTTAAGATTGCAAATACTTTCCCCTTGATTTTGTACTTTTTCCAATCTACCAAGCCAATCAGCTTCAACTTCCTGCTTTTCAATACTACAGTTAAAAACACCTGTGGTGATTTTTAATGCAGTTTCCAGAAGGGGGAAATATAAACAAGCATGCTTGTGTCACTACTAGCTGTTCTAGTATTAATAGACAAACCCCAAAACTTGGTAGCACGACACAGTGTAAGATGTTTTTCTCAAACATAAACTGCCCCTGTTGATGACCTTGTGTTTGCTCCTGTAGCATCCAAGAACCTAGGATCTTTCTTCACTATGTGAATGAGTGTTCATTTCTAGCTAGCAGATGGGGAAAGAGCCAGAGAGTAGTTTTGTGAAGAGGTTGTGGTGTGTCTTCATATGTTAGGCCTAAGTGGCATATGTCATTTTCAATCACATTTCTCACATTTGTAAGAACTCAAATGGTTATAATTAATAACAAAAAAGATTACAATCATAGTCCAATGTATGCTTAGGCATAAACAGATACTTCTGTAGCTGGTACATAGCTACTGAAGAAAAGTCTAACTGTTCTAGCCACCTTAATTTGACATAATTGGCTGTGATGTTATATCATGGTTGCATTACAGTAAATTAGGTAATATTCCACAATCTGAAAACATGTCCTTGGTTATGACTTTGAAAGAGAAATGTCACCTCTATTCCATTCTCTGTCACAGTGTTCAAATTTATCAGATTTATCCAGAAAAACTAAAGTCATTGAATTATTGTAAAAACTCTGGCAATAATGATAATGATATTAGTAACAATAATAGATGACATTTACTTTGTTCTAAATCAGAATCTGATATTATGCTGAGCTCTTGATAGACTGTTTCTACTGTGGTTCATACAATAAAACACAAGCTAGGTAATATTTTTATCCCTGTTTCACAGATGAGCCACAGAGGGTCTTCAAATTTGATCATAATCCTATGGCTAAGATACATTGGTTCCAAGCTTAGGCCAATGCTATTCAGAGAAATGGTCTCCCCACTAGACCATGCTGCTCTGCATTATGCCATAAGAATTTAAACAGGGTCTTATAAAAATATCCAAGGTATGATGTGTCTTTCTAATCCTCTACCATCAATACAGCTTCTCTGACACAATCAAAATTTTTGATGTGAGTTCTAAAAAGGCAAAGAGTAGTCTCAATATTTCTGAGTATTTCTTTTCATAAAAAATCTTGTATATTTTTTTCTTCATGGTCAAACTGCTAAAATTCCTAAGTGACATAAATAATCTGACAATAGCAAGCCTGTTGTGCTTAATGCATGTTCAGTGCTGTAATTCAGTCTCGAAAATTGTCCTCTCCGGTAAAGCTGCCAAGCCAAAACAATAAAGGGTTTTCAGCTACAAAGCGAAGTTTTCTGGAATTATAATATTCCTTTTGACCTCTGGGATGACTAAATGCCATTTAATTCCTTTTCTTTATTCACTACAGTGAAAAAGACTTGGAAACATGCTGGAGCAGAGGGAACATTTCCTTTCAAAGCTATAGGCAGACATTAATACTCCCAGGAGAGGGGGGAAATGCTTTCAAGTTGGTGGTGGAATACCTTATTTTCTGTAATGCTACAAACGTCCTTCTTGTTGGTTTTGCAAGAACTGTGATGTAACACTCGAGTCGATTATTTCAAATTATAGTGGCTGCAACAATTAGACTCTTTCTTCTGTAGTAGCATGCTAAAAATTTCACCAGGATTGAAATGGAACTAGTTTATAACTGGCTGAAGGCATCTATACCAGAGCAGCATGGAGGTTCCTTTCCCAAGAGCTTTAGCTTTTAGGTACTATTGCTACTAATTACTTTAGGTGAGAAATGCTATAGCTGTCAAACTTCACAATTGACTCCAGCTTTGAACCAGCTAAAATAGAAATGCTTGATAGCTAAGGTCCCATTTCTTTCTCTTGCCATTTCATAGAGATGATAAATGCAAAGAAACTGCACTCAGGATCTTTGTGTTCAATTCCCTCTCCTGGCTGATTCAAGAGTATTTGATCTGATGTGATGATTTTTAGCCTCTTTACTATACATAGCCCCAGCATGATCAATACTGAAATGCATCTCCAATCTGGGCTACTTTACATCCTATTTGCTTAAAGAGTTTAGGTAATGAAATTCACAAGCAGCAAAATCTATAAATGAATTACTGACAAAGAGGGTATGTCACCCAGAGATGGTGATTCTAAGGAGGGATGATACCTGGAGCTGACTGATAAGGTTTAAAACCACCTGCCTGTATCATCAAAAACACAGCCAACCCTAGGCAAAACCAACAGGCCAGAGCTATCCTCAGCACCTCCTGGGCTGCTCACTCTGTATTTTGTGGCAGCATCTGCCAGGCCCTTTTCTTCCACTCTCTTCTTAGGCACCCCCTACAGTCACACTCCCTTCCCCAAAGCCTGTTCTCAAAGCTTGTTTTCCAATTCTTCATTTACACTAAGAGCATAAATGATAGATTAACACTCTCTGTGTTATTACACTCTTAAGAGGAGACATTGCATTTTCATAAGGAATCAGCCTAGGTGAAGAAAAATATTGGAATTGCATTTTAAACCAAAGGGTTTTGGAGAAGCATATGAGATCTTCTTGGCACCCATAAAACTCATATAATGTCACTTGCTTTGCACATGGTAAAATAAATGCAGGTGTAGAGTAAAACTCAGAGCCCAGGGAGCAAGGACTGTGTGCATACTCAGTCACTCAGTCATGCCTAACTCTGTGACCCCATGAATTGTAACCTGCCAGGCTCCTCTGTCCATGGAATATTCCAGACAAGAATACTGGAATGGTTGCCATTTCCTCCTCCAGGGGATCTTCCCAAACCAGGGGTCTAACCTGCATCTCCTGCATTGGCAGGCGAATCCTTTACCACTGAGCTACCTGGGAAGCCAGTGTTTCCTTTTAAAAATTGAAATATATGAAACAACTGTATCAGGATGGTAACACTGAAATGCTTATTACGCCAGCCAACAAATGCAGAAGTCATACTGATTTGTGGATTTTAGCCAGATAGAATAGAATGTGAGTGGTAGGTTTCTGGAATCTGAGTTTAGGTAAGCAACCCCAGATTTTCTTATGAGTAGCACAGTGGTTACATATTCTGGAGACAGTCTGCCTGGGTTCCTGTACTCAGCACAACCATTTACCATGCACACATTACTTAGATCTAAGTGTCACTTTCCTTATCTGTAAAATGGGAATGCTAATGGGATGTACCTTGTAGGATTGAAGGTTTTGAAGGTTAAATGAGTTAACAATTGTTAAAACACCTAGAATAGTGCTGACCACTATTCAGGATTTTGCTAAATGCTAATATACTCAACTTTAAGAAACACAGATCTAACCGATAATATCTTTAAAATCATTGCCACAATCTCAGAAAATCAGTCTAAAAGATGTTTCCAAGCTGATGCTAGCAAGCATGCTATAGTAATTGAATCAATGCCATATTTATAATAACAGCGAAGACAATGGCAGCCCACTCCTGTACTCTTGCTTGGAAAATCCCATGGATGGAGGAGCCTGGTGGGCTGCAGTCCATGGGGTCGGGTAGAGTTGGACACGACTGAGCAACTTCACTTTCACTTTTCACTTTCATGCATTGGAGAAGGAAATGGCAACCCACTCCAGTATTCTTGCCTGGAGAATCCCAGGGATGGAGGAGCCTGGTAGGCTGCCATCTATGGGGTTGCACAGAGTTGGACATGACTGAAGTGACTTAGCAGCAGCAGCAGCAGCTTATTTATAATAAACATTGCATTCTATATGACTAAGTAGAAGGGCTACATTTGTGTAGACTTCATTAAAAATGAGGGGAAGAATAGATATTTGAGATAGAGATGTGATCTTGTTGTAGCTTCTTTGGGAATAAATTTATCTAGAAATATACTGACTTGGGAGGAATATGTGCAAAACATTTATGTAACATAGGTCATTTGTGAAAACATGAATAAGCCAGCAGGGTGAGAGAAATACCACAATATCCAAAAGAGTTAGTTCTGTAACATATACTGAAAAAGGAGGTTTTATGAATGAGATGTCCATCAAATGTGTTGTATCATGTCCCAACATGGCTGGAATGATGCATGTAAGAGTCATCCATGGAAATCTTATGCAATGAAGTGAAAAGAGAGTAGCTTGATTTTCTTTGAAGTGTTTTCTTATAACAAGAGATAAAAGCAGACATCTATTTTCTTTGATGTTTTTATCCTAAATTTTGTGTTTGATTTTCCTATAGACATTACAGAATTTTTCCCTTTTCAATTCACTAGACCATATCCATATTTTCAAAGAGGCAAAGAGTTATAGAAATTGCAAGTTCCTTGCAGGCATCACAACAGTGAGCAGGTTTCTCATGGTGGGGTTGTGAGTTTTAGTTTGTCTTTTCTAATTTTTAATCCTTATGCATACTAATGTATCCACCTTAAACCAAAAGTTTCACAGTTCAGTACTTTGCATGCTGTTTACTTCTCAAAAGAGGCAAGGAAATGGTGTTAAACTTCAGATTAGTAAGGCACACATCTATGAAGCACAATAATATCATTCAATGCCATGTTTATACCTAGTTAGAAATAAGTGAACATCTGCTGATTAAAAAAATAGAACTGTAATAGTGGCCAGCAGGGAATAAAACACTTTATTGAGCTTTGTTATGTAGATGGAAATGTGCTTTGTAGAAAGTGCTTTATTTGCAAATAAAACAACTAATTGCCAGAGCTAGAAATACAGACACAAAGTAGATTTTGAACTAATTTTGAGAAAGTATTAGCTTTAACGGGAGCATCAGCTGATACTTCTGCCTTCCCCAGATTTATATTGATGACTTTCACAAGCTTGATTTTGACAATCAGGAAGAAGACTTGCCTGGCTCACAATAAAATCCTGTGAACAGAGGTAGCAATGCATACTCTAGCCAGTGTTATAATTCCTGGAACCTCTTCCTCAAGTTCTTCCAAAATGTCTTTGATATTTTCATTCATTCATTCACCCAAAAAACTAAAATCCTAGCATTCCTGTCTGATATCTTACATAATTTTTTTTTTTTAAAGCAGCTTAAAGGGAGTCTTAGAACACACTGTGAGCAAAAGACATTTTGTTGTGTTCTTTTTAATCTTGATTTGCCTTCCCTATCCTCCCTGGAAAAAGGCTGCTTAGGTCTTGCTCAATTTTGAAGCCCAGATTTCCTTTTAATATGATCTGACTCTTTAATCAGACTTGTGCAGACTTTTGCAGCTTGAAAAACATCTACTTCTGGAAAATATTTCTTAAGTGCAGCACTAAATATGTGGGATTTCTCCTCAATGCTTTGAAATCTCTCTTCTCTAGCTGTTCTTTGTTCTCCTACCTGGTGAAGAAGAAGATTGCATGAGGCTCTGTTTTCAGATCCTTTCTTCACCTTTCACATATTGGCCCTCCCTCTTTCTCACCCTTTTCTTTGTCACCCTCTGTCTTAGTGAGTCTCCAACATGTGTCTCTCATTCTCAGTCTCTTCTCTGAGCTGAAGCTGCTTAGTATCTTCATCTTGTCATCTATGGTTTTCCTTAGAAATAGGGAACTTGAAGTTTAAAAAGAAAAGATTATATTTTTACCAAACTATTGCATGATTTGGTAAAAATATAAGACTTAGCAGCCTTCAGCAATACAGGGAAGACTGTGGCAAGATGCATCTCAATCTCAGAAGAGCACTGTTGCCCTTCTGATAGATATGATGAGAATGGGACTGGTAATGTAGTCAATGTGTCAATTTGAATTTGACTTTAAAGGCCAGTGGGATTTGATTACAGAATTTCCACAGGACTGGAGAAAAAGATACTTGGAGAGTACAGACAAAACCTGTGCACACCAGGACCCAGGCGAAAGTAGCAGTGACCTCACAAGAGACCAAGTCAGACTTGCCTGTGAGTGTCCAGGAGTCTCCAGCAGAGATGTGGGTTTGACAACGGCCTGACATGGGGTCAAGGGCACTGAACACAACAGTACTGACATAAGCACTTCTGAAGGAGGTCACCATTTCCACCATTACCCCCACCATAAATTGGCCTTAGGCCAAACTACAGGGAGAGAACACAGCCCCAGCCATCAAGAGGAAATTGGATTAAAGATTTACATAGCATGGCTATGCCCATCAGAGCAAGACCCAGATTTCTCCACAGCCAGTCTCTCCCATCAGGAATATTCCACAAGCCTCTTATCCTCATCTATCAGACGGCAGACAGAATGGATACCATAATTACAGAAAACTAACCAATTGACCACTTGGATCATAGCCTTGTCTAATGCAATGAAACTATGAACCATGCCAGGTAGGGCCACCCAAGATGGACAGGTCATGGTAAAGAGTTCTGACAAAATGTGGTCCACTGGAGAAGGGAATGGCAAACCACGTTACTATTCTTGCCTTGAGAACCCCATAAACAGTATGAAAAGGCAAAAATATATGACACTTAAAGGTGAAGTCCCAGGTCAATAGGTGTGAAGTGAAGTCCAACTCTCACTCAGTCATGTCCAACTCTTTGCGACCCCATGGACTATGGCTACCAGGCTCCTCTGTCCATGGGATTTTCCAGACAAGAGTACCAGAGTGGATTGTCATTTCCTTCTCCAGGGTATCTTCCCAACCCAGGGATCGAACCAAGGTCTCCTGCATTGCAAGCAGATGCTTTACCCTCTGAGCCACCACTACTGGAGAAGAGTGGAGAAATAGCCCCAGAAAGAATGAAGAGTTGAGCCAAAGCAAAAACGATGCCCAGTTGTAGATGTGACTGGTGATGGAAGTAAACTCCAATGCTGTAAAAACAATATTGCCTAGAAACCTGGAATGTTAGGTCCATGAATCAAGGTAAATTGGAAATGGTCAAATAGGAGATGGTGAGAGTGAACATTGACATTTTAGGAATCAGTGAACTAAAATGGATTAGAATGTGCAAATTTAATTCAGATGACTGTTGTATCTACTACTGTTAAGTCACTTCAGTCGTGTCCGACTCTGTGTGACCCCAGAGATGGCAGCCCACCAGGCTCCCCTGTCCCTGGGATTCTCCAGGCAAGAACACTGGAGTGGGTTGCCATTTCCTTCTCCAATGCATGAAAGTGAAAAGTGAAAGTGAAGTCGCTCAGTCGTATCCGACTCTTAGCGACCCCATGGACTGCAGCCTACCAGGCTCGTCCGTCCATGGGATTTTCCAGGCAAGAGTACTGGAGTGGGCTGCCACTGCAGGCAAAAATCCCTTAAAAATCCCTATAGTCAAAAAAAACAGTCCAAAGTGCAGTACTTGGGTGTAATCTCAAAAATGACAGCTCAAATGGTAAAGAATCTGCCTGCAATGCAGGAGACCAGGGTTTGATCCCTCGGTTGGGAAGATCCTCTGGAGAAGGGAACAGCAATCCACTTCAGTGATCTTGACTGGAGAATGCCATGGATCCCTGGGTTGAGAAGACCCAGGATCCCCTTTTGGAGAATCCCATGGACAGAGGAGCCTGGTGAGCTACAGTCTATGGGGTCGCAAAAAGTTGGACATGACTGATCAACTAACATACCCACACACGGGTGAAATATCAAAAACGACAGAATAATCTCTGCTTGTTTCTAAGGCAAACCATTTAACATCATAATTATCCAAGGCTATGCTCCAACCACTAACACCAAAGCAGGTTAAATTGAATTTGTCTGTGAAGACCCACAAGACCTTTTAGAACTAACAGCAAAAAAAGATTTCCTTTTCATCATAGAGGACTGGAATGCAAAAGTTGGAAGTGAAGAGATACTGGAGTAACAGGCAAGTTTGGCCTTAGAGTACAAAATGAAGCAGGGCAACAGCTAACAGGTTTTTGACAAGAGAACGCACTAATATAGCAAACACCCTTTTCCAACAAAACAAGAGACAACTTTACATATGGACCTCACCAGATGGCCAATACCAAAAATCAGATTGATTATATTCTTTGCAGGTGAAGATGGAGAAACTCTATACAGTCAGCAAAGCCAAGACCAGGAGCTGACTGTGGCTCAGATCATGAACTTGTTATCGCAAAATTCAGACTCAAAAAGAGTAGGAAAAACCATTAGACCATCCAGGTATGACCTAAATTAAATCTCTTATGATTATGCAGTGGAAGTGACAAATAGATTCATGGGATTAGATCAAATAGATAGAGTGCCTAAAGAACTATGGAAAGAGGTTTGTAACATTGTATAGGAGGCAGTGATCAAAACCATCCCGAAGAAGAAATGCAAAAAGGCGAAATAGTTGTCTGAATAGGCCTTACAAAACTGAGAAAAGAAGAGAAGAAAAAGGAAAAGGAGAAAAGGAAAGATATATCCATCTGAATGCAGAGTTCCAAAGAATAACAAGGAGAGATAAGAAAGCCTTCTTAATTCCATGCAAAGATGAGCACAATAAAGGAGAGAAACAGCATGGGCCTAACAGAAGCAGAAGATATTAAGAAGAGGTGATAAAAATACATAGAAGAACTGTACAAAAAAGATCTTAATGACTCAGATAACCACGATGGTGTGATCATTCACCTAGAGCCAGACATCCTAGAGTGCAAATTCAAGTGGGCCTTAGGAAGCATCACTATGAACAAAGCTAGTGGAAGTGATGGAATTCCAGCTGAGCTTTTTCAAATCCTAAAAGATGATGCTGTGAAAGTGCTGCACTCAATTTGCCAGGAAATTTGGAAAACTCCACAGTGGCCACAGGACTGGAAGAGGTNAGTCCTGTGGCCACTGCTGAGTTTTCCAAATTTGCTGGCATATTGAGTGTAGCACTTTCACAACATCAACTCTTAGGATTTGAAATAGCTTAGCTGGAATTCTGTCATCTCCACTAGCTTTGTTCATAGCAGCCCACTTGAATTTGCACTCCGGGATGTCTGGCTCTAGGTGAGTAATCATACCACTGTGGTTATCTGGGTCTTTAAGATCTTTTTGGTATAGATCTTCTGTGTATTCTTGCCATGTTTTCTTAATATCTTCTGTTTCTATTAGGTCCATACCATTTTTGTCCTTTATCGAGCCCATCTTTGCATGAAATGTTCCCTTGGTATCCCTAATTTTCTTGAAGAGATCTCTAGTCTTTCCCATTCTATTGTTTTCCTTTATTTCACTGATCACTGAGGAAGATTTTCTTACCTCTCCTTCCTATTCTTTGGAACTTTGCAGTCAGATAGGTATATCTTTTCTTTTCTCCTTTGCCTTTAGCTTCTTTTCTTTTCTCAGCTATTTGTAAGGCCTCCTCAGAGAACCATTTCACCTTTTTGCATTTCTTTTTCTTGGGGATCATCTTGATCACTGACTCCTATACAATTTCACGAACATCTGTCAGTAGTTCTTCAGACACTCTCTATCAGATCTAATCCCTTGAATCTATTTGTCACTTCCACTATATAATCATAAGGGATTTGATTTAAGTAGTTCTGACTATATCCATTTGACTGTATTTGGAAGGAAATCCTGCCCTACTCCAACCTTCAGACCCCAGAGCAGAGGACAGCAGCACAAGGCAAACTTCCAAGAGACTTTACATCAGAGTCACTCAGCAAAGCTGTGTCTTTTTTCAAATAAACATACTTTTAATAAACCACATAATGAAATTTAATATCGAGGCTTTAGCATTTTGTTACAATATCTCTAAAATGTTATTTTAAAGTAATTAGGTAGTGTTATTAAATCAAAGTTGATATTATTGCTGCTTTTTAAAAATCAACCCATATATAATGGCAAAGGTCTGTCTTGAGTCATGACCTGAAGAAACCATAAGACATAAACATGATGTTTTAAGCTAGTAAGTTTTGAAGTCATTTGCTACGCAATGATGGATAACTAACGTGCTACCTAAACTATTTTCCTGATCTTTTCATTTCAGGCTTTTTCCTTGTCTTCACTTTCTCAGCTTCAAAGTCACCTTCTAGAGAGTTTTTGCTTAATTGTTCTGGATGAAGTAGGTTACTACTTTTTCTTTATTTCCTGTCTGCTGCTGCTGCTGCTAAGTCACTTCAGTTATGTCTGACTCTGTGTGACCCCATAGACGGCAGCCCACCAGGCTCCCCTGTCCCTGGGATTCTCCAGGCAAGAACACTGGAGTGGGTTGCCATTTCCTTCTCCAATGCATGAAGGTGAAAAGTGAAAGTGAAGTCGCTCAGTCGTGTCTGACTCTTCGCGACCCCATGGACTGCAGCCCACCAGGCTCCTCCATCCATGGGAGTTTCCAGGCAAAAGTACTGGAGTGGGTCGCCAGTGCCTTCTCCAATTCCCCTTCTAGAAACCTTTTAAATTTCTTATGAGATTACCAAGTGGCACAATTTTTTGTTTGTTAAAATTGGGGGAGGGGTCTTATATTAATATGTCTCCTTTTTTGGTGTCTGTCGTAGAACCTAGTATTTATTAAGAGCTCAGTAAATATTTGTTGAGTGAAATATTTAAAATAATCAAAAGTATGTATAAAACATAGGAGTTTAGATTTAAAATAAATGAGAAGTATTTTATAGTTCTTACAACTGGTAGTATCTCTGTAAAATGACCCTCAATATGCAGAATATGACATATGTATCCTAGATACATAATGAACATCACTTAAGCAACTATTTTAAATTTGTCCTCAAGTAATTTTGTGCCTATTTAAGATTTATGGGGGCTGAATTTATCCAGTTAGTAACAAAGTTATCTTATGTACATTCAAGAAACAAGAGAAAAAAGAAGCTCTTTCAGTGTTCTGAAATATCTCGTCTCGTCCCACTTTAGGTTTCTCATAAAATAGTATGAATGATTAGACTATAAGACACAGATGCCCATATAATCTTTATTATCATTTAAAAAGGTAATTGGCTTATCATAGTCATCCATTGTTAAAGTTTAATATGGAAAGAAATATCAACAATTTTAAGTGTTTTACAGTTACAGATTTGTGAATCTAAGAACTAAGTAGCGGTGTTAGGATGAAAGACTTTTTATATTCTAAAATGTTTTGAAAGAGACCCTTATAAAGAAAGACATTCTTATTCCGTTCATGACAATATCTTCAGTTAATGCCAACATAAATGATAGCTTTTATAACTTATTTAAACTAAGTTGAATATAGGCTCAAATGGTAAAAATAAACCATGTAACAGGACAAAGATGAGATCCTTTTGAAAAATGGAGCAGAAATGTTTAAGCAGACTATAATTCTTAGATGTACTTCATGTGAGATGAGGGATGATTGAAATGAAAAGAAAAAACAAGCTATCTAGAATACGGTTCAGACACGTCTCCTAACATGAAAATTAAATCACTCTACAGAAATAAGCATGCTCAGAAATAAGGTCTAAAAAGGGAAAGACTAGTGTTCTCAGATTAGCAATTTATTAAGCTCTTCTAAATGAAACACTAATAGATATTCGATAATGTAAAACTCCAATAAAAAAATGTTCCAGATAATACAAAGATAGAAAGCAAATTCTAACACAAAGCATACAAAAATTCATAACACAAAAATAATGTAAAATACTGTCTTCCTCTTATTACTTAAGCTGCTGTATACTGCTTTTCACTAAAAAGAATATCATGATTTTAAGAGTCATAAGGACAGACTTGAGTTTTTACCCTAATTCAGGATTTATTCACTGTGTGACTTCAATCACTTACTAAATATTCCTGAGCCACTATCTGTGAAATGAAAGAAACAGAAAATTTCCTGTGAATTGATCTGCAGGTTACATGAGTTCCTATATTAGAAATAATCTGAGCATGTTTTGCGTTCTCTAGACTGTATGCTTTTGTACAAAACTGCCACATCTGAAGCGCCACTACCTCCAATTTCCTTGGTCTTCTATCTTCTTCAACTCCCAGATAAACCCTCTTTTTCTCCATCCCTGCTCATTTTGTCTATTACCTGTCTTCCACTTCTCTGGTGCGTGGTAGTTTAGTTGCTAAGTCAAGTCTGACTTTTGCAACCCTGTCGACTTGAGCGTACCAGGCTCCTCTGTCCTTGGGATTTCCCAGGCAAAATTACTGGAGTAGGCTGCCATTCCCTTCTCCAGGGGATCTTGCCAATCCAGGGATTGAACCCATGTCTCCTGTACTGCAGGCATTCTCCAGCATAACAAATGGATTCTTCACTGATTGAGCCACCAGAGAAATGTCTCATCTTCCACTTCTAGCAAGAATTAATGATCCCTTCTCTTGTGTGCATTTCAGTTTTATCACCAGCAGAACATTACAGTTGTCTCTTGGCATTTGATTCCTATATTGTCTCTTCTAGGATATTGTGATCTCTCTGACAAAGATCCTATGCTTTATTCACTTGCCTGACTTCAGGGCTAGCACATAGTTCGGTAACTGGTAACTCTAATACTTGTTGATGTACTGAATTGAGTCAAATTTCATTATCATGCTCGAACTTAGTTTTCAGTTATTTCCTTACAAAGTTAGCACAGTGGTGCATCTACAGCAGGAAGCAAAAATATTACTGAATAGATGGATAAATAACTCTTATTCTTGTGGGAAATAAAACAGGACAAGATGAAGACAAGTTCCCTGTCTTGGCCTTCTCCACAGGTATACACACATAGATACAGCCATCTTATTTGTAAGTAATGGTTCTAGGTTGGCCACAGGAAATGTCTGACTTAAGATTAATAGAGTTGCAATTGCACTTCTTTTCCTGATTTTATAATCTTCCTTATTTTAAATGAGACATAAACAGCCCAAACACATTTATGACTATAAATTCACGAATGATGGGCTTCTATCAACAAAACTGTGAAGAGTTGAGTTGACTCGGTTGATTAGATGCAGCTACTCTTAAAACAGCCATCAGATTTTGAGAAATGTTTTTAAATTTGGAATTCCTTTTCACTCTAGTCTATGTGTGGGGAAAAAAAGAAACTGAATGCACAGAATGTCAACAACAGTATCATGGAAGTGGGAAACTTTGGAAACAGGCATCCTATTTTAAGGCAAAAGGGTTTGGAAATGAGACTCCAAGTTTAAAAGGTTAGTTTCTACTATAAAAATAATGTATGGGTAAAGTGAAGAGGACTATCTGGACATAATCAGCAGTGAGACCCAGGTTCGATCCCTGGGTTCAGGAAAATCCCCTGGAGAAGAGAATGGCTTCTTGCCTGGAGAATTCCAGGCACAGAGGAGCCTGGTAGGCTACAGTCCATGGGGTCACAAAAGAGTTGGACATGACTGAGCAGTTAATACACACACAAAAATATATTTGTAGTTATTTCTCTGCACATGTATGTAATATATATGTACATAACAAGATAAATAGTGAGAATGGAAAACTTCTGATTGCATGATATATGTATACTCACCTATATTCTTCTAAGTCAGGGGGAGATGTTGGTAAAGGCACTAACTTTTCAAAAATTTAAGAATAATTCTATGAAGGATAAGAAAAAAAAAATTAGACACAAACAAGGATGATATTTTTCTTCAGGAAGAATTGGCTTGGTATAATCACCAGAAGACAGCAAATATGCAAATATCAAGAAGATTTGCTGGAGAATGTTTCAGAAAAGTCAGCTGAGCTTGCTGAGTAACAAGACTTTTGCATGTAACAAGTGCTTATTTTAAAATATCATTTTTTGAAAATTCATGACTCAAACAGTCACACTGCTAAGAAAGACAAAAATGGAAATTTAGCTATAAAGTAAATTAATAGAGTCTCATATATAGCTTAACAATAAAGACTATTATTGGATTGGAAGAATAGGTAATCACTGAAAACAAAAAAATGAATCAGAGTGGAAAGCTTATTCTCCCAGCATTTACCACACAACGACTCTCAGAAACAGGCAAATTAAACTATAGTTTGAATGTAGTTGAAAATGTTGAAAACAGGCAAACTAAACTACAGTTGAAAATATTGAATAAGTTCAGCTTTGAATCATCTTTCCTGGTGTTTTAGCTGTGTCCTGCCCTGGAATCTTCCTGCCCACTTGTCACATATCTTAGTAATAACCTTCCCCGTACTCCGACCACACACACTAGTGACTATATTCAAGGAATATAGTTCTATAGTCTTCTAATGGTCAGCTGCAAGCAAATTTTTACTGGCCATTTTCATTGACCAGAATCCACAGAATTAGAGCTATTCTTAGTTGAGATTTTATCCAACTGATTCTGTATGCTATTTACTAATTTCACTGTAACATGATTTTGATATATCCTTTTAGTAGTTCTCATTGATAAAGCAGAAAGAATAGAAATGCATAGTTATAAACAGGTAATGTTGCTTTATCTAAGACTCTGATCTCCCTTACATGAATCTCTTCCCTTCCACTGTTTCCAAGAGGAATTCAGTAATAAGCAAGAAGTATGATCACCAAAGGAAAGAGGTTCTTTTACAACACTGATAACATATTAAAAGCCACCAGAGTTATTCAAGAGATGTTTCTCTTCCATAGATCTAATTAGCCAAGAAGAGACAAGGAAAAGGAAGAATCAGTTTCTTCTGAAAATGCGTAATATTGAAGTGATGCATACCCCATTTTTCTATCCATCTCAGCTTGTGAGACACCATATTTTCAAAACAAGAAACAGAGAGAGAAGTTTGCTCACTGAAAAAATAATGAATTTTTTTTAAGTTTATATTATACCAGTTGCTCCAACTTACTGAACACAATGAGGCACCTAAAGTTTTTTTGTCTTGTTATTACTCAGTAAAGTATTTATTTGAGCTTGACAACAGCAATTATTAACAATGATTTCAACTGAAGGCTTTTTTTTCCCCTAACATTGTTTAAAATTGATGTAGGATATACAAGTGCTTACAGAAAAAATGAAAACAGAAACAAAGAACAACTTTCACAGATTTGGCTTTAAAATAGATAGCCTGAGTCTTGGTAATATCTGTAATTAAAGTGTCTGAAGGGAATACAAGGAATACAACTTCAATTATTCTGACTCACAACTCTCCATGGCATGAAGGCACAGTGAACAAAACCTCCAGTAAAACAGGTATGCCAACTCTCAAAGAAAGTAACTAACAATTGGAGACTAAACTTGGCCAATGAATTGTTTTACCAAGGGGTGTTGCTATGTAAAACAGAAACACAGGAATGGATATTCAGTTTCTTTAGATACAGTCTCATAGCTTCAGGGTTATGTCACTGACACTTCTTTATAGATTTTCTTATTTTCCACTTTTGGAGACCTCCTTTTTGAAGGCACTCCTTAGTTATCTGTTTCCCTATTGATAGGATTATGGTGATAAACCAGGAACAATTTTTCTCTATGTCAGTGCTTCTGAAATTTTAATGTGCACGGACATCCCCTGGGGATCTTGTTAAAATGCAGATTCTGTTTCAGTCGGTCTCTGCTGGGGATAGTGATTCTGCATTTCTAACAAGCTCCTGGATGGTGGTAATGCTGATTGTCTCAGGACCACACTTTGAGTAGTGGGGATCCAGGAAAGTGTTGGAGTAGAGGAAATGTAGTGTTATATAGAGCCTGACAGGTAATAACTAGCCATTTCAGTGACTATGATTCAAGTCTTAAACAAAGAGAACTTCAGTTATTATGATTCACAAACCTCTTAGAATAGGGAAGCAACAAGGAATTACCCAATAAACTTCACTTGTCTAAAAAAAAAAAAAGATTTTCCAACAACAATAAAGTAAACCACACATCTGTAGTTTAATGACAGAACAAAATGCTTCTCCAAGTGTACTTTTGTTATCTGTATAATGGGACAGAATTATCTATTTTATAATATTATGTGAAGATTATTTTTTCTTTTTAATATAAATTTATTTATTTTAATTGGAGGCTAATTACTTTACAATATTGTATTGGTTTTGCCATACATTGACATGAATCCACCACGGGGTGTCCATATGTTCCCCATCCTGAACCCCCCTCCCTCCTCCCTCCCCTTACGATCCCTCTGGGTCATCCCAGTGCACCAGCCCCAAGCATCTTGTGAAGATTAAACGAGAAACATTTTTGAAGGCACTTGTCACAGTTCTTGGTACACAGTAAGTGTTCAGTGAACATTACTCACTATTGATATTATTATCATTATTTCATATCATTAAAATAAATTATTGAAGACCACAGGAAGAATCCAAACTGTATTCTTTATCTAGATGATAAAACTGAAGCCTGAGCAGTGAAAGTGACTTGTATTCAACAGTATAACAAATTAGTGGCAGAGCTAAAATACTAAATCAATCTCTTTACATTTAAGTAGTTAATATACTTAGTCATTCATTCAAACACTTGCATGTCAAATATCTACAGTGACTGTGCTATCAACATAAAATGAGAACAGAAAACACCCTGCTCTCATGAACATTGAGGAACTATTTTCTACTAGAGAGAGCCGGAAATAAATGTATGAAAATATTACTTTAATAAAGTCATAATTTCTATAATGGAAGAGTACAGAAATACAAATGGAAGATTTCATAGAAAATGAAAACTAGGATTTTGCTAGTTTTCATTTTTAAGTAGGAGAGAGGAAGACATTTTAGACAAAAGGAGATGGTATTGTAAAGTAGAGGTATTGAATTGGCTGCTAGGAAACCTGTCCTCAGGTAAATTTTACCAGGTACAGTATTTTAAAATTTTTGAATTAGTTGTCAAATTTAACAATAGGGGAATTTCATCTGAGTATTCAACTTTCAGCTTCCCCTGGAAATTTAAAACACCCTATCACACTCAATCTATTGTTCCATGCAGCAAAGATTAATTAGGGCTAGGTGAGGGTGTTAGTTACTCAGTTGTATCTGACTGTGACCCCATGGACTGTAGCCCTCCAGGCTCCTCTGTCCATGGGACTTACCAGGTAAGAATACTGGAGTGGGTTGCCATTCCCTTCTGCAGGGGATCTTCCTGACCCAGGGATCAAACCCAGGTTTCCTGCACTGCAGCAAAGTGTCTGAGCCACCAGGGAAGTGGTACATTTTAAATAGCTTATCTGTTTTCTAGAATCAAATTCTTATTGATGCATACCGAATCCTTTATGACTTTGACATTTATGATCAAGGCAGTTCATATATTGTTGTTGTTCAGTCACTAAGTCATATCTGACTTATTTCATGTTTGCAACCCCATGAACAGCAGCATACCAGCCATCTCTGTCTTTTACTATCTCCAAGTTTGCTCAAGCTCATGCCCATTGAGTCAGTGGTGCCATCTAACCATCTCATCCTCTGTTGCCCCCTTCTCTTGCCTTCAATCTTTCCCAGCATCAGGTTTTTTTCCTATGAGTCAGCACTTTGCATCAGGTGGCCAAAGTATTGGAACTTCAGATTTAGCTTCAGACCTTTCAATTAATATTCAGGGTTAATTTCCTTTAGTACTGACTGGTTTGATCTCCTTGCTGTCCAAGGGACTTTCAAGAGTCCTCTCCAGCACCACAGTTCAAAAGTGTCAATTGTTTGGCACTCAGCCTTCCTTATAATCCAACTCTCACATCTATAAGTGACTTTTGGAAAAAACCAAAGCTTTGACTAACTACATGGACCTTTGTCAGCAAAGTGATGTCTTGGCTTTTTAATACATCACCTAGGTTTGTCATAGCTAGTCTTCCAAAGAGCAAGCGTCTTTTAATTTCATGGTTGCAGTCACTGCCTGCATTGATTTTGGAGCTTAAGAAAATGAAATCTGACTTTGTCTCTACATATTACTCATCTATTTGCCAAGAAGTGATAGGATGCCATGATCTTAGTTTTTTGAATGCTGAGTTTTAAGCCAGTTTTTTCACTCTCCTCTTTCACCTTCATCAAGAGGCTCTTTAGTTCCTCTTCATTTTCTGCCATTAAAGTGGTATCATCTACATATCTGAACTTGTTGATATTTTTCCCAGCTATCTTGATTCCAGCTTGTGATTCATCCAGTCTGGCATTTTGCATGATATACTCTGCATATAAGTTAAATAAGCAGGTAGACAGCATACAGCCTTGACATACTCCTTTCCCAATTTGGAACCAGTCAGCTGTTCCATGTTCAGTTCTAACTACTGCTTCTTGTCCTGCATACAGGCCTCTCAGGAGGCAGGTAAGGTGGTCTGGTATTCCCACCTTATTAAGAAAATTCCACAGTTTGTTGTGATCCACACAGTCAAAGGCTTTAACATAGTCAGTGAAGCAGAAGTACATGCTTTTTTGTAATTCTCTTACTTTTCTTGTGATCTAGTGTTATGTTGGCAATTTGATGTCTGGTTCCTCTGCTTTTTCTAAACCCAGTTTGTACATCTGGAAGTTCTTGGTTCCTGTACTGCTAAAGCCTAACTTGGAGGACTTTGAGTGTAATCTTTCTGGCATGTGTGAAATGAGTGCAATTGTATGATAATTTGAACATAATATGGCTTTGTCTTCTATGGGATTGGAATGAAAAGTGACCTTTTCCAGTCACTTTGTTTTCCAAATTTGCTGGCATATTGAGTGCAGCACTTTCACAGCATCATCTTTTAAGATTTGAAACAGTTCAACTAGAATTCCATCACCTCCACTAGCTTGGTTTGTAGTGATACTTCCTAAGACCAGAATTTACACTCCAGAATGTTTGGCTCTAGGTGAGTGACCACCTCACCTTGGTTATCTGAATTTTTGCATAGTTTTTTGCTTAGTTCTTAAGAGTTTTTTGTAGTTCTCCTGTGTATTCTTGCCACCTTTTCTTAATCTCTTCTGCTTCTGTTAGGTCCATACTGTTTCTGTCCTTTATTGTGCCCAAATTTCCATGAAATATTCTCTTGGTATCTCTAATTTTCTTGAAGAGATCTCTAGTCTTTCCCATTCTACTGTTTTCCTCTATTTGAATTGGTCACTTAGAAGGCTTGCTTTCTTATCTCTTGTTGCTATTCTCTGGAACTTTGCATTCAGTTGGGCATATCTCTCCTGTTCTCCTTTGCCTTTAGCTTCTCTTCTTTTCATAGATATTTGTAAGGCCTCCACAGACAACCACTTTGGCTTCTTGCATTTCTTTTTCTTGAGGATAGTTTTGGTTATCACTTCCTATATAATGTTATGAACCTCCATCCATAGTTCTTCAGGCACTCTGTCTACCAGATCTATTCCCTTGAATCTATTTGTCACTCCCACTGTATTGTAAGGGATTTGATTAAGGTCATAGCTGAAATGGCCTAGTGGTTTTCTGTACTTACTTCAATTTGAGTCTGAAAATTTCGACAAGGAGCTGATGATTTGAGCCACAGTCAAGTCTAGGTCTTGCTTTTGCTAACTACATTGAGCTTCTCCATCTTTGGCTGCAAAGAATATAATGAGTCTGATTTCGGTAATGACCATCCGGTGATGTCCAATTGTACAGTCATCACTTGTGTTGTTGGAAGAGTGTTTGCTATGACCAGTGCATTCTCTTGGCAAAACTCTGTTAGCCTTTATTCTTTTTCATTTTGTACCCCAAGGCCAAACTTGACGTTATTCCAGGTATCTTTTGACTTCCTACTTTTGCATTCCAGTCCCCTAGGATGAAAAGGATGTCTTTTTTGTTGTTGTTGTTACTTTTAGGAGGCCTTGTAGATCTTTGTAGAATCATTCAACTTCAACTTTTTCAGCATTAGAGATTGGGGCATAGACTTGGATTCTGTGATATTGAATGGTTTGCCTTGGAAGCAAACTGAGATCATTCTGCCATTTTTGAGATTGCAATCAAGAACTGCATTTCAGACTATGAGGACTACTCCATTTCTTCTAAGGGATTCTTGCCCACAGTAGTAGATATAATGGTCATCTGAATTAAATTCTCCCATTCCCATTCCCAGCCCCTAGCTGTTTAGAACAATGGATGCTATACCAAAATAATGCTATACCAAATACTTCCTATATTAAGAAATTCAATCACTGATGCCAAAAAGGTGAATTTTGAATGTGAGAATCTCTGTTGATTATTGACTAGTACCTAAAAGGTCAAAGTACTAAGCCCAATTTCCTTGGACACAAGTTACCTTATTTGATACATGGCTATCAATACAAATAAAGAATTACCATTAAACTATTATCCATAATAATAAAAAAAAGGAATAAACTTCAAAATGAATACTCAAAGCAAAGCAGTTGTCTATATATGTTGTAGTCAAGTTTCTCCATAAGAAGAAAGAAATTAAGCAGAAAATATAGAGATAACTCCTGAATAAAACTCATCCTTAAAAATGGGTACAGAATAGGACTCAAAAAGGATATAGATATGACAAAGATAGCTCTATAAAAAGGTCCTTCCATATACTAAGTGCTGAAACATGTTTGTGGAAATGAAAAAAAAAAAGCTTTTGAATATTTATGTGACTTTGTGCATAATCTTGAATACAATTCCCTCAACTGGTACATTTTTATGAAATTGTTAAATTTCACTAAGATATTTGAAACCAGAAGGGAAATTTTACTGGTGTTATTTGTTTGAAAGTACAAAATGCATTTATTTATTCAGCTGGTATTTTAGAAGAGATGCAATGACTAGTGTGGTTTCTGAAGATATAATACATATTTATTCAACTCAGGTTTTGGAGAAATAATATGAAAAAGTACTAATGGGACTGTTTCTACTACTTACTGGCATAGAATAAGTAAGCATAATATGCATGCTTTTAGGCAACAGGATAACAGGTTTCTGAAACTAAATGGTCAGGGAGAACTGTCAGTATTCTTTTTTATTACTTTGCATTCTTTCAGCTGGATAAATTGTCTACTACTTCCTATTGATTGTGTTTTAATAGGCTTATCCTTTTTGGTGGTAGCTTTTAGTTTACATTTTTGGATGCTATTGCCAAGGGAAAGAACGATGACCTTAAAAGACAGTTTGAGAGTACTTAACAATATATAGACCTAAGGCTCTTTGTTTTTTTTTTTTTTAAGTAAGCTTATTGAGCCATAATTTACATAACATAAAATTATACATGCTAAGTGTATAATTCAAAACCTTTTAATAAATTTATCACCATGAACCAATTTTCATCTTAGTAAGATTCTGGATCCTTTTTAAAGTTATTCTTGATATCCTTTCCCAGCCCAGGCAACCACTAATATACTTTTTATGTCAAAGATTTGTCTTTTATGGCTATTTCATATAATATAGATGGACTCATATGACTCATGATATTTTGTGTCTGGCTTCTTTCACTAAGCATGATGTTTTTGAGGTTCATTAATTTTGCATCATGTATTATTAGTAGCTTGTTCGTTTATATTGTATATAAAGTGAAAGTGTTAGTCTCTCAGTCATGTTCCACTCTCTGTGGCTCCAAGGGCTGTAGCTCCTCAGGCTTCTTTGTCCACGGAATTCTCCAGGGAAGGATACTGGAGTGGGTAGTCATTCACTTCTTCAGTAGATCTTCCCAACCCAGGGATCAAATCTGGGTCTCCTGAATTGTAGGTGGATCCTTAACCATCTAAAACATTAGGGAAGACCTTTTTATAGTATGGATATATCATATTTTGTTGACTCATTCACCTGTCCAAGTATCTCTCCTTTTAGCATTTAACTCACAGTTATTTAGAGAACAAATTTGTTGTTTCCATTTCAAAATGCTTAATGCCTTAACATAAATCTTAATGTCTTCCTACTATTAGAGAGGAATATGAAACATACATCTGGATCACATTTTAACTCTAAGTTGATCAGGTCCTGGTGATTTTGCATTTTATAAGCTAATTAGCCAATTAACCAAATATATTATAATTTAATTTTAAGCTGAAATGTTATTGAAGTAAAAAAGTTTACACGACACAAATAATTTTCCTCAACACTGTCATGCAAGCAAAACCAACAGTATGAGCCACAGAAAAGAGATTTGAGAAAAGAATTACAAATGGAAAAAATCCATTAATAAAAAGAGCATGCTTAAAGATATTCCATTTTTCTAGCAGAGGTCAGAAGGAGCTGTTTTGTTCAGCAAAGCTTTAATGCTTCATGAACACACAGAAAAGCTAATCCCAGACTGGTTAAAAATACGAAGTTCATGCAATGGCAAAAAGAAATGTTATACTACTTATGGATTTTCAGAGAGAAAAAAAAAAAACAACCATAAAATATTATGAAATATGTTGCTTGGTATGCTAACAGGCTTTGGAAGAAGTTTCATTCTGTTCATAATCAAAATGCTGATATTGGCTGACATATACTCAGAATGTGTAAACAGAGAAGAGAGAAGCAAAAGAAGGTGTGGAAGATTAAGCAAAGTATTGTATAATTTATGAACCCCTGGAAAATGATAAAGTATAACAGAAAACAACAGAGACTCATTATCTGTGCACTACTAGAAAAGAGAAACTACTCAAGGAATACTCAAATATATTTTCCTTGTGAACCCAAATATACTTAATTTGCAATTAGTATTTTTGGATAATCATATATTTTAAAATATCAAAATATTTTCTACACATTCTACTCTTTTCACATTTTTTTTAAGGAAAGGGTATTCTGATAACAGGAAATAAATATCAAAATCTCGCTTCTTCCTCCATATGTTTTTCAATGAAGTATCATGTGAAAGGTTTTATTTTTCTTTGGAGCAAGTCTAAGTTCTAAGCATTTGTAAGCAGTAAAATCTCTGCTTCATTAAACAAAGTTCTTGGAATGTAAAATATCTCTATACCATAGGTCAAGGGCCGTATTTTTGTCATAACATTCTCTATTGAATTGCTAGAGAGAAAGAAACAGTGTCTCATGAAAGTAAAATAATAGCATCATTTCATGGATATTTGGAAATATTTTATTTCTCTTAGCAGTTACTTTGCTTAGGAAGCTTTGACACTTTATTTCCAAACATATATATGAACCATTCTCCTGTGTTTAGGGGAAAGTGTATAATTATATTATCTAAAAAGCATCTCCTTAATTTTGGATCTACATTTATTCCAGAATTTTTTTAACATGCTGAATGTTATTAAATGTTGCTAGATTTTACTGAGCCACACTAGAGTTTCTCAGCATGGAACGTCTTAAGGACAGCTCTCAAAATTGTCCAGCAGGACCTGGGAAATGAGCATCTGCCAGTGACTATGTGTTTATTATTTCTAGATGTGGCACATCAGTCAAATTATTTGGAATTTGTTAATTCACCTATTCATTCTACAAATATGCATTGAACATTTGCTATGTGTCAGGAACTATTATACACACAACTGAGATGGAATAAGAAACAAAGAAACAAAGAAGTCCCTGCCTCATGGAGATTATACTCCAGGGGGGTGTGCAACTAACATATTTTAGGTAGGTAAAATATATAAAATGTTAAAGCACGACTAATGATAACAAAGAAAAACAAATTAGGAAAAAAGAATATAAAATGTTAGGGTAAGGTAAAACATTATATAGGGAGGCCTAGAGAGGCCTTTGTAAGAAAGTGAGGGAGTCAACCCCAGGAATATCTACAGGGAAAACATTAAATCAAAGGAACAATGCATAGGCTCTGAATTAGCAATGTGTATAGTAAATTCAAACTATATTCAAAATCCAGCAACAATTCACCAACTGCTTTCTCCCATCCTTGTTTAGTCACTAACTTCACTCCACTGGATTACTGCAAAGTCCCTTACCAACTCAAGGCAGAGGCTACATTGGCTACAAACAGCAAGAAACTAAGTAGGGAGACCAGATAGCACTTGGAACCTAGAGAAAGCTGCTTAATGGGATTAAAATGAGCATATGGGGATGAACAGGAGCTCAGTTTTAGATAAAGCTCAGATAACTTTTGGAAGTATGCATCAGAGATCCAGGTAAAATTGCAAGTCCATGGTTGGACATAAGTGTGAGGAGTTGGTTCACAGGTTTGGGTAGAAAAAAGATGTGGGAAATTATCTGTTTACAGGTGGTATTTAAGCCATGAGAGTAGGTGGATTATCTTGATAGCAGATAGAGACAGGAAAAAAAAAAATGAGGTCCAGGGATTGAGTCCTAGACTAAAAGTAGAGGTCCAAGGGATGAGAAGATACTCATAAGGAAAATGACGAAGAACAATGAGAAACACTAAGAGCAAAACCAGGCAACTGTGGTGAATAAGAATCCATAAGGAGATAGGCTTGTAGGTTTGGCCTCTAGTTCTGACATCCCCATCATCCTTCCCCAGTAGGGCTGAGCCCCGGGAGCAAACCTACCTGGCCAATACTGTGAGTACAGTTCTTGAACTCCTACCATTTACCCATGTTCTATCAATCCTGTGCTTTCTGGTTGACTGCTTCAGTGTTTCTCAAATATGTTCCCTTTTCTTTTCCTGTCATTATCTTACCTGGGGCCCAAATCATCTAGGTCCAAGAAAATGAAAGAAGCTCCAGTGCTTATCACTGTCTCCACCCCTCCAGTCATTCATCCCTTAAATCCACACTCCATATTATCTTTTAAAAATGTAAATCTCTGGGAGGGATTGAGGGCAGGAGAAGAAGGGGACGACAGAGGATGAGATGGCTGGATGGCATCACTGACTCGATGGACCCGAGTCTGAGTGAGCTCTGGGAGTTGGTGATGGACAGGGAGGCCTGGCGTGCTGCGATTCATGGGGTGGCAAAGAGTCAGACACGACTGAGCAACTGAACTGAACTGAATAAGTGAGAAGTCATTTAATCATGTTCATTGCCTTTAAGATCAAGTTTAAACTCAAGACCCTTCTTTGCGACCACATGGATTATACATTCCATGGAATTCTCCAGGCTGGAATACTGGAGTGGGTAGCCTTTCCCTTCTCCAGGAGATCTTCCCAACCCAGGGATCAAACCCACGTGTCCCACATTGCAGTCAGATTCTTTGACAGCTGAGCCACCAGGGAAACCCAAGAATACTGGAGTGGGTCTATCATCTACCTTATTCTACAGCCTGCAGTCTCTCTTTACTGACCTCATGCATTCCAGCCATTTAATCCAGGTCCTGATTACTTCAAACCATCAGCTTTATCCTTTAGACACTACACAAAGCTGTTTCTATAACACAGAAATGCCCCCTGCTCAGCATTACCCAGGTTACTCTTCATATTTTAGATTTCAGTTGATATTATTTTCCCCCACTCCCAACCCCAGAATCCATCACTAGTGTTCCTTATCAGGTTTTCTTCTGAGCTTCTTATTTTACAGTGAAAACTCTGATTTTTCTCTATCACTTTGGAGATGGGAGTGGGGTGGCTCAGTGGCAAAGAATCTGCCTGCCTATGCGGGAAACGTGGGTTGGATCCCTGGATCAGGAAGATTACCTGGAGACAGGAATGGGAATCCACTCCAGCATTCTTGCCTGGAAAATTCCATGGACAGAGGAATTTGGTTGTCTTCTGGGCTCCTTATTTTGCAATGAAACTCTGTTTTTTTTCTATAATTTTTACTGTGGTATAATCGACATAAAATTGCAAGATATATACGATACACATCATAGTGATGTGATATATGTATTTATATCATGAATCTCCTATTTGTTAATGAACAAATATTAACATCACAGCATTCATGTCTACTCTTTTAGCAAATTTCAGTTATACAACAATGTTATTGACTACAGTCATCATGCTTTACCTTAGGTCCTCAGATCATTTATCTTGTAGCTGAAAGTTTGTACCTTTTAACAACCTCTTCCTGTTTCCCCCATACTCAGTCCCAGGCAATCATTTTTCTAGACTGTTTCTGTTTCTATGAGTTTGGCCCCTCCCTTTTTTTTAATTACACCTATAAGTGATACCATGGAGTATTTGTCTTCCTCTGTCTGGCTGATTTCACATTAGCATAATGACTTTAAGGTGCATCTGTGTTGTTGCAAATGGTAGGATGTCTTTCTTTCTCATGGCTGAATTAATTATATGCATATATTTATATATGCCACATTTTATTTATCTACTTATCTGTTGATGCAGGCTTCGATTGTTTCCATACCTTGGCTATTGTGCGAAATGCTGCAGTTAATGTAGGAGTGCAGCTATCTGTTTAATATCCTGTTTTCATTGACTTTGAATGTATACCCATTAGTGAGATTGTTGGATCATACAATTCTATTTTTAATATTTTCAGGAACCTCCATAGTGTTTTCCGTAGTGGCTGCATCAATTTACATTTCCTCAACAGTGCACAAGTGTTCCCTTTTCTTCACATCTTCACCAACACTAATTATCTCTTGCCTTTTTGATGATAGTTATTTTAACAGATGTGAGGCGATACCTCATTGCATTTTTGATTTCCATTTCCTTGGTGATTAGCGAAGCTGAGTACCATTTCATGTACGGTTGGCCATCTGTATGTGTTCTCTGCTGCTGCTGCTTAGTTGCTTCTGTCGTGTCCAACTCTTTCCAACCCTATGGACTGTAGCCTTCCAGGCTCCTCTGTCCTTGGGATCCTCCAAGCAGGAGTACTGGAGTGGGTTGCCATGTCCTCCTCCAGTGGATCTTCCCAACCCAGGGATCAAACCCAGGTCTCCTGCACTGCAGGCCGATTCTTTACCACTGAGCCACCAGGGAAGCCTGTATGTGTTCTTTGGAAAATGCCATTTGAATTCCCTTGTTCAATGTCTAATTAGATTATTATTATTATTTACCTATTGAGTTGTATGAGTTTTTCATATTACTGTTTATAATTGATTCATAGCCCCCTTATGATAACCATTAACAGTGTCCTACTTATTCACTTTGTTTGCTCTGAATTTCAGAATAATTTCTGAAACACTGCAGGTATTTAGAAATTAATTTCTAAATAAATGAAGATGAAATTCTACGCATCCTTGCCTGTACCTGAATAACACAGAATTTTTATTCTCTTGCAATGTCTTCTTCCCTTTGTCCCTACATGGATACTCCTGGGAGTTCTAAGGTGATATTTCTCATGTATACATTAAAAAGTCTATTTCCACAGTGCACTTGCAGTATTTTGTCTGGCACCAAATGGACACATACATAGCACTTTCCCACCCCAAAGCATCTGTAGTCTCATACTGGCATTTTATCTCCACAAAAACTCTGCTGTGATCCCTGATTCCTCCATAATCAGGAAATAGCAGATGTTTTCTATGATTATTGTTATTTAGTCACTTCAGTTGTGTCCAACTCTTCACGACACCATAGACTGTAGCCCACTAGACCCCTCTGTCCATGGGACTTCCCAAGCAAGAGTACTAGAGTGGGTGGCCATTTCCTTCTCCAGGGGATCTTCCCAACCCACGGATCAAACCTGTGTCTGCTGCATTGGCAAGTGGGTTCTATACTGCTGAGCCATCAGAAAAGTCCTCATTGGTTCCAGAAAGATTTATATGCATAGCTGAAGTGAGTTTTGTGCTCACTTCTAATTCTTGTCACAGGCTATCATAACAAGATATAAGTAGAGTTACCACTGTCCTGTGTTTCTTGAACACCAATGTACAAAGAGCTTTTTCTGGTTTACTGAAAGCCTCTCTTCTAATGGAGGTCAAAAATTTTCCTTACTGCCCAAGCTGCAGAACAAACTTCACACCACTCTATCTTCCTTTCTCATCTAAGATTCTGGGGTACATGGAAGTAAACATTTCACCTCATACACTCCCCATCCTACCATTCTAGTGCCCACTGCATGCCAATCAAATCATATATGTTTAGGTCTTAGAGACCCTGATTACTCTAAAACTAAGATCAGGCTTAATCAGAAAATGATTTCTACTACCCCTTCACTATCAATCCTCAGTTAAGATTATTAGATTAAATAGGACATTATGGATACACTGTTTAGCTCAGGTTGAACATACAATAATCTTTAATAACTGCCAACTTTTTATTTTGAAAGCATATTTTAGACGCAAAATGTTGAAATATTAATAGGGATCATACTATTATTCAATATTGATCATACCAATATAGATCACAATACTATTTTTCTTGTATTCTTATGTTGAATAGTATACCAATACTGTTATTGGAATCAAGATTTCTGGAAGAAATATCAACAACTTCAGATATGCAAATGATGCTACTCTAATGACAGAAAGTGAAGATGAATTGAAAAGCCTCTTAATGAGGGTGAAAGAGGAAAGTGAAAAACCTGATTTAAAACTCAACATAAAAAATACAAAGATCATGACTTCTGATCCCATCACCCAAGGCAAATAGAAGGGGAAAAAGTGGAAGCAGTGACCAATTTTATTTTCTTGGGCTCCAAAATCACTGTGGATGGTGACTGAAGCCATGAAATTAAAAGACTCTTACTCCTTTGTAGACTGTATTAAAAAGAGATATCACTTTGCTGACAAAGGTCCATATAGTTCAAGGTATGGTTTTTCCAGTAGTGTATGCATGTGAGTAGGACCAGAAGGAAGGCTGAGCACTGAAGAATTGACGCTTTCAGATTGTGATTCTGGAGAAGACTCTTATAGACCCTTAGACAGTAAGGAGAGGTAACAAGTCAATCCTAAAGAAGATCACCCTGAATATTCATTGGAAGGACTGATGCTGAAGCTGAAGCTCCAATACTTTGGCCACCTGATGCAAAGAGCCAACCTACTGGAAAAGACCCTGATGCTGGGAAAGTTTGAAAGCAAAGGAGAATGAGGCAGCAGAGGATGAGACAGTTAAATACTGTCACCAATTCAAAGGGCATGAATTTGAGCAAACTCCAAGAGATAGTGAAGGACAGAGGAGTCCAGTGTGCTCCAGTTCATGGGATTGCAAAGAGTAGAACATGACTTAGTGACTGAACAACAACAACACTATTATTGAGGAAGGTTTCTACCAGTCCTCAACTCTACCCGGACCAATTTCTTGGAAATATTTCTCACAATGAGTCATAGCTAAAGCTAGCTTGTTGTCATTCTATTTTGTCCATAGGACCTGGTTTGCCCTGGGAATCATACAGTGGTTTCTGTATGCTTTTTACCTTACCTCTTTATAAAAAATAAATGCAAAGTCTTATTAATAGGTCTATTAAAACACATTTCCTCAGCTTTTTCTTTTTTATTTTTATTCCTTCTTACATGTTGAATCACATGAAGTTACAGATTTTTGCCACTTCACATTGGCCTGTCCTCTTCTAATAGCAAGGAATTAATAGATGCATAATAGCATAATTAGTATTAAGGGTTTCCCTATCATATTCACCATAAAACATGGCTGAAAAAATGCTTGGCCTGTGTTGCTCTCCTTTCATTAAATAATGTCCACCTATCTTTGAAAAATGAAATTCTTGAATTTCCATTAATGCAAATCTTGATTTTCTTGAAGACCTTTAGCTCATTGTAATCTATTCTCTAAATTATTTTCCCACCTGAATTACTATCTTCCACCAATGAATCAGCTTCTTGCCTTTAAACTTTATTAATCATTCAAAAGAAGTGACTTTTATTTATTTTATGTATGCCCCACCACGAGCTCTAGTAGCATGCTAAGCACAGATTGTGTAGCTAATATTTTTGTACTGATGGGTAAATATAAAAAGAAAATTCTAATGATCAATATGCAATTAAATATTTTCATCTTTATTAAGTAAAGTACTACGTTATTAAAAACCAACAGAAGTTCTTTAATACACGGTTGATTTCTCAGACTTACATGTAATTTCTTTTCTTAAAATATTTAGCATGGTATGCTAGTCAGGAAAAAAATAATTTCCAAATCTTTCCATGAGTAAATGTAATTTTCAGAGAGCTGGCTTTGGTTATTATCATCATATTTCTTATTAAATCCAATTTCTGATCACCTTTAAATACATTTTATTTCAGTTGCCACACTGAAAAATTCTAAATTAATCTGATTTTCTTTAGTGGAAATTTTGATTATAAGTTTCATAATAAACCTTCAGAGAATATATAAACCCAGGACTAATGAATAAGTTGTGACCTAGTACTAGTTTTAGAGGCTATTTTGTCTTATTCTAAATCTCTAAGGCTATTTTTACGCTGGAAGTAGAGGTGAAATGAAAGGAACTTCCTGATTTGCTCTAAAATATTTCTGGAGTTGGCAGAATGGCCCTCCAGTGAGGCGTCACCAGGGCCTGCCAATCTTATAGTGGGTCTCAAGAGTCTACTGAAGTGCTGGCTTAAAGCTTTGAGCATAATATTTATCGCTGCAGAGTGTCTTCTAACTGCACTTCAACTCTAATAC
Source organism: Neotragus pygmaeus (assembly GCA_006410875.1). Taxonomy (NCBI): domain Eukaryota; kingdom Metazoa; phylum Chordata; class Mammalia; order Artiodactyla; family Bovidae; genus Neotragus; species Neotragus pygmaeus. The sequence continues at coordinate 251,980 of SJYV01040236.1, forward strand.
TATATAATGCTGTCTCCACTGTAGGCCAGCTTACTGATATAGATTAAGCTTTTGCATATTCCCATTTGATTGGCTGTAAGAAAACACTGAAAGTGCTAGTCAATTTCCAAACAAACCTTAGGCTTTTCCTCAAACCTGGGCAATGACTAGAAGCCATTCATTGCTTCTTCATTTCTTAGATATTCTTTATTCTGTGTATTTATAATGGTAAATTGTTTTTGGTTGTTGTTGTTTCAGGGTGACAAAGAATTACTTATTTCTCCAGAATCCTTGACATTTTGAGACTTATGGTAAGCAGGTCCTTATAAACAAAAAGATTTTCTTAATACAGAAGACAGATATGATGTAGGTGTATGGTAACCCATCTCTCTATTTCAGTTCAGTTCAGTTGCTCAGTCATGTCTGACTCTTTGTGACTCTATGGATTGCAGCTCACCAGGCCTCTCTGTCCATCACCAACTCCCAGAGTTTACTCTAACTCATGTACATTGAGTCGGTGATGCTATCCAACCATCTCACCCTCTGTCGTCCCCTTCTCCTCCCACCTTCAATCTTTCCCAGCATGAGGGTTTGTTCAAATGAGTCATTTCTTCACATCAGGTGGCCAAACTACTGGAATTTCAGCATCAACATCAGTCTTTCCAATAAATATTCAGGACTAATTTCCTTTAGGATGGACTGGTTGGATCTCCATGCAGTCCAAGGGACTCTCAAGAGTCTTCTCCAACACCACAGTTCAAAAGCATCAATTCTTCTGCACTCAGCTTTCTTTATAGTCCAACTCTCACATCCATGCATGACTACTGGAAAAACCATNGTTAAATTCACTGAGAAGGATTCTTCTAAGAAGCTTGAATGTAATAATTTCTAAAAGGTTACCAACTATTTGACATTTTTATAGTAAAAATATGCTCAAATATTTATGATTTTTAAAGAGAAGTTCATCTGAAATAATAGTCCTCATTCCTCCCTTCCACCTAAAGGGAGGATTTATCAATGAAACATTTGATATGTTTGTTGATGCTTAAATTATCTATGTTTCCCCTTCTGAATAAATGTGTACAGGAAAATCCAGCTATTTTAAATATTGTCAAAATTTTTGAATATATACTAAATATGGTGGTGATGTGCTCAGTGGGCAATTTAATAACAGTGATACATTTCTGAGGTTAGAATCATAATCAGTTTTTCTAACCTGTACTTTTCATCATTAAATCTAAACTCTTTAGTTAAGGAAATCACTCACTTTTTTGTTAACTGGTTAGACTTCATTTGAAAGTAGCAAAAATTATGAAGATCAATTCACAAGTCAGTTTGACAAGAGTTGTGTGATGAATATTTTCATCCTGGGTTTTATCACTAAGTGATCGTCATACATTCCCTGGTGAAGTGGTTTTGACTAACTCAGATTTATTTTCAAAAAATAAAATAACTGAGATGGGATATATCAAAATGTCATCAACCTCTTCTTCCACGTCAGCCAGATTCTGTACATGAGACACATATACTCCTTGGTAAATACTTTTTCTCCAGATATCTGTGTGAAAACGGGAGCATCCTTGCCTGACATAAAAGTTAACTTAGTTAACATATATTTATTGAACCCTTACTTTGCTAGATATCTATATGAATACTATAGGAAAAGAAAGGTATGACTTCTCCCTCATGAAGTTATAGTAATATACTACAAACAGCGATCAGTGTTTCAAACTTCCAGTATAACACAATCGAATACCTTTTATAAAATCCTGGTGTTATACAGTAAACTTACAACAGAGATGTTCAAACTTTTATGCAACTCAGAATTACCTGTTATTTCCTGAGCAAAACAAATGCCTGGACTTTCCCTCCTCAGTTTCTGGTTACATACATCTGGAGCACTCCTGGTTATCTATACTTTTAATAAGCCATCCAAGTAATCTTTGTCTACAACAATGTTTGAAAGCTAATGGTCCAAAGTGAAAGCTTTCATCCTCTTTTTTTCCTTCTAACATTAGAAATACTAAAAGGTCAATGTATTATTTAAACATTAGCATATAAGTGAATGGACTGATAAAAGTGATAACAGAAAAATTCGACTAAAACTTCCTGTAGTTGGAACTGTACTTAATATTTTGCTTATAGTACTCTATTGGCACTCTGTATTTTTGATGCTAATAAAATAGATCTTTACTTTTAGAAAATGTAACCGTGAAGTTTTCAGTAAAGAAATTACTAGCTCATATACTTAAGGAGTTACATGGTGGTTAATATTGGGCTTCAGGTATGGTGTGATCTAGTGGTTTACATTCTCTCTTAATTCTACACGTATACTAAGTCTCTTCGATCATGTCCGACTCTTTGCAACCCTATGGACTTTGGTCTGTCAGGCGCCTGTGTCACTGGGATTCTTCAGGCAAGAATACCCACCTCCAGGGGAATTTCCTGACTTTCACACCTAACTCACTGACCCAGGGATTGAACCTGCATTTCCTGTATCCCTTACATTGCAGGTGGATTCTTTCTGGTTATCAATTCCACCAGCAATTGCTACACCAGTTTTATATGTTATGTTCTTAAAGCATACCATAAAGAAAATCATGTCTTTATACCCCAAACTGACAAAAACATGTTTATTTCACTCTATTTAAAGCAACTTGGAAGGCATGCCAATTGTAGAACTAATGTCTGAGCTAGAGGGATAGGACAACTTCAGTCAATTTATAACAATGAGGGTGCACACGGAGGAGGAGACGGGGTCCAGCATACCAAGAACCAACGCTCTTGCAAAACACAACAGCGGTGGGACAGACTCTGGGGAGATGACTCCAGCGTACTCTACTGGAGAAACTGATACAAACAGAAATTGAAATAATTTCCCCAAACAAGAATACAGTATTAATTCTAAAGATTGCCAAGATATTTCCATTCTTTCTCTTGAATAATTTTTCTTCAAAATACAATTTGAAGATGCATATAAAAATCAATCTTGAACACAATCTTGAACTTGGGAAATCATGAACTTAGGAAAAACAAATGATGCTGCAGTTCTTCTGCCTATGAGAAGCTGTGGGTCATTTAATTTCACTGTGGGCATCACAGTGATATGGCAAGTGGTATGGCAAGAGGTATGGCAAGCTGGCAGTAAATGCTATGACATTTACTTATAGGTTGCATACATGATCAACACTGTGCTTGTCTTAATCCAGAGTGCAAGTGACCATGTTTTGATTCTATAAAAGTGAACTTGAGGAGCACAGAAAATAGCTTAACTAACTATGGACCATAGGATGTGATACCAATTTCAAGGAAATAATGATGAAATCCAAGCTGGAGGTGGTTTGATGACAAACTGTGTAGAGGTGAGTAAATGTAGCTTTAAAAGCAAAGTGTTAGGGACTGCCTGTGAATTTCACTTCACTGCCTTTGGCTTGTGCCAGTGAAGCAGCAATGGGAAGTCTCTAGAGTGAGTTAGGTGTGAGGAAACAGGGAAAGCCAGGGTTTAATTTCCTCAGGACCACCATGCAGTGTTTCAGTGCTGTAGAATAGAACTGTTCAGAGGATTGGAGAGAATATTGTACCTAAATTCTATGGAATAAAAAGAAAGAATCCATAATGAAGAAATTCCAGATTGTTCGAATCACTCCAGTACTTTATGTAAGGTAGAAACTCCTCTAAAGTGAGTGAAGTCACTCAGTCATGTCCGACTCTTTGCGACCCGTGGACTGTAGCCCACCAAGCCTCTCCGTCCATGGGATTCTCTAGACAAGAACACTGGAGTGGGTTGCCATTTCCTTCTCCAAGAAACTCCTCTAAGCAAGATGTCAAATAACTTAGGCTTTGTAGTTGGCTCAACAATGACTTATTTCCATGAAAGGGCCACAAATCGTAGAACTTACCCTGAGCATCTCTATAAGAGACAAGGTAATATTCATGTTGCAGCATATTATAAAATTAAATAGAGATAAGTGATAGTTCTTTTAAAGTAATCTTATTATTGAGCTTCCCCAGTGGCTCAGTGGTAAAGAATCCACCTTCAATGCAAGAGACACAGAAGATGGGGGTTCAATCCCTGGGTCAGGAATATCTCCTTGAGAAGGACATAGCAACCCACTCCAGGATTCTTGCCTGGAGAATTCCATGGACAGAGGAGCCTGGTGGGCTATANAAGATGCATATAAAAATCAATCTTGAACACAATCTTGAACTTGGGAAATCATGAACTTAGGAAAAACAAATGATGCTGCAGTTCTTCTGCCTATGAGAAGCTGTGGGTCATTTAATTTCACTGTGGGCATCACAGTGATATGGCAAGAGGTATGGCAAGCTGACAGTAAATGCTATGACATTTACTTATAGGTTGCATACATGATCAACACTGTGCTTGTCTTAATCCAGAGTGCAAGTAACCATGTTTTGATTCTATAAAAGTGAACTTGAGGAGCACAGAAAATAGCTTAACTAACTATGGACCATAGGATGTGATACCAATTTCAAGGAAATAATGATGAAATCCAAGCTGGAGGTGGTTTGATGACAAACTGTGTAGAGGTGAGTAAATGTAGCTTTAAAAGCAAAGTGTTAGGGACTGCCTGTGAATTTCACTTCACTGCCTTTGGCTTGTGCCAGTGAAGCAGCAATGGGAAGTCTCTAGAGTGAGTTAGGTGTGAGGAAACAGGGAAAGCCAGGGTTTAATTTCCTCAGGACCACCATGCAGTGTTTCAGTGCTGTAGAATAGAACTGTTCAGAGGATTGGAGAGAATATTGTACCTAAATTCTATGGAATAAAAAGAAAGAATCCATAATGAAGAAATTCCAGATTGTTCGAATCACTCCAGTACTTTATGTAAGGTAGAAACTCCTCTAAAGTGAGTGAAGTCACTCAGTCATGTCCGACTCTTTGCGACCCGTGGACTGTAGCCCACCAAGCCTCTCCGTCCATGGGATTCTCTAGACAAGAACACTGGAGTGGGTTGCCATTTCCTTCTCCAAGAAACTCCTCTAAGCAAGATGTCAAATAACTTAGGCTTTGTAGTTGGCTCAACAATGACTTATTTCCATGAAAGGGCCACAAATCGTAGAACTTACCCTGAGCATCTCTATAAGAGACAAGGTAATATTCATGTTGCAGCATATTATAAAATTAAATAGAGATAAGTGATAGTTCTTTTAAAGTAATCTTATTATTGAGCTTCCCCAGTGGCTCAGTGGTAAAGAATCCACCTTCAATGCAAGAGACACAGAAGATGGGGGTTCAATCCCTGGGTCAGGAATATCTCCTTGAGAAGGACATAGCAACCCACTCCAGGATTCTTGCCTGGAGAATTCCATGGACAGAGGAGCCTGGTGGGCTATATNCCAGTGGCTCAGTGGTAAAGAATCCACCTTCAATGCAAGAGACACAGAAGATGGGGGTTCAATCCCTGGGTCAGGAATATCTCCTTGAGAAGGACATAGCAACCCACTCCAGGATTCTTGCCTGGAGAATTCCATGGACAGAGGAGCCTGGTGGGCTATATAGTTCACGGGTCACAAAGTGTCAGACGTAAGCGACTGAGCATGCACACATACACGTACGCACACACAATCTTATTATTACATCATCTTCTTGGTAGTTAATGTGTCATCTCTACTATCAAAAGTAGAATAGCATCCATAATGGCCTGCAAGAGTGGGCTTGACAGGTGCTCCTATTTACTTCCATCCCTACCCCTACAATCAGGTTTTAAACAATTATTTTGAGTCTGGATGCGACACATAGGGATTGATACCTACCTCTGCTCGGAAGATGAAAACTTGGACCTACAGCAAACAGGCAGGTGCAGCAAATGAATGAATCATTTCATTTGCACCATGATCACTGGGAGAAGATAGGCCCCCTCTAAAAGAGGTAGAGAGACTCCTAAGAAAGAGCCCTGTCCTCAGCTGCCATTTTGAACATATGGGCCTCAAAGTGCTAGAACTTCCAGTTTTTCAACAGAAGCTAGAAATCAAAGTTTAAATGTGAAATGTGCTCATTTAAGTAACTTAAAAAGAAAACACGTTATATAAGTCAAATAACAAAGGTGTGCAGGCCAGGTGTGGCTTATGGAGCCCCAGGTTTCACGTCACCTTTAGGAGCTACATGATAATGGAATAAGATTCATCTTATCACTGTTTTTTTTTTATTCTAAATTTCAACCTGCTTCTCTGGACCTACAATTTATCGATCATGAAAATGGTTGTGTCTTAACGTTGTATGATATTGCTGATATGTGGAATCTTGAAAAAGGTTATAAGTGAACTTATCTACAAAAAAGAAATGGAATTACAGATGTAGAAAACAGACTTATGGCTACCAGGGGGTAAGGGACAGTGTTAGTCGCTCAGTCGTGTCCTGCTCTTTGCGATCCTATGGACTGTGGGCCACCAGGTATCCCTTCCATGAAATTCTCCAGGCAAGAATACTGGAGTGGGTTCCCATTCCCTTCTCCAGGGGATCTTTCCAACCCAGTGGTCAAACCTGGGTCTCCCACACTGCAGGCAGATTTTTTATTGTTTGAGCTACTGGGCTGGGGTGGAGGGAGAGGAGGAGGGATAAATTAGGAGATCAGGATTGACATATACACACTACTGCATGTATAAAATAGGTAAGTAGTAAGAACCTATGGTATAGCTCAGGGAACTCTACTCAATAGAGTAATGCAATGGCCTATCTGAAAAAAGAATCTAAAAAGAGTTGATATACGTATATGTATAACAGGTTCACTTTGCTGTACACCAAGAACTATCACAACATTGTAAATCAACTAAATGCCAAGAAAAATATTTTTTAAAATGGTTGTGCCTTTCAATAACTTTCCAACTTGTGCCTCCAAATTGTTGAACTGTTGAATCTAAGAATAAGAGTCATAGACACAAACACTCTGGAAGCAAAGTATTTAAAGCTAACATCTCAAGTGGGCTGGGCACAGAAGGCTAGGGTGTGGTGCTGTGTAACTCCTCTTAGAAAAGAGTAGTAAATGTCTCTTCCAACCCAGAACAGTCTGAAGTGAAAAAGAGTGCTATTAACAATTACATTATGATAGCAGTTGTAAAAGGGGACACACTTGAATATGTGGTCATCCTGAGAGATAAGGAATGTTGAGTCCACAAGAGCTTACAGAGGATCTTTAAGACCATATGATGCATAAATAGAAGTCAGAAATGAGCGTTTTATGTTATATCTCTAATTGTAAACATTAATTGATAATTTAATGTTTAATCTCTGCATTCATGCTCAGTCACTCAGTCATGTCCAATTTTTTGTGACCCCCATCCTCTGCGCTGTAGCCCACCAGGCACCTCCGACCATAGAATTTTCCAGGCAAAAATACCAGAGTGGGTTGTCCTCTCCTGTTCCATTTTTTAAATCTCCACTTAAAAAATCAAACCTACCACCCAACCATATCTGTTAGTGAGATCTTGCACTCTGCCCTCTAGTGTGCAAACTTGATACAAGGCTTTGCTTTCATCTCGTTCTTTTTCCCAGTGTGTGTTTCTATCTGAATGCCCTCTTTGTCCCTTGTTTGTTTTAGATGCCCCAGTTGGCTCCTGTCATGAGAACATGACTTCTAGCCATCTCTTTCATTAAACTTAGTCTTTGGAGAGTGAAAATTCTCAACCATCTCTCAGTTCCCCTTTAGCCATCCACTTTCAGGACTCCTGCTTAGGTAAAGTGTTATTTCTGCCCATTCTAGTGAGGTGTCCGCAGCCTCAGCTTTATAATCTTGGTCCTAATATCTCACTGGCAATGGCAAGTGGTTAGAAAAGAAGCTCTTTACAACTGGTATTTCTATTCTTCGGCAGAAAATTACCTTTGCCAAATTTGCTAACTATAAGACCATTGGCAAACATAAAATAATTACAGTCCTATATCAGTAAACACCCAACTGGTGAACAATATCATAAATAAATATGGCCTTCATAAAGCTAGTACAATCTCAAAGCTGAGTATAAAATGTACCAGCAACGGTAAATATAAGATTAGTGAAATTTTCATAATTGCACTATTTTGTTCAGAAATTAAGGAATTTTCAAAGTGAAGCTCTCTAAATGTTATATTTAATACATGCATACTTTAAAAAAATCTCTCAGCAAATGAATAAATGCATCAGTGAAAGCAGTACATCTTCTAGAGTTAAATTTGTGCTTATATGATGTACGGTGATTTCACTTGCATGTACATATTTAATAGGTGTGTAATCTTCTAGTTTGAATGAGAGTCATCATATATGCAGGCGCCAAGAATTGGCAAAGAAAATAAACATTAAATTGAGTTTAAATGTTCTTCAAAATTGATTATAGCAAATTACCCAAACTAAAGCTATATTTAGAAGTAAACCTAGGAAATCTTGTTTTGGCAGATGATATAGGTCTTCTGACTAAAGATGTACAAATTCATCCCAAGGGCTTAGAAGAGTGCTTCTGAGCCGAGGAGCGGAGCTATACTGACTCCTTTTGATTCACTGTCACAGTCAAAGTTATACACCCCAAATTTTGCTTTTTGATCCAAGATCCCAGTTTCTTATAAGTGATATTCCCCACAATGCTAAAGCTAGTCAACATATTTTTTACTATATACTTGATCATAACTGGACACAATGGAATCCTTCCTTTGGTCAATACAGATTTCAGTATCTGAACTTCAGTTTGAGTTCTTATACTTCTTTAACACACTCCTGTCCTATATATATTCATAGAATATATTAATATTTTTACCAAATTGTTTTGTTTTCTAGATCTGGTTAGGTCTTCCAATGGCCTTATAAAAAGTTAGTACTCTTCGTGCTTTATATACACTTAGAATTAATTTTTGGAGAAGGCAATGGTACCCTACTCCAGTACTCTTGCCTGGAAAATCCCATGGATGGAGGAGCCTGGTAGGCTGTAGTCCATGGGGTCGTTAAGAGTCAGACATGACTGAGCGACTTCACTTTCACTTTTCACTTTCATGCATTGGAGAAGGAAATGGCAACCCACTCTAGTGTTCTTGCTTGGAGAATCCCAGAGATGGGGGAGCCTGATGGGCTGCCGTCTATGGGGCAGAGTCAGACACGACTGAAACAACTTAGCAGCAGCAGCAGCAGAATTAATTTTATTCTTATATTTTGTGCCCATATTTCATTTCTAATATATATCTATAGCCTATAAACAGACTCTTGTATTCTATGAATACAAAGAAGAATATAAAAGGTAGCAGCTCTCAAGTGGCCATGAGCTGGCAGGACAAAGCATATGGAATGAATATAAGTTAATAACAGTAACTACCACCAACCCCCATTGTTTTGGTTAGCAAAATGTACAGTATCTGAGATTTGCTAACTGATAACTATGTAGCATTACCCTGTTCAACAAATAGCCTAGATCATAGACATACATTATTCAGAGATGAGGAAACTGAGGATTAACAACTTCAAAAGTTAATTAGTAAATGAAAGATTAGTAACTTGAATCCAGAAGCCTGATTCTAAGTCCTTGGCACACTGATACTATGGGTTTTGGGCAAATGAACAATTAATTATACAAAAGAAAATAGGAAAGTTTCCATAGAAATAACTATTTTCCATTTATTTTATATGTATCTGATACCTATTATGAATTAGGCAGTGTGCTAAATGCTAGGTGATAAAACATAATGTTTCCCTTTTAAAAGTTCACAGTCTGGAAGGACAGACAGAATAAAAAAATAATTAACAGGGAGTTAAGGGCAGCAATAGACATATGGAATAAGGGCAACAGGGAGTCAGGCACCTGCTTGGGTGGGTGAGGAATGGCTTTACAAGGAAAAGACAAGTCTTACTGAGACCTGAAGAATAAGGTAAAATTGCCAGATGGCCTGAGTGAAGTTCATTTGTGGCTCAGCATGTGGAAAGGCATGGAGATTTGAAATATCATTGTATATATGAGTATGTTGAAGCTGGGGCTGTTGTGGAAGTGGGGAGAGTCTCTTGAGTTTAGTCAGGCCGAGGCAAGTTGAACACAGCCTTTGGGTAAGAAGTATAACAAGTTTACCCTTCAGAGTTTTTTCTACTCAGGATTATAAAATGTGGAGCCACTGAGAAACTAAGCTGGAAGAGTAAAGCAACCAGATGTGTGATTTAAAATAGGGCAAGAGTGCAGAGAATAAGTAGGATTTTTCTAAGTACCAGATCAGGGGAGAAGGCACAACAGAATGACACCATATGGTGTGTTTAAGGAAAAATGAGTAATGCAAAGTGGGAAAGACAGAGACAGAGACCCAAAAGGTTGCTTAGGCTAGATTTTAAAGGGCCTTCAATCCCCTGCTTAGGAACTGTTTTGTTTTACAAGACATGGCCAGAAGGATAATGTGATCATATCTGGATTTTAAAAAGATAAATCAAGAAGAGTGATTGTTGGCAGACAGCCTAGGGAGTAGGTTTTGTGATAGTCCAGGTGTGGGGGGAAAGGAGCCAGAAATGAAGTAGCAAATAAAATGGAAAGAGGACAGTGAATTTAAAAGAATCCTACATAGAAACAGCATGACTTAGTAAGGAAAATGATGCACCTGGTGAAAGATAGCACAGAGTTAGACTATTCTGAGGTTTGACTATGTGTTCTTGCTACTGCTTGTCTTGTATTATTATGTCTGTAAAGTGTAGATGATCTGTCTTCTCAGATTGCCTATATTAAAAATGTTCTTGTTTAAATTCAGGATGGATAAAATTGCAGTGGGCAGTGTCTACAGATAGCTGATAAAGAGAGATGACAACAGAAGGTAGAATAACAGTAAGCAAGAAGCCTAAGCTAACAAGACTCCCAAGACTTCTGAGCCACAAGATTCTGGGCTGTGAGAAATATATAAATGAGGGCCAGAGAACTATATTTCAGTCTTAGAGAGCACAGGGCCGTCACAAATATCTGTTCAACTTCTTAGTGAAAATATGAGCTCTGGATTAAAGAATCAAGATAAACAGAGGAGTGGAGAAAGAAGACGGGTATGGTGCAAGGCTATATCCTGATCACAAGAGAGAAGAAGCAACTTAGTTATGGGTTAGTAAGTCAGAGTAGAATTAGTAGCACTGTTGATTTGATAGTGAGCTGACCAACTTTTGCCTCCGTGTATCTCTTTCAGAAACGAAATGAGTCCTGGAGTCTGTAGAGATCTAAACCCATAGGTATAATTCATGTCTCTAGAGGACCAGCGATGCAGAATTGAAGTCAGGACACTGCATGATTGGAAGTTTTTTGAAGAAAATTAAAGGAAACAGTTCATTGAGTTTCTGTTCTGTGCCAGGTACTGTGGCAACTGGTCTCCATACTGAGGCATAAATATTATTTTCATTTTAAACCAACGTTCTTAGTGGTAACCTATCTCAAATCGCAGAGCTGGGTATCTTGGGTCTGTTCAGTTTAACTCCAAAGCCAAAACAAATTCTTCAAGCTCATGCTTGTTCCTTGGAGTAGTCCACCAGGCCATTCCAAATGCTTAGCACAGGTGCACACGCATACACTCACACTCACACACACACACACACACACACACACACAAAGGGCCTGGCAGTTGACATTCTAAATGCCTCCTAAATCAAAGATGTGACTCTGTTTCTCAGTTGAAGAGAGATTGAAGAGATGTCCTCTCAGCAAAAGGTAAAAACAGGAATGCATTGTTCTGTTAACTTCCCCACCCCCTGGTTGCATTCACTCCCTGTCCCCTCCCATGCTAGGACACCAACAATGTTCTAAAGAAAGCAGCCAGTACCAGATTTCTCTCTCATTGTTGACTGAAGTCCATCTACCTTCTGACCTGTTCATCCCCTCTTTGCTTGCAGGAAAAGAAGCAATTGTAAAACAGACTTGGATTCATGTAGACCAAGCAAGGAGCCACAGGGTCATTGGAGCACCTTCCAGTGATCATGGAAACTTCATGACTGACCGAATCAGTGGATCAACTAGAGTCCTTAGGTCAGGAGGACGAAGGCCCTCATCACTTCACTATCAAAGCGCCCGTCTCTGAAATATGTTTGAGACCTGCCTTCTGGAAATCTGGCTGAGATGGTAAAAGAAATGGCCTAGCCAGAGTGGTGTGAGGTGGGACACTGGTCATTTGCTGAAGAAAACACGAACTGGGATTAGTCTCTGCTGATTTTGCAATATATCTCACCCAAGGAGTGCCCTTTGCCTTAAGACAAAGTTGTGTTTGTAGTTGGGAGTATTCATTCATTTCTTACTAACCCATAACAACAAAAAAATTAAACCTGGTCAAACTCAAATGCTAAGATTTGCACTCAATTTCCTAGCAGCCAGGCCTTGTACATTACATTCAGGAAAAAGACTGCACCCGTTTCCTTTTGTTTCTTCATTGCTTTAAACTTGGTAGACAATTAATAAAATTTTCTGATTAATTTATAAGGACTCAGAGTATCATACTAAGAATCTATGTTTTTCTTGTACTCCTAGTGTATTTTATTTTAGGCGGTTGTGCTTTCTTGTCCCTGGATTGTATGCAGCATGATTTATTAAACACCTTAATGCAGCTTTTTGATAAGCTAGAAACTGTCTCATATAAAAGATGGGCTTTATTTTTTAAAGACACAGACTCATTTGTACTTGATTGTGAAGGAATCCTAAGTCATCAGGAGCCATGGTGCTGAGAGGCCAGGGTGAGGTGGTTTACTATGTTCTTATTACAGATTCCCTGCATGGCTTCCTTGCAGGGTGAGGCTTTCTTTTCCACATCAAAAATGACTCAAAGTTTCCAGGGTACTATTTCACCCCAAAAAACACAGAAGGAGAAAAAGAATTTGTACGTTTTTGGAATAAATTTCAGAAACTATGTGGTTAGGAATGATAACATGGAATTGATGTTTTTAATAACCCACAGTTTGAAATATGACAAATCCAACCATCTCACAGATTAAATTTTCCGAATCTACAAAGGCCAAAAAACTGCTAAATCCTGGAAAGATGGAGAAGTAAGAGGGGTACGTTCTAATTTTGAGGTGGACTTGTGAGAATGAGACTACACACATGCTAAGCACACAGGAAGTGAAAAAGAAAGCACAATGTTTCACACAATTTAACTAAAATATTAACCAAACACAAAATGGGAGTATACAAAGCAAACACACACCAACCACAGATATTTCATCTATCAGTTCAGTTCAGTCACTTAGTCGTGTCTGACTCTTTGCAACCCCATAAACCACAGCACACCAGGCCTCCATGTCCATCACCATCTCCCAGAGTTCACTCAAACTCATGTCCATTGAGTCAGTGGTGCCATCCAGCATCTCATCCTCTGTAATCCCCTTCTCCTCCCACCCTCAATCTTTCCCAGCATCAGGGTCTTTTCAAGTGAGTCAGCTCTTCGCATGAGGTGGCCAAAGTACTGGAGTTTCAGCTTCAGCATCATTCCTTCCAAAGAATACCCAGGACTGATCTCCTTTAGGATGGACTGGTTGGATCTCCTTGCAGTCCAAGGGACTTTCAAGAGTCTTCTCCAATAACACAGTTCAAAAACAGTTCTTCTGTGCTCAGCTTTATAGTCTGACTCTCACATCCATACTATATTTCACTATTAATCTCAAATCCCTTGGATGTCTTAAATCAATACTTTTTATTTAATTTCACATTTATATCTTAATTGGAAGTAACAAAAGAAAAGAGAAAAATCAAAACAAAACAACAAAACCCCAGGAAGATGTCTAAGATTTCCGAGTAACAAGAAGCAGGGCTATCAGATTGACCTCAGTGAGGACTCACATGGGTTCGGTTCAGTTGCTCTGTCGTGTCGGACTCTTTGCGACCCTGTGAATCGCAACATGCCAGGCCTCCCTGTCCGTCACCAACTCCCGGAGTTCACTCAAACTCATGTCCATCGAGTCGGTGATGCCATCCAGCCATCTCATCCTCTGTCGTCCCCTTCTCCTCCTGCCCTCAATCTCTCGCAGCATCAGGGTCTTTATAAATGAGTCAACTCTTTGCATGAGGTGGCCAAAGTATTGGAGTTTCAGCTTTAGCATCAGTCTTTCCAATGAACAGCTGGGACTGGTTTCTTTTAGGAAAGACTGGTTGGATCTCCTTGCAGTCCAGGGGACTCTCAAGAGTCTTCTCCAACACCACAGTTCAAAAGCATCAATTCTTTGGCACTCAACTTTCATCATGGTCAAACTCTCACATCCATACATGACTACTGCAAAAACCATAGCCTTGACTAGACAGACCTTTGTTGACAAAGTTATGTCTTCGCTTTTGAATATACTATCTAGTTTGGTCATCACTCCTTCCAAGGAGTAAGCATCTTTTAATTTCATGGCTGCAATCACCATCTTCAGTGATTTTGGAGCCCCCCAAAATAAAGTCTGACACTGTTTCCACTATGTCCCGATCTATTTCCCATGAAGTGATGGGACTAGATGCCATGATCTTCATTTTCTGAGTGTTGAGCTTTAAGCCAACTTTTTCACTCTCTTCTTTCACTTTCATTAAGAGGCTTTTTGGTTCCTCTTCACTTTCTGCCATAGGGTGGTGTCATCTGCATATCTGAGGTTATTGATATTTCTCCCGGCATTCCAGCTAGAACATCATAATTCAGCCTTAGAGAGAACCAGACCTTCAAAAAATGTCTGTTTATTTACTTACTCAACATGTTAACCCTGGAGTAGATTAATCAAGGCAAAGATAAATACAGAGAAAAAGGGTAGGTAAGGTACAAAGCAGATATGCATGCATGGTATCTGTCTGAGCTGAAGTCAAACTGTGTGGTTCATCTAGTTGTAACATTTTTAAAAAGAACAACAAGGTCCCACTGTATAGTCCAGGGAACAATATTCAGTAATTCAATATCCTGTGATAAACCATAATGGAAAAGAATATTGGCAAAGGAACACTAAAGAAGAATGTGTGTGTGTGTATATATATATGTATAAAGTGATTCAGTTACACATATAATGAAATATATGCATGTGTACAACTGAAGCACTTTGCTGTTCAGCAGACATTAACATAGTATTACAAATAAAAAATATAAAAAGAAAAAATATTAAAAAATACTTCAACTAAAAATACTTTAAAATATACCTTCTGTTTTTCCAGAATATGGACTTCATGGTTGTGTGAATAATATTAGTTTGTCTCAAATAAAACTCAGTTGCTACATGGTACTTGTTATAGGAATAAAGGCAGTGAAGGCAAAAGACCTTTGTAATAAAATATGAATGTTTTGAAGTCCAGCAGGTTTGGAACTAAATTTTGGCCCTATTACTTCCTAGATCTCTGAACTTAGACAGTCATTTGACTTATCTAAACGTATGTACTGTCATCTGTAAAATGAGAAAAATCATCTGTTCTCAAGATTTATGAGTTAATGTGTTAAACAGGACAGTGCTGGAGGATAACAGGAGCTCAATAAAATGATAAAGAGAATTAGAAGACACATGGGAACCCCATGGGTCATTGGAAGAGTGGATTGTTAAAGAGACCTGGGATAATGACTGATGACATCAGAATTAATTTCAGTTTCTGCAGAATGTTTACTGATTATATGTTGAGAACTTTGCTTTTGTGGAGGAAAAGCAAACTGTTTAAAAGTACCCTGGAAAAAGCATCATAGCTAATATTGTCAGTTTTACCCAAGCTATTTTAGCATCAATTTAGTATCATTCTTTTAGTCTTTTTGGTTGTTTATTCCCCCAGGTATTGATCTCAACTCCATATCTGGCTTTACTGAGAATCCTTCCCTTAGCAACTCATGGATCCAACCTGGGATGCTATGCTTCTTTACTGCTTTCTGGTTTGCAACAACCCTGGGATTAACACCACTCCGTTTTAGACCACAATCTAAAAGATGTTGCTTTTAGAACAGACGTTGCTGACGTCTTTAGCTGTACTTGATGACGTGAAGAGGCAGTTTTTTTTTTGTCTGTGTGGTTAATTTTAACACAAAAGCCATTCTCATCAACACTCACATTTTCAGTTTTTCTTGGAAAAGAAAACCAAAATATCTGAGCCCTGAATTCCTAAGAATGACAATTGGCTGGAATTAAGTAGGGGTGGAGAAGACACCATAGACCAGCAGCCAACCCTCCAATCCCTTTCTTGAAATAACTATGCTTGTTCAGATATACACAACCGCCCATAATCTTTGTGACTTCTGGAAAAATGACTTGCTAAATTCCTGAATCTTTCTTTTGACCAGACACATTTTTCTTGAAGGACCAAATATGAGGTAATGTGAAGAGTTGACTCATTGGAAAAGATTCTGATGCTGGGAGGGATTGGGGGCAGGAGGAGAAGGGGACGACCGAGGATGAGATGGCTGGATGGCATCACTGACTCGATGGACATGAGTTTGAGTAAACTCCGGAAGTTGGTGATGGACAGGGAGGCCTGTGTGCTGTGATTCATGGGGTCACAAAGAGTTGGACACAACTGAGCGACTGAACTAATTAACTATGAGGTAACGGAATGTTAGGAGAGCTTTCCTAGGGGTTTCAGAAAAGATTTAGGTTCCCCTTAAATCTTCTGAGAAAGTTTCCAAATTGTCCCTCTCCTTTCCTGTGGTTACTATTAGTCATAAGTATGAGAATTTGAACTGCTGCAGCCATCTTACTACCATCTTGAAGATAAAGCCCTATGACTAAAGGAGGACAGATCCAGGAGAATTTCGGGGAAACAGAGAGTCATTCAAAACCCCACTTGACCTCTGGACTGACTTACTGCATTCAAGCCAATAATTCCTTTGTTTCACCCGTTTTAAATGAGGTGATTGTTGCCTGTCTTTTAATGAACAATATTGATGGTGTGTACCCCACATAAGTATCACCATATTTTTATAGCAACAGCTTTTCATACACGTGTCCTGACCTACTTTCTTCCTATTAGTTACTTACTGGGTTCTGGTCAGCATTTAACTTGGTTTATTGTATTATAGATACACCCTGAAACAAATTCTAACCAGGAAAATATCAAGGCTCATAGAGTTTCAGGAATCAGGGTGAAATATGGTAATGGATGACGTCTCCTCCTTTTTAAAAAGGAGTAATGGAAGGAAACTCTCCCAGGAAATGCCTCCTATTTTTCCATTCATGTATAATGTTTCTGTAAAGGGCAGAGTATAACAGAGTCTATCATGGTGAGGGCTCTGAATTCAAAGAGCTTAGGAACAGATCCTTGTTGTTCAGTTTACCATACATTCATTTACCTTGTGGTTCAGTTCAGTTCAGTCGCTCAGCCGTGTCCGACTCTTGCGACTCCATGAATTGCAGCAC
>SJYV01040236.1:269743-294315 GCA_006410875.1 Neotragus pygmaeus
GTCTTTAGCTGTACTTGATGATGTGAAGAGGCAGCTTTTTTTTTGTCTGTGTGGTTAATTTTAACACAAAAGCCATTCTCATCAACACTCACATTTTCAGTTTTTCTTGGAAAAGAAAACCAAAATATCTGAGCCCTGAATTCCTAAGAATGACAATTGGCTGGAATTAAGTAGGGGTGGAGAAGACACCATAGACCAGCAGCCAACCCTCCAATCCCTTTCTTGAAATAACTATGCTTGTTCAGATATACACAACCGCCCATAATCTTTGTGACTTCTGGAAAAATGACTTGCTAAATTCCTGAATCTTTCTTTTGACCAGACACATTTTTCTTGAAGGACCAAATATGAGGTAATGTGAAGAGTTGACTCATTGGAAAAGATTCTGATGCTGGGAGGGATTGGGGGCAGGAGGAGAAGGGGACGACCGAGGATGAGATGGCTGGATGGCATCACTGACTCGATGGACATGAGTTTGAGTAAACTCCGGAAGTTGGTGATGGACAGGGAGGCCTGTGTGCTGTGATTCATGGGGTCACAAAGAGTTGGACACAACTGAGCGACTGAACTAATTAACTATGAGGTAACGGAATGTTAGGAGAGCTTTCCTAGGGGTTTCAGAAAAGATTTAGGTTCCCCTTAAATCTTCTGAGAAAGTTTCCAAATTGTCCCTCTCCTTTCCTGTGGTTACTATTAGTCATAAGTATGAGAATTTGAACTGCTGCAGCCATCTTACTACCATCTTGAAGATAAAGCCCTATGACTAAAGGAGGACAGATCCAGGAGAATTTCGGGGAAACAGAGAGTCATTCAAAACCCCACTTGACCTCTGGACTGACTTACTGCATTCAAGCCAATAATTCCTTTGTTTCACCCGTTTTAAATGAGGTGATTGTTGCCTGTCTTTTAATGAACAATATTGATGGTGTGTACCCCACATAAGTATCACCATATTTTTATAGCAACAGCTTTTCATACACGTGTCCTGACCTACTTTCTTCCTATTAGTTACTTACTGGGTTCTGGTCAGCATTTAACTTGGTTTATTGTATTATAGATACACCCTGAAACAAATTCTAACCAGGAAAATATCAAGGCTCATAGAGTTTCAGGAATCAGGGTGAAATATGGTAATGGATGACGTCTCCTCCTTTTTAAAAAGGAGTAATGGAAGGAAACTCTCCCAGGAAATGCCTCCTATTTTTCCATTCATGTATAATGTTTCTGTAAAGGGCAGAGTATAACAGAGTCTATCATGGTGAGGGCTCTGAATTCAAAGAGCTTAGGAACAGATCCTTGTTGTTCAGTTTACCATACATTCATTTACCTTGTGGTTCAGTTCAGTTCAGTCGCTCAGCCGTGTCCGACTCTTGCGACTCCATGAATTGCAGCACNAAGCTCCAAACTAATGTACGTTATAACCATCCCTCCCACTAATTCTGCTATTACTAACATAATTATTAATTTTCTCAGTAGGCATTGGTTTTCTGAGAATCCAGGAAGCCTATGTTAGGCTCCATGACTGGATATAAATGATATCTGGAAAATAAATATAAATACTGTTATTTCTATTCATTTTTCTCATAAAAGTAATAGTCCTGGTGGTATCATGCCATAAAATACGTCACGTCAGAAAATGCTTTGGTCTCAAATAGCTGCATCCATGCATGCAGGCACCTACTCTGGCTGATGTCAGGAGATGGAAATGCATGTTGAATTCTATCTAACCTCCATCACTGCATGTAAAATCAAGCCATCAACTAAGGAGTGGTTATGGCATGATCACTTTTACATTGTGTGACATGTTCCTGTTGTACTGTCAACAAACATAAACTTTAATCTCCACAAAGAGAGTTTCTGTAAACCGTATGTCACACTAATGCTTTTATTTTGCATGCCACTTTTCCCCAGAGAAATTCCTTTTACTGTGATTTCTTTACCACAATTGTAATTCATTTCTGACTGACATGCTGACAAAACTATTCCATTTCTTTATATGATTGTACAGTCATTGATTATTTCAACATATTTTTGCTCTCTCTTTTTCCTTTTAAAAATGAATACTGTTCCTATTGTCTGCACAGATGGCTTTCAATATACATTCAAGTTCAGGGGTCAATACATAATCCTCTCTATTAGACTTGCCATGCTTAATTTGAAATTTCATATCTTGACTTTGGACAGGCTATTGAAATCAGTTCCTCATCACCAAAAATGTCCTTTAGAATTTAAAATCTATCAGAATCAAAATAGCATGGTTTTAAGACTGATGTGGCCTGTTTACACATAACAAATGAGAAAAATATTGAGAAATCAGTGGAATCTTAAATTCAATTTTATGTCAAATTAGACTAATCCCAAAATGGGAATAGGGATTGATGATAATTTTGTTAGATGGTTGGATAACAAGCTAGTGATGCCACTGCCTTTCTCCAAATATTTCTTTTTTACTCCTAAGGACATTTCACTTGTTCCTCAAGACCATATTATTGTTCTCTATTCATCTTGACTCCTCATTAATTTATGAGCATCATTCTCGATACCGCTTGCCTCCTGCAGATATTCTGATTCTAACTCACTTAGTTTCCCTTCTGCTCAAGTGAGATGTTTAAGAACAGGGAGACCTATAGAGACTTTCAGAATAGCTTTCTGTTTAGAACAATGGATCTTTCTCTTTTTCATCACCCTTGAAGATAAGGACTTTGGTCACCTAAGTCTCTGCACAGTTTTCAGAAACAATGCAGTTTTTACTAAACATATATTTTGTTGACAAAAAAAATGACATCGCATGAAAATTTTTATTTAAATTCTCCTTTCTTATTTCAATCAGAATAAGTAATGTTCTTGAAGAAATCAACTTGGTTCCTATTTTACTAAGATCATTCTTCCTCACCCCTACATTTTCTCCTGCAGTTGGTTCCTTTGCTGAAGTGCCGCCTATTATGATCATAAACGTCAGTACATTTCATCCATAGATGATTATTTTTTTAATTGAGAAAATGAGAACTTTCAAGACATCAATTCACCGATGCAGTTCAGTGTTATAGAAAAAGATGAAAGTAAAAGAAATTTAAACAGCCTTTCTTTTACACACAGATTTAAGTCAGGTTTAATAAAACAAAGTTAATTTTACTGTAAGCCTCACAAATTAAATTTTTTTAAATAGTCTGAATTTGACTTTTTGTACTCTATTTTAAAATCGATAATTTGGCATCTACTGAGAAACTGATATCAACTAATGAGAAAAGTGATATGTTCCCTATTACATTTGTCATTTTATAGCCCTGAATGATGGACATATTTCCATGAATTCAAAAATTAATGGTTTATTGATTCCAACTATCCAGAGGTGTTTTTGATTGCCAGGTATTCACAATTTGGTGGTAGATATATTGCTCCTTTTATCTGCATTTGGAATCTTAGTCCAAAGCTACAAAGTATCACATGAAAAAGCCACAAACTACCGGAGACAACAGTGCTGAAGACTGTTCTATGGCTAAAGAATTAAAGTTTTTTTTTTAATATTTTATTTTATTTTATTTTTTTTTAAATTTATTTATTTATTTATTTTTAAATTTAACTTTACAATACTCTATTGGGTTTGCCATACATCGACATGAATCCACCACAGGTACACACAAGCTCCCAATCCCGAATCTCCCTCCCACCTCCCACCCCCCAACGTCTCTCTGGATCATCCCCGTACACCAGCCCCAAGCATCCTGCATCCTGTATCAAACATAGACTGGTGATTCGTTTCTTACATAACAGTATATATGCTTCAGTGCCATTCTCCCAGATCATCCCGCCCTCTCCTACTCCCTCTGAGATACTAAGCTACGCTTTCTAACATGATGCCTAGTTATGTCTAGGTTTAAAACTGTCTTCTATGTTTCATTTTCCTTGAAGTCCAAAAAAGAAGAAAGATACAAACATCCTAGATTTAGTAGTCATATATGTCACTCTCTTTCTCTTTACTGTGTGTTAGTCATCCAGTAGTGTCCAACTCCTTAAGGAGGAGCACCAGGCTTCTCTGTCCATGGGATTTCCCAGGCAAGAATACTGGAGTGGGTTGCCGTTCCTTCTCCAGGGGATCTTCCTGACCCAGAGATCGAACACTGCAGATGTCCTGCATTGCAGGCAGATTCTTTAGGGTAATGTTTAAGCACTTGATTTAGGAAGAAATAAAAGGTACTATCTGAGCCACCAGGGAAGTCATCCTCTTCATTGTTTATTCATTAATAAAATGTGAGATCAAGATCTAAATTTACGTTGAAAAAATTTCTGGTGATTCAAGAAATTTTAATATCCTTTTTTCTCATACCCCATAATTTTTTAAATAGTCATCCAATTGTTAGTTTATTTTGTTATTGTTGCTAGTATTTTTCTTTATCTTTCAATGCTGATTTCCCTTGAAAAAACAAAAACATTTAGCTAAATTGATAAAACTACTGCAAAACAAGTATCTTACCTAATTTTGGCCTGATGCCAACAATGTTGCAAATTATTTTCAAAATCAAGATACAGGTAATCCTGTCAATCATATTCTACAAAAGCATAAGGTAATATCCTATTTTTTGTGCCTTTAATGTCTTATAACTCTACCGTAACTAATGGAGTTTCTATTCTCGGAAATTCAATGGGGAAGGCATTCCTGTAGAGTGTACCATTTCCAGACAGTGTTCTCTTAATTTTTTAATGCAACTATTATCATGATTTATAATTGCACTGAAGGTTCTCTGTAATCTTTTTCAGGATATGTTCATTGTTATTAGCGAAATCCTTAACTCCTTAGAAGGGATGTTTCATAAACCTATTTTATAACAATTTACTGAAAAAGGATACAAACCTTACTTTTTTATGGATCAGGTTAACACCTGCACATTTTGCAGGTCCTTAGAGATCCAAGTAACTCTAATTTACAGGGCTGTTGAATTTGAGGGTAACTTTTGAGCACTTGATTTAGGAAAAAATAAAAGGTATCTAATGTTTTATTAGTATGTGTCAGATTGCTCAACTATTTTCTATATTAGAGAATCTGCAAGTTAACATCTATGATGTGATTTAAAGACATTGGTAAAAAGTTGTTTCTTTCTTTTATAATCATAATATTATGAAATTTTTTGCTAACTAATGAATTCTAACTGTGGAGAACATATCAAAATATGTTTCTATAACCATTGCACTGGCTTGACTCAACAATGCCTAGTTTGGAAGAAAGCAGAGGTACATTAGCAATATGGAAAATGTGTTCAAACTGGATTAGAACTTCAGTATTACAATTTTTTAAAATAGAGAATTCAAGAGAGGGAAAGTCTCTGTTGGACTATGTCAGTAGGTTCTATTACCCAAGATAGGAGGGAACTTGCTATAAATATGTTTCAGTCTTATCATAGGAACCTGGAGCATGGTGGAGAAGTAGGGCTCCAGCATGTGAATTATACATGCCTCTTGACAGTGTATCAACACAATAATGGCAAGATAGATTTTCAATAAATTGTCTTCTGCCTTTCCAAATTTCTCAAAAGCAAGTTTCAGTTATAGCTAAGTTTTGAACATAATTTCTAATTTAACCAAAAAGTTATAAAGGAAAGAAAAATCTAGTGCTAAGAAATGCATTTAGCAAGCAAAGTTAAATATTATTTTGCAATTAAATGTGTATTTAATTATCCTTTTAATGTATTAGACACTGGAGGTAAAACTTGAAAAAACTTGAGTAGGAATTAGTATCTGTCACTCTTATCAATATTTAGTCAGTATATATAAAACAAATTCAAGAATAATGTGGAAGTCAACAATTGGGAGGGGGAATGGCTACTGAAATGACTTCCAGAATAATCCAAAGAAAATGCAAAAGGATCAAATCAAATATCTGCTTTTGGGTACATAATTATCAGAATTTTGAACTAACTCAATTATATGTTTTTAAATCCAGAATGTGAGCGTTATCCATATAATAATAGAAAATAAAAAAGAACGGAAAATGAATCCAGGTGAACCAAACTANAATGACTTCCAGAATAATCCAAAGAAAATGCAAAAGGATCAAATCAAATATCTGCTTTTGGGTACATAATTATCAGAATTTTGAACTAACTCAATTATATGTTTTTAAATCCAGAATGTGAGCGTTATCCATATAATAATAGAAAATAAAAAAGAACGGAAAATGAATCCAGGTGAACCAAACTATCACATCAATTATTAAGGAGTCTCTCAGACACAAGTTTATATATATTCTATTACAGGAGTAGAAGAACAGGGAAGAAAAGTTCTTGCAGGGGGCTTCATGTTAGAAGTAATACCAGCCATTTTTATATTTGGAAGCAATTTCTAATTTTACCAGAAATCAACAATGTATTCATTCTAGCTAGGTGTGAAACTGCAGCACACTACCTGTGCCCACATCCTAACAAAAAGCCCTTTTGTCAAAGTAAAACTCTATAGGAGATGAAAAATTATCCTAGGATGAAAGAAGAGAAAAATATGAGAACATGTCAGCAAATTTTGTTTTATTTTTTTAATAGAATGAGCATTAATCATGGATTTTGAAAAGAAAGAAAAAAATTAGTAGGAAGAAACAGAAGAGAGAGGAAATAAAACAATATCAACATGAGCCATACTTTAACACCCCAATGTTTTGTTGCCCTCTCAAAATTTTTATGAGATCTGTAGGTTTAAAGAATGTCCTTACCTTTAGTTGCTAAGTTGGGAAGCATATAACTATTATTTATACTAACTAGATATTTTATAAAAGTAGTGTTAAATTCAGAAGTTGGATTAAACCATCAGGAAACACATATTCCAGTAAAACATTAAACCACATATTTTTAGACAATAGCAAACTTTGGGGTTTACCACATTAATTTCAACTGTAAAAAAAAAATCCTTTAAAAATCCCTTCCTCTTCTGTAGACTCTAAAGTTTCTGAACTGAGATTGCATATGCTCTTAGTGTTTACTCTAGGTTAATTACATGTGGTGGCCACATCATCTCACTTTGTCATTCCATGCTATACTATTCATGTTATACTTAATTTATAATTTATAATCTGGCTAGATCACTCCATTGTATAACAGTCAACCGGAACATATTTTACTATCTTAGTTCCTAGAAAACCACTGTGAAGAATGAAGTGGACTTAAATTGGCATTTCTCACATCATGTTAGGTTTCAAAAGACAGAGGCCAGTTGCTTTTAGCTAAATCAGACTAATGGTCTTGCCAAAATGCGCCAATACCAAATTCCTGGGCTACACATGGATATCATTATATATTAAGGCTATCTCCATTGCTGGTAAAAATGAACATATTTTTTAGAGAGTCACAGTTAAGAAATCCCAATCACTGCTGCAAAAACAGAACAGAAAATTCTATCTTCAAAATGTCACAAGCTAAGATATTTAGGTTTAGCATTCATTTTTGTAGATCCTCAGGTTTTAAACTTTCTCTTCCATAACATTTCTTTGTAACTATGTCTTCTTCAAATGTCTCATGATTTTCCTCTCAACAAACATCCCAGAGAGAAGAAATAGACAACATGTGGTTTCCTGTAGGTGGTCATGCCCTGTCTGATTTTCTTAGCACAGAAATTGAGTTTTTCCCTCTGTGGGTCCCTTTGTGACAATGATCTCTGCAATATATAATCAACACAAATACTGGTGGCATAGAAAAGGTAAGTCATGGTGTTTTATTTGATGAGATAAGGAGAATAAAGTCCATATATCATATTAAAACATGCTTCCAGCATTCATCATTGAATGAGCTCGTTTTGCTGGAGGGAGAAAAATACCCAAGATGATGACAAATATAACAAGCTTGATAACTATTTGGAAATAGAAGACAGAACTCTGAGAGCTCCAGGGCGGATGGCAAGAGGAGGGAAGAACTGCTGTAAATGGGCCCAAAGAAAATGTGTGTGTGTCCTCGGAAATAACAGAAGGCAGATAAGAGAACAAAACGGAGAGAATAAAGGAGCAGACAGAGAAAGCAGCTGAGAATGCAAAACCCTGCAGCCAGGGCATCAAGAGAGATGACTCGCCTTCAGGCGCCAAGGAATATTTTATACAACTTTAAAGTCTAATTTTAAAAAAATACATTTTTGTTAGGTGGGGATGGGTACGATAACTGCTGTATCATTTTTAAAAAAATTCTGCTGTAGTCATAACAGGCCTGTATGAATGAGCTGACTTGTGGATATTCATAAAAAATATGTTTCATATCTGCATGGACATGGTAAGGAATAGAGGCTGTGTGAAGATACAGCATGAAAATCTGGATCTCTTTAGGGATTTGCAGAAATCTCCTTGAGAACTTTGTTATATCATGGAACGTGGAATTGCAGTTGGGGATGTACCAGTTTTTCCTGGAATGCGTGGAACAGCTTGTATCTGAAAGAGGTCCAGCTGATGTCTGAACTCTGCACAATTCTTAATTGCAAAGGTTTAGGTAAAGTCAGTGAGTACAACCATGCAGGCAGGAGACACTAGAGAGACTGGAAACAATGGAAACAGGATCTCCTGGCATTTCCAAAGAGAAACATTTTTCCTTAGTTTCACATCATTTTGGCCATATGTGGATGGGCACTCAGGGTCACTTACAGTAACCACATTTTTTCCATAAGAAGATTCAAATTAAATATTTAGCTAAAATATCTTCATTAAAATGTCTATGATATGTTTCCAAGCTGTTATATAAAGAGCTGGAATTTTATTTTTATAAAATTAATTAAAATGGTATATAAGTTTGTTCTTTTTCTGCTAATAAAAAACACAAATCCAAAACATTCAATTCCCTACTCCTTAACATATGACTCACATTTAATAGCCCAAGACTGAATTCCAGACACCACACCCACATTTCAGGAAGCAGTATGAAGGCACTTGACAACTTCAGAGAGAGTGAGATATTCTCTGAATTGTCAAAAGAAACTTTCTTCTTCACAAAGGACAAAGACAAGAAGCAGCTGTCTCTGGGGGAAGGTTCCTATAAGGCCACCTGAAATTCCAAATATGTACCAGTGACTCTGAATATTCACTGGAAGGACTGATGCTGAAGCTGAAGCTCTGATACTTTTACTACTTGATGCAAAGAACTGACTTCTTGGAAAAGACCCTGATGCTGGGAGAGACTGAGGGCAGGAGAGAAGGGGGTGGCGAGGATGAGATAGTTGGATGGCATCACTGATTCAACGGACATGAGTTTGAGCTATCCAGGAGATAGTGAAGGACAGGGAAACCTGGTGTGCTGCAGTCCATGAGGTGGCAAAGAGCTGGACTACTCTTAGTGACTGAACAACAACCAGCGGTGGCCTAGACTCAGTCATGTGGTCTAATGTGCTATTAAGGAACTCTGGAAATACAGTCCTCTTCCAATTGCTTATTTGCCCATCTGAAATATTTATTTTGGAAGAAGAATACAATATAAGCTGGGGATGTTCAGTCTTGAAGGATGACTATAATACTCCCCCTCCCCATCCATGAAAAATTCTCACTATAAAGAAAGTAATCCACTAGACATTAATTTTACTCTCTAATGAACGTGTTGGTAACATGCTACAAAATGAAGTTCAAAACCATTTCAAGATATGTGGAGCTATTTCCAAAAGAACTGTTTTGAATCATTGATGTTTCAGATATATTTCAAAATTAGAGAAAAACTGAATAACCCATGTTGCAGATACCCACATCCCCAGCAGCTAGACTTAACAGATATTAACACATTTCCATCTAAGTTCTCTCTTTCTTGAAACAAATTTTTAGGGAAAATTCCATTATACAAAGGACTATGTGGAAAAGAACTGTTTGAAGATGAATGAAGGCTCAGAAAGGCCCAGAAGGGTGCACCCTTTCCTTGTGCCACTCTCTATACACCAAATCTGCAATGTTCTACTGAGTATTAAGCTGGCAAGATCCAAGGAGGCATTGATAATAAAAAACAAACAAGTGCTATTTCTGAGTCTACTAGAATTAGGACTTCTGAATACACAAGCAGGAAAAATGAATCTGCATGATGACATTATTTATTCTGACTTTCTTATTCCTTTGCATTCAGAGTGACTTTCTGAAAAGAGGAAATTCTTTTAAGAAACTTTTTTAGTTAAGAAAAAAGCAATTTTGGCCTCAATTCTCTCTATTTGAAGATGACCCTGTATGTCTATCTATTATGCACAATGAAATGAAGTATACCATATAAGTCATCTGTAAGAATACTATGGTTTTTGATTTTACACAATTGGTTATAAAATAAATGTTTTAGACTTTCATAAAAGCAAATGCACTTAAATCTCAAAGAAAAGCAAAACTTAAATGATGCTAAAACATTAAAAACACAATTATATGATAATCAACTTTAGTTTATGACCTTTTACATCTGAACTTGAATATGAGACACACTGAGATACCTAGTTAGATATTGCCCTGAGATTTTAAGCACTGACTTTGCCATACTAAATTAAAAGGAAGAAAAAAAATACATGGAATAATGAGACTCACAATTCTAAAAGAGGAATTCATGTAGAGTTTTTCTTGCCACTTTGGCCGTGATCCACTTAACAATATGGAACAGTAAGGTGGTTGGCATGCGGAAAACATGGGTCTCAAAATGTCAGGGACAAGTGGTATATTTCTGTGTAGCACAGCTATAGCAGCATTTTATTTCCCCCTGAAAGACTCAATTTGTCTAATTTATCTGAGACATGAACCCCAGAGAGTTCCTGTACAAGTTTTATACAATGTATTCTGCACACTTCAAAAGTAAGAAATAAATATGATATGACTTACCCTGACCTCCTTTCCAGTAATTCCTGACTTCATTCAGTCCTCATTTCTAAAGAAAGAAAAAGCCAGAAGCACTTATTGTTAGTGTACCTACCAGTTATATAATTTAATCCAGAATACAATTCTTCAAAAATTAACTACTGAATAGCAGGTCTGTTTTCTTCTTCCTCTTTTTTTTTTTTTTAAATCTTTGACAGGTTGCTGAAATGGATTCTTTTAAAACCATTTTATTGAAGCATATCTGGCAATATGAAAAGCATACATATTTAATGTACGTATACGACTTGATAAATTTGGAAATAAGTATACACTCATGAAACCACATGACAATCTATGCCATAAGTATATCCACCACATCTAGAAGTTTCCTCTGAAAAATGATTTAATGCTTGCTATCACTACCACAGCACTTAACCTGTTATAGACCAAAAGGGTCAATATACATTTCAACAAACCTAGTCTGCTCCCTTTTCTTTCAGAATCCATCAGTTTTTAGATTTCGAGTTAAATACAGCCTTTTAATCTATATTTCATTTTGAAATTCAAAAATATCTTTAATTACATTGGAAAGAGAATTCACAAATTTCGCCCTTTATTTACTTAGGTCAACTCCTCTCTCTGGTTTACTCACAATTCCTTAATTATAGTTTATTTCTTTAATTGTTGAATCTCTAAATATGTCTACATTAATTTGGAAGAAACAATCAGCTGGCCAAATTCAATATGTTCTAAGAAAAGTGTAATACTGGGAACTTCACAAAATGAGCATTTACTTTTATCTTTCAAAATGAACAGAAAAGGGGCAGGGGGGTGAATAAATATTCAGATCATACAGAGTTAATTTTAAGAATGTAAGCATATGGAGCTGATAAATGGATTCTGCTTATCAGCAATGCTTTAAAAATAATTAATCAGACAAAATGGTTTGATATCTACTGCAATTTGATATAATTATGAAAAATAACTAAAGATCAAGTTATGTTAAAACATGAGAGTCATTGTTTTTCTAATTACAATTTTATTTAAGTCAAAGTTGAACACCACCATGGGGCCCTGCTGCTATTAAAATAACAAGTTATTGCTGGAAAAGACACACTAGCTCCTTAGTCATTGGGCAAAACCGACAATAAAATAGCAGCAAAATAAGAAGTTGGCACAACTACTTCTTTCTATCATATGTTAACAGGGAAAAATAATGAAAGCTGGACCAACAACTGTACTTAAGATTAAAATGCATTTACATGAAATACAAGATTCTGAGGCAATTAAGGGTTTCATTTCTAGCAGCTTGTTACCAGAGTGGTACCAACAGTCCTTCATAATTAAAGGTGTCATTTCATCCTCAGACCCTTGGTGAGGAAAGTGAGAAATCACCTCATGTTTCTTGGGAATTGCAGTTTTCTAATCATTTTGAAACAGAGGGTGACTGGCTGAGTCACCTCCCCACTCTATAATACAAAAGCAGCCTATCTTGCAAACAGCTTCTGAGGAACCAAACATCCCCGCCCTCCACGATAATGTGTTTCATTTTGTACATCCTTCGTAATCCTGGTCAGGGTTCCTTTAAGGTGACTTGGCTCTTAACTTTTCAAAAGATGTGTTGTTTTATATTAACACCAGAAACTCTATACATCAAGGGAAAAAAAAAAAACTTTCAAGTGATGGGGCTTCAAACGCATTTCTAATCTTTACAGTCCTCCAATACTTGTATTTTAAGAACAGAGACATAATTTATTTCCAATGAAACCGAATTGCTCAGCTCTCTGCTAATAGGATCCTCAGGGCAAAAAGATATTGCGAGGGTGGCATCATATAAAAGCAGGAAGTGTCATAATTTTTTGAAATTTAAGCTAGAAACAATAAATTAATAAGTATGTTTGCCAAGATTATTGTATGTCTATGATAAATTGTTCTCATTTAGTAAATGGGACAATGAACTTGAGTGGCCCAGAGGGTTAATAACAGACTGCTTATATTGGACTAAGAAGCACTGGTGAGCATTCTTATTTTATTAAGGCAGTCAAACAGCTATTTGCAGATATAATGTGATTATTTTATCCTTAGTCCTTATGCTTTTCTCTTCCTAGACTCAATTTGATTGGTTGCCAAATGACCATTATAGGGACCTTTCTGTCTTTGCCACAAAATGCTAAAATTCCCATCTACTGCAAATACTTTTTGAGTCCAATCATGAAGATTTAGTTTTTCATCAGGTCACATAATCAAAGGAGTGCTTAAATACCTTAAGCCATCATTGTGGAGGAATAGAGCAGCTTTCTACAAAAGAATCATCACTAAAGCAAGGGAGGTCCATCTGCCTATTAGCCAGAGAAGAAGATTGCCTTTGGTAAGCATAATACTAAAGCTGGTTTTGGTTTTTCAAAGTGTGCTAACGCATCATCGTCCCTTGAAAACAATGAAAGGGAAGCCACAATAACAGAGGGCTAATGTGGATGACATGCAAGAAAGGCTCCAGTTCTATTTGCAATTTTTTAAGGAATCTCCACACTGTTTTCCACAGTGGCTGTACTAGTTTACATTCCCACCAACAGTGTAAGAGGGTTCCCCTTTCTCCACACCCCCTCCAGCATTTATTGCTTGCAGACTTTTGGATCGCGGCCANAAGAAAGGCTCCAGACAGGCATTGTGTTTCCTCCTGTGAAAAGTATCACCATTTATTATCCCTCATTAAAATTTAATTTTATATGGCATCTTTCAAAAGTCATTTTTTAAACTGGAATTTTGTAACTAATGTTACTGATGGGTTAACTACTGTGGAGAAAAAAAAAACACAAACAATTCTTCATAGATTTATTGTTTTAAGCTATTATTAAAAAGGCACCTTTAAAAAACAAATTATTTCCCTCATAGAGAACCAGAATGTTCTCCTTTCTAAGTAATTAAGTTTAGTCAATAATTTCAGTTGGTTTTGCACAAGAAGCACCTTGGAAACTTATTAGAAGTGAATAATCTTCAGCATATAAAGGATTTAAATCTGCAACTTAACTATGATAAATTTAAAACAAGACCAAGATAATAACATATTAATAGCACTGGAATTTAACACATCTTTCCTTTGCATTTACTGCAGTTAAAATCTATTTTTCTTCTAGTGGAACATTGTCCCCATGATTTTTTTCAACTTCTGTCCTTAAATCGTTTCATGTAGTTGTGAAGTTGTGATAAATGTTAATAATACTTGGGATCAGTATAAATCCTTTTTTTGGATTCCTCTAAAAAGAAAGAGGAATATTTTTATTGAGTACCCAGATTCCAGGCACTATATATACATTTTACTATTTAATTCTGTAAGGACACATCAGCATAGACACTGAGCCCTTTTTACAATCAAGGAAACATGTTTACAGAGATAAGTGGTCTGTTAAAACCATGCAAGAAGAAAATGGTAGGATACAAAAATTAGAATGTTAATCCAAATCTTCATGAGCCCACTGGGTTTTTTCATCATCTCGGCTACCTACTAAAGAAAGTTAATCTATCTGCAATTGAGGAGTGTTCAGGAAACATTTTCAGTGAAGAGAAAAAATGGCACTCATTTTCTGCTTTGTCGGCATACAATCTCTGTAGCGACTATTTAAAGTCATAATTGCAGCGTAAAGCAGCTTTAGACAAAGTATAAAGAAATGAGCTAGTTGTATTCCAGTAAAACTTTATTTACAAAAATGGTCAGTGGGCCAGACTTGGTCAAACAATCATAGTTTGCCCTATACTAAGATATAAGCTATGTGAAGATACAAAATGTATTTTAACATACAACCCATTGCCTCAAAAAATAATGAATAATTAATGATAATATAAAGATAAGGCTAGCTAATATTTACATGGAATTCATTATGTGCTAGTCATTTTTGCATGTAATAACTCATTTATTTCTCAAAGTATCCTTATAATTTAGCCACAATTTTAACCCATTTTAAGAGAAAAGGAAACTGAAAAATGAATTAATTTTTCATGATAATTCAGAAAATAAGTGGCAGGATCCAAGATTCAGACTATAAAAATACACAGTAGGAGCTCAAAAATTGATTAAATGAATAAATTAATGACTTAATCAATACAGAGAATTAGTTTCTATATATTTTAAGACAGAGTTATATAACTTAGTAATCCATGAGATATCACTCTTCCAGGTTGTCTAGGTTTATAAAGTCAAATTTAAAAGACAGTAAAGAGAAGAAAAGGTAAATGAAGTGAAGAAGATAACATATAATAGCATTCATATAAATGCAGAATTACAAATCACATTTAGTGCTACAAAGAACTGGATAAATGCTCTGAGAGCATACCAGTGGGACAGAAAAGTATGGGAAGGTCTCCAAAGAAAGCATATTGAAATTAAGAGTTTCTGATGAATAGGAATTATCTGAATGAAGAAGGAAAACAACATTTCAGGATGATAACTAGTCATGGTTAAAAGTCTAGAAACAGAAATGATGATGAATCAGACAAAAGAGTGAATAATGCAGCTAGGAATTAGATTCTGGCAGAAATTTACAAGTTAGGGCAAGGGAGAGAAAAAATATCAAGTGTTAATGAATTTAGGAGGTTAAAATTCAAAAATAAAATTTTGGACACTTTACATTTGAGAAACCTAAGAGAAATTCAAATAGAGTTGTTTAGAATACATTAGATCTATAAACCAATCTCTCAGAGGAGAGATAAGAGTGAGTGATCAGAAATGGTAAACATGAGTATTTGAAGGACATTAAGTTGTTCTTTGACAGAATGTGGCCCACTGGAGAAGGAAACGGCAAACTGCTTCAGTATTCTTGCATTGAGAACCCCATCAGTTCAGTTCAGTCACTCAGTCGTGTCCAACTCTTTGCGACCCCATGAATTGCAGCACGCCAGGCCGCCCTGTTCATCACCATCTCTCGGAGTTCACTCACACTCATGTCCTTCGAGTCTGTGATGCCTTCCAGCCATCTCACCCTCGGTCGTCCCCTTCTTCTCCTGCCCCCAATCCCTCCCAGCATCAGAGTCTTTTCCAGTGAGTCAACTCTTCACATGGTGATGGCCAAAGTACTGGAGTTTCAGCTTCAGCATCATTCCTTCCAAAGAAATCCCAGGGTTGATCTCCTTCAGAATGGACTGTTGGATCTCCTTGCAGTCCAAGGGACTCTCAAGAGTCTTCTCCAACACCACAGTTCAAAAGCATCAATTCTTCGGCGCTCAGCCTTCTTCACAGTCCAACTCTGATATCCATACATGACCACAGGAAAAACCATAGCCTTGACTAGACGGACCTTAGTCGGCAAAGTAATGTCTCNGACTCTCAAGAGTCTTCTCCAACACCACAGTTCAAAAGCATCAATTCTTCGGCACTCAGCCTTCTTCACAGTCCAACTCTCACATCCATACATGACCACAGGAAAAACCATAGCCTTGACTAGACAGACCTTAGTCGGCAAAGTAATGTCTCTGCTTTTGAATATACTGTCTAGGTTGGTCATAACTTTTCTTCCAAGGAGTAAGCGTCTTCTAATTTCATGGCTGCAGTCACCATCTGCAGTGATTTTGGAGCCCAAAAATATAAAGTCTGACACTGTTTCCACTGTTTCCCCATCTATTTCCCATGAAGTGATGGGACCGGATGTACATAACAATAAAAACAATAGATGTAAATTACCTGATCACAAATTTACTGCATGTTGGAAATCAGCTGTTATCCTTGCCATCAGAAAGCATGCTCACGGTGGTCAGAGAGGTAAAATTGGTGTCCATTCTGAAAGTATTTGCACTCAGTGTGCAGAATGTTAGGCACGTGGGATGCCATGAGTCTCAGTGTGAGTGGAGCCTGGCCGAGAGGAGTCCAGGCTCCCCATGTGATGTCCCTCACATGACTCACTCTGCATTTCTCCCCTTGTAGACAGTCATGTCGCACAGCTTTTATCCCCCCTTGATGCAACGCACATCATGGACCCTGGCTGCACCCTTCAAAGAGCAGCGCCACCACTGTGGACCCAGTGATTCCATTGCCAACAACTACTCCTTGACAGCTCGGGACCTGAAGCTGAAGGACCTGCTGAAAGTCTACCAGCCCGTCACCATCAATGTCCCCAGGGAAAAGATCGTTCAGGGGCTGCCATCAGGTATTTCCTGCAGTGTGTCATACCCACTTAGAATTGGGCTTTGGGAGATTTCTAATCCTGGGTTCTAGTCCTAGCTCTACCTTTTCTATAGATAACTTTGGGTAACCTCGTGATGCCTCAGTTTCTTCATCTATGAAATGGGAATGATTGTAAAGGCTAGCATTATGTTTAACATACACCAAGCTTCTTGTTGACTGCTCAGTTCAGTTCAGTTGCTCAGTCATGTCTGACTCTTTGCGACCCCATGGACAGCAGCATACCAGGCCTCCCTATCCACCACCAACTCCCAGAGCTTGCTCAAACTCATGTCCATTGAGTCAATGATGCTATCTAACCTCCAACCATCTCATCCTCTGTCGTCCCTTTCTTCTCCTGCCTTCAATCTTTCCCAGTATCGGGGGCTTTTCAAATGAGTCAGTTCTTTGCATCAGGTGGCCAAAGTATTGGAGTTTCCTCTTCAGCATCAGTCCTTCCAATGAATATTCAGGACTGATCTCCTTTAGGATTGACTGGTTTGATGTCCTTGCAGTCCAAGGGACTCTCAAGAGTCTTCTCCACCTCCACAGTTCAAAAGCATCAATTCTTCAGCGCTCAGCTTTCCTTATAGTCCAACTCTCACATTCATAAATGACTACTGGGAAAGCCATAGCTTTGACTAGACAGACCTTTATTGGCAAAGTAATGTCTCTGCTTTTTAATAATGCTGTCTAGGTTGCTCATAGCTTTTCTTCCAAGGAGTCAATTGCCTTTTAATTTCATGGCTGCAGTCACCATCTGCAGTGATTTTGGAACCCAACAAAATAAAGCTGTCGCTGTTTCTGTTGTTTCCCCATCTATTTGCCATGAAGTGTTGGGACTGGATACCATGATGTTAGTTTCCTGAATGTTGGGTTTTAAGCCAACTTTTTTATTCTCCTCTTTCACTTTCATCAAGAAGCTCTTTAGTTCTTCTTCACTTTCTGCCATAAGGGTGGTGTCATCTGCATGTCTGATGCTATTGATATTTCTCCCAGCAATCTTGATTCCATCTTGTGCTTCATCCACCCCAGCATTTTGCATATAAGTTAAATAAGCAGGGTGACAATATACAGCCTTGATGTACTCCTTTCCTGATTTGGAACCAGTCTGTTTTTCCATGTCCAGTTCTAACTGTTGCTTCTTGAGCTACATACAGGTTTCTCAGGAGGCAGGTCAGGTGATCTGGTATTCCCATCTCTTTAAGAATTTTCCACAGTTTGTTGTGATGCACACAGTCAGAGGCTTTGGCATAGTCAATAAAGCAGAAGTAGATGTTTTTCTGGAACTCTCTTGCTTTTTCAATGATTGAACGGATGTTGGCAATTTGATCTCTGGTTCCTCTGACTTTTCTAAATCCAGCTTGTTGATTGCTGCATAACAAATTACTCCCAAACTCAATAGTTTAAAATAAGTTCCCTTTGTTATCTTACAGTTTCTGTCAAGAATCTGGGCATGGCTTAACTGGCTCAGAGTCTCTCACAAGTGTACAATCAAGGTATCCAAGGGCACAGTCATCTAAAGGCAACTAAGGAAGGATCCTCTTCCAAACTTACTCACCTCCCCCTTCCTGTTGGCCTTAGACATCGGTTTCTTAGAGAATGGGCCTATCCACAGGGCAACTCACCTGACTCCTAGTTTCCCTTGGAGGAAATGAGATAGAGAACCACTAAGATAGAAACTACCATCTTTTGGGAGCTTAATTTTGAATGTGACATCCTATGGTTTTTGCCATTTTCTCTGTGTTAGAATCGAGTTGCTAAGTCCTGCCCACACTCAAGAGGACTATACAAGGGCACGATTCCAGAAAGTGGAGATCCTTGGTAGCCATTTTGGTGGCCAAAGGTACCATAGTACTTTTCATGTATTAATTTGTCTAGTCCCACTGGGTACACATATGTCTGCTTAAGGATATCCATTGGTAGTTTTTGTTAGAGATATGTTGGAGATTTGCAATCTGCCTGCTGTCTCAAACTTATTTTCATGTTTTTCTTCATTCTTTCTGTGCTGTGTCTGGGTGAATTCGCCAAATATATCTTCCAACTCACTAATTTGCTCTTCAACTCTGTTCATTCTTGAGTTTATCCTGTATAATAAATGTTTTTTATTTTAATAACACTGTCTTTCATTTTCAGCTTCCTTAATTGGTTTCTTATGAGTGCCACCACCCTGGCCAGTTTCTTATTCTATTCTCATGGACATAACATTTTCAGTATCACTTGGAGGATCTTAAACATTTATTTTGGAGCAATATTAATATTGCTATATTATTTCCATTTTGTAAATATTTCCCTCAGTTGTTGAGTTTATTTGCTATCTTTCTTATATTGGTTTTTCTCAATGTTTTTCTCTTATATTGGTTTTTCCCATGTGTTATGGGATTTTAGTTTGCAGGCTTATGTTGAGAGCTTTTCCCCTTCTTGCTACATGAATTTCCCATTTGTTATTTACTTCACACACAATAAAATGCACAGATCTTAGTGTTCAGTTCAGTGAGTTTTGCCAGTTGTTTATACCACATTTGTATATAGCCACCACTCAAATAAGATATAGGGCATTTCCATTACTAGAGGAAGTTCTCTTGTGCTCCTTTCTCATCAGTTCCTTCCTTTCCCCAGTACCATCCTGCCCCCTTTCTGATTTCTGTCACCATAAGTTAGTTTTGGTTGTTCACATATATAAATGTACTCAAACAGTGTACTTTTTTGACATACCTTTTAAAATCTTGCCTTTCTTCCTTATGCCTTCATCTGGCATCTTAGGACCCCAAATTAGTAACCCCAGATCTTATTATTGATGGCTTAGAACTTCCATCCTAAGGTGCTGTTTTAGGGATGTTGTAGATCTGGTCCCTGAGGTTATGTTAGGCTTGGCCTAGTTATTACCAGTCTTTCTTTGCTATCTGTGGCCACTGTGTGAATTGAGAATGCAGCTGCTTTATCTGCATGACAGTGTTGCTGGCTTTTCAGCCTGTCTTCATGGGTAGGGCAGCCATGGCTTTATACTGTGAACCTAGCTTCAGTCCCCACAATCATGGTGTGTCTTGGATTTCATTATTCCTCCAGATATCAATCACCTAATTATTTCTGCCAGCTTTTGGTGCCAGAAGCCAAGTTTAAGATTTTTACTTCACACTGTGTTTAAGTTCACATAGAAGAGCTTCTTTTTTGAACACTGCATTGTCTTTTTAATTTTAAAGATTTTTTTCTGTTATTGTTATATTTGCAGTTGTTGTTGTTCAGTTGCTAAATCATGTTCTTCTCTTTGTGACCCTGAACTGTAGCATATGAGGCTTCCCTTTACTGTCTCCTAGAGTTTACTCAAAATCGTGTCTGTTGAGTCAATGATGCCATTCAACTATCTCATCCTCTGCTGCCCCTTCTCCTTTTGCCTTCAATCTTTCCAAGCATCAGGGTATTTTCCAGTGAGTCAGTTCTTCACATCAGGTGGCCAGAGTATTGGAGCTTAGCTTCAGC
The DNA here is from genome assembly GCA_006410875.1 of Neotragus pygmaeus. Classification (NCBI taxonomy): domain Eukaryota; kingdom Metazoa; phylum Chordata; class Mammalia; order Artiodactyla; family Bovidae; genus Neotragus; species Neotragus pygmaeus. Next base: position 290,125 of record SJYV01040236.1, read on the forward strand.
ATCAGTCCTTCCAGTTTATATTCAGAGTTGATTTCCTTTAAGGTTGATATTTGAAGTACATTGAGGAAATCAAAGTATGAACTCAGAATACATCTTGATTAAGAGTCTTCAATCCTCTGATTCTCTCACAATATCAATTTCCTATTAGTATTTATTCAACATGTCTAAAATGACATGTTAATTTCTTAGACTAGACTCTTAAGCAAGTATCCAGTTAAGGTTTAGTAGTAGAGTGATATATATATATACACATTTTGTATGTATATACATTTTATTTTATTTTTTTAATATTTATTTATTTATTTTTGGCTGTGTCAGGTCTTAGTTGTGGCATCAGGGATCTTTTGTTGTTGTGCGCAGGCTCTTTGTTGCTAGGTGTGGGCTTCTCTCTAGTGCTGGCATGTAGGCCCTAGAGTGTGCAGGATCAGTAGTTACAGCGCATGGGCTTAGTTGCNTTTCCAGTGAGTCAACTCTTCGCATGAGGTGGCCAAAGTACTGGAGTTTCAGCTTTAGCATCATTCTTTCCAAAGAAATCCCAGGGCTGATCTCTTTCAGAATGGATTGGTTGGATCTCCTTGCAGTCCAAGGGAAGCTCAAGAGTCTTCTCCAAAATGCTTCTTCAATTAGATATGTTGAACTACATAAAAATTAAAAAATATTTTTGCCTCATAACACTCTGAAGTGAACGGATAACACTATTAATAGTGAAAGGGCAGCAAACCATGTAGTAGAAAGTGTTTGCAAATCATATTCAATGAGGGGTTTATATCAGGAATATGTAAAGAACTCCTAAAATTCAATAGCAGCAACAATAAAAATCAAAAATAGTCAAAGTGTTTGACTAAATATTTTTCTCACTATGACATACATATGGCCTGTAGCAAAGAAAAATATGTATATCACCAGTCATTAGAGAAATGCAAATTTCTCTAAACCATGATGACATTCCACTTTATACTCCTTAGGAAAGCAATGAGAGAATATATTTTAATTATCTCCACAGTCTTTCCTTTTTTGCAGCATTATATAGTGGGAATCAAGTAGTGTGTATCCTTCTTAGATTGGCTTGCCTTACTTGCTTTACATACTAGTAGTATGTATCTAAAGTACCTCTATGTCTTTTCACACTTGATACCTCATTTCTTTTTAAGGCTGTGGGTAATATTTTATATTCTGGATGTAAGAAAATTTCTCCGTTCACCTACTAAAGGGTATCTTGATTTCTTCTAAGTTTTGGTAATTATTTATAAAGCTGTTATAAACATTCATTTACAGGCTTTTGTGCAGACATAAATTTTAAGAACATTTGGGCAAATAGCAGGGAGCACAATTTCTGGATTGGTATGTCTAGTTTTGTGAAACTGCCAAACTTTTAAGGTGTTGGTATCATTTTGCATTCCCACCAATAATGAATGGCGGGTTTCCCTTGTAGCTCAATTGGTAAAGAATCTGCCTGCAGTGCAGGAGACCTGGGTTCAATTCCTGGGTCAGGAAGATCCCCTGGAGAAGGAAATGGCAACAGAGTCCGGTATCCTTGCCAGGAAAATCTCATGGACAGGGAAGTCTGGTGGGGTGCAGTCCATGGGGTCGCAAGAGTCTGNGCCTGCAGTGCAGGAGACCTGGGTTCAATTCCTGGGTCAGGAAGATCCCCTGGAGAAGGAAATGGCAACAGAGTCCGGTATCCTTGCCAGGAAAATCTCATGGACAGGGAAGTCTGGTGGGGTGCAGTCCATGGGGTCGCAAGAGTCTGCCACAACTGAGTGACTAACACACAATGATAATCAGAGTTTCAATTGCTACACATGAAGTATAATTTTCAATTGTCTCATTCCCTTACTTTGTACCTTGAAGACTTGAGGTTTTTATGGAAGCATTAAATTGGCCATCAAGTTTAGTTCACATTTATTTCTTCTCATATTTTTGGGCAGTGAAAAGTAGTATCTTGCTCCTTCAGCACCCCTTCCCTCTTGAACCACTTCTCACTTTCCCCCTTCCCAACCTTCTAGGTAGTCACAGAGCACCAAGCTGAGCTCCCTGGGCTATACAGCAGCTTCCCACTATCTATATTACACATAAAAGTAAAGTGAAATCACTCAGTCATGTCCGACTCTTTGCAACCCCATGGAGTGTAGCCTATCAATTTGCTTGGGCCTTGGAATTCTCCAGGCAAGAATACTGGAGTGGGTTGCCGTTTCCCTTCTCCAGGAGATCTTCCCTACCCAGGGATCAAACCAGGGTCTCCTGCATTGTAGGCAGATGCTTTACCATTTAAGCTACCATGGAAGCCCAATTTTACACATAGTAATGTATATGTGTCAATGCTACTCTCAATTTGTCCCACCCTCTCCTTCCGTCAGTGTTCACAATTCTGGTTTCTACATCTGATTCTCTATTCCTGCCCTACAAATAGGTTCCTCAGTACCATTATTTTTTTTAGATTCCATATATATATTTAACAGGATATTTGTTTTCCTCTCTCCAACTTACTTCACTCTTATATTCCAGACTCGAGTTTCGTCTGGCTCACTACAACTGATGCAAATGGCTGAGTAATATTCCACTGTATATATGCACCACAACTTTATTTATTTGTTGAGTTAGAACACTTCCTAACAGCATACTCAAAAGAAAACTCAAAATGGATTAATAACCTAGATGCAAGTCCAGAAACTATAAAACTTTTAGAGGAAAACATAAGCAGAACACTCTGACATAAATTGCAGCAACATCTACTTTATCTAACCTCCTAGAGTAATGAAAATTAAACCAAAATTAAATGGGACCTATTTAAGCAATTATATTTCTGAAAGTCAAAGTTTTGTATATTAAAATCTTATTTAGAGAAAAGAATCTGAGGCTTAGAATTTTTTCACTATTTTTGAACTTTATTTCCCAATATTTTATTATTAGGAAGTAATAGAAAATTGTTTTATTTTTGGACAAATAAGAATTAGTATAGTATTCAGAAGAGTTACAATTTGAAAGAGGAACTATAATATTCTACTGGTAGACGTGGGTGCCTGGTTTAAATTCACATGTATACTTTAATCAAAAATCTTTATAATACTGTGGAACCACATTCTGTTGCTAGATATTATTATTCATTTTATTGTTCAAATGCTCTAAAAATTTGAGCACCTACAGTGTTAAAACAATGTACACTTGTTCTTCAAATCTTAGAGCATTTAGCACAAAGTTCAATTTTTAGTGTTCAATATAAATTATGAGTTAATGAAGTGGCTTATAAATTCAATTATAGAACAGTAGCAAGGTGATTTAATGAATATTTGGCACATAACATATTCAATTGGAGAAACGTGTCTGCTTCTCCAGTATTTTATCATCATGGATTATATACATATATGTGTGTGTATGCATATATTACATTTATATACATAACATATATTTATACTTATGATACAAATGTGAATGTAAATGTAGAGTGAAAACTGCTATATATGGAGACAAGAAAGGAGTGTTTATAGCATTTAGAGGCTGTTATGGAACTTATATCGAGGGATTCTGCTGAGTCCATAGTTCTAAGAGGGCTTCTTTCCTGCTGAGCAAGCAGTGCTTGGTGCATGCATGACTGAACTTCCTGAATAAGTGTAGCATCCTGCAGCTGTGAGTCATGGAGGTGTTCAGAGGCCTCAATCTTTGTTGATTCAAGCGTCATTCATGGAAAAATTGCTCCAGTTGATTTATCGCTCTTTGTCCAGTTCCAGATTATTTTGTGAATACATGTCACAAAAATAAAATAAATAAATATTATTTTGGTATTAAAAGTAAGAACTTTTATACTAAAACTGTAGTTTCAGTGATTATTCTTAGGGGAAAGAAAACTGAAAAATAGCTTTTCCCTATTTTTCAACCTTTTGCAGATTTTGAGAATCAAAGCAGTTCTCATGTTCTTTATTTCTTTGCAGCAATTTTTGCAATAGAATAAAATAAAGGCATCTGCTGAGATTCTTTGCCCCCCTGGGATTGACGAAAATAGGAAAAATATAAAGGCAATGATAGATGGATTTGAGAAGTATATTTTATGATTTTTTTTTTCTTTAAAGGAATTAGTATTTATTTGTTAAGCATTTATGGATTCTTTTTTTTTAATTTATTTTTTTAAACTTTATTTTACTTTACAATACTCTATTGGCTTTGCCATACATCAGAAAGGTTTTTTTTTTTTTTTTT
>SJYV01040236.1:294418-353591 GCA_006410875.1 Neotragus pygmaeus
TTTATAATATAAGAAAAGTTTTTTTTTTTTTTTTTTTTTTTTTACTGAAAAAAATTTAAAAACAGAATATTCAGGTGATTTCTAGATCGGTGCATTTAGAAATACCTGATGGACCTAATTGGATGCACTTTTTATTTTGCTAATATTAACAATTTACTTTTTATTGTAGAGAAATAAATGGTATGACCATTTACTAAATATAATATCTATTTTCTTCCAGTTGGTACACAGGAATTACTGATTAGAATATATCCAAAAGGTTTAGTAGGCATTTGGGGTTCACTTTGTTCCTTATAGTGAATATCCTCAAAGCTCAGGTGTGTTTTTATCTTAGTGAACTGGGTATATTTTTTAACTCATCCTGTAGTATCACTCTATAGTATCCCATGGACAGAGGAGCCTGGCAGGCTACAGAGTCCATGGGGTTGCAAGGGTCAGACACAACTTAGTGACTAAAGCACCACCATAGTATCACCTGTGATATCTTCAAGTACAAATATAATTTCCTTCCCCAGGTCTCACTCCTTTAAACTTATTTTCAACATTCAGTGATGCTCATTAGTCATCATAGTTTATCTTTTGCCACCCTCCAAATTAATAACATCTTTAATTTCTCTATCACTGTCACTTTTTTGTATTTCCTCTACTCACATCAGTTATTTGCATTCACTAAATACCTGAGAAATTTTCCTTATCATAAATGTGCCTTTATTTCTCTACATAAAGCACGTCTCTTTAAATTTGACTCAACATTTCTTGGCAAAGGTAAGACATGACTACTTGGATGTCACGACTTCCTCAAAACAACATACACAAAATTGAATGTATTTTATACCCTACCTCTATCATTAGGCTGTGAATTTTAAGTTATTGTAACTAGATTCAGACACATCTTTATGAATCAAAATAGAAACAATTACAATCAACTAAGTTTTGCCAACAAGAAATAAGTTTGTTTATTCCTGAAGTGTAAAAATCCATGTGTCAGCATTTAATGAACCCTTGGAAAACATTTTTTGCCTCCTGCTAGTTGTGGAAGGGTTTTCTCTAAAAAAAATTGTCAAGATGCTTGATGAAGTGGCATTCAGTTGGCAAGAGGTCAGGTGAATATGCCAGATGAGGCAAAATTTCATATACCAATTTGTTCAACTTTTGAAGCACTGATTGTGCATTATGTGGCCGGTCATTGTCATGGAGAAGTATTGAGCCCATGCTGTCCAGCCATGCTAACCACAGGCCTTGCAGATTTTGGTGCATCTTGTTGACTTGTTGAGCATACTTCTCAAATGTAAACCAAGATTCAAAAAGCTGTAGTGGATCAGATGGACAGCAGACCACCAAACAGTGACCATGATCTTCCTTGGTGTAAGTTTGGCTTTAGGAAATGCTTTGGAACTTCTTCTCAGTCCAGCCACCGAGTTGGTCATGACTGGTTGTTGGATAAAGTCCACTTTTCATTGCACATCAATCTGATCAAGACATGGTTCATTGTTGTTGCATAGCAAAAAAGAAGATGACAATTCAAAATGATGATTTATTTTTTAATCAGCTTCTGAGGCCCCCACTTGTTGAGCTCTTTCACCTGTCCAATTTACTTCAAAGGCCAAATGACTGTAAAATGGTCAACGTTGAGTTCTTTGGCAACTAGTAGTTGTAAGAGAATCAGATTTGATGACGGCTCTCAGTTGGTCATTGTCAACCTCAGATGATTGGCCACTGTACTTCTCATTTTCAAAGCTCTCATCTCTTTTGCAAAACACTTGAATCACCACTGCACTGTATGTTCATTAGCAGTTCCTAGGCCAAGTGCATTGTTAATGTTGTGATGTTTCTCTGCTGCTTTACAACCCATTTTAAACTCAGAAAAATCACTTAGATTTTCTGTTTGTCTAACATAATTTCTATACTCTAAAATACATACATATATACATATATATATATATATATAAAACAGCAAATAATAAGTCATAGTAAAAATTATAAAGCAAGAAATTTGCATTAAGATGATGTATAACATAACCACATTTATTTAAGAATGTATTCTAATATCAGATGGCAATATTAAAAATGGAAAACCACAATCTTTGCACCAACCTAATATATTTTACTTCTTAAAATACACAGAACAATCTCTTTCACCTTCTTTCTCCAGAAAGAAAGAATTTTTCTGTGTGTTCTTTTCTTTTATACTTCTCATATGAGATATAGTATTTATTATGTATAAAATCACTTTACATCTATTTTTTCAGCTGATATTTGTGCCAAAGCACTGTATTTTATAGAAAGATCAAATTTATTTTTATAAAAGTCAATATGTTTTAAAGATCTCAATATACATATATTCATACCTTTATCTTCTGAAAAGATAAAGTACAATTGGCTTTAGTTTGAATAAGAAATAGAGCTGAGAGTATTATAAAATATCATCCACAAGAAAAAGGTTATATAGAAGAACATTTAGGTAGGCTGTTTGTTTGTTTTTAATACTTTGCTTAATAGACAAGGAAACTACAAGGTAGGGTGCAGTAGAAAGAGGAAAGGTAGAATGCCTACATACATCAGGGAAGTCAAATGAAAGATAAGAGTTTAAAAGTTTTCTGGTTCTTGGATATAGACAAGAGTGGTACAGCTTATCTACCTTGATCCTGGGGAACTGATATAAAAACCTTAGGAAATCTAGTTGGAATAGTTTCCAGGTAAGAATTTTCTTGGCATTCTTAGGAAGTTTTATGTCTGTTTGCTTGTTTTGTTTTTCTGAATCTTATACTCTGTGGAGGGCTTCCTTTGTGACTCAGTTGGTAAAGACTCTGCCTTGCAAGAGACCTGGGTTTGATCCCTTGGTTGGGAAGATGCCCTGGAGAAGTGAAAGGCTACCCACTCCAGTATCCTGGCCTAGAGAATTCCATGGAGTGTATAGTTCACAAGGTCTTGAAGAGTCTGATATGACTGAGTGACTTTCACTCACGTAATCTGATGAAAATTGGTTAGTAACTTTCATGCATAAGAATTAGGTTTTTAGTAGCCAATGGTACAAAGGGATCCACTGACATCAACTCAAAAGCAAGGTCAGAACAGGCTGCTGTTCCATCAAGGGATAGGTTGAACATTTCTGAGTCTCAGTCAAGGACCAGGCAGGACAGGAAGTGGTCATGATCTAGTCAGCAAGCCCTGCTCCCTGGCATCACAATGGTAAAAGTGAATGTTTGTGGCCCTGTCTTTGTGAAAAGTGAGCAATTGTATAAAGAATATACTGTTTATAAATGAAGTACATGTTATACGAACCCTATGATTGGTAATAACAAAAAAAATAACACACTTCTGGAGCACATTATGCCCTAACCTTGGTATTTTACAAGGAAACTTGAAGGTTATGTTTACTTAAACATTATCTGATAACTTTTGCTGGAAGTTCTCAGTTCATCCTTATTTAGTATGGGCTGCAATCCATGGTGCTGCTGCTGCTGCTAAATTGCTTCAGTCATGTCCGACTCTGTCCTACACCATAGACAGCAGCCCACCAGGCTCCGCCATCCCTGGGATTCTCTAGGCAAGAACACTGGAGTGGGTTGCCATTTCCTTCTCTATTGTAAGCAGTGCTAAACTTGTATTTCTTAGGCTTTAATTTTTAGATACATCTATACTGATGAGTAAAATGTACAAAAATATTAAAAATATTTTTAAATGACTCATGGCTCTAGAATTCTTAGGAATTCTGATTCCATGTTTCTGAATCCCAAAAATTTAACCCTCTCAGCAAATGGGAAATAAATAGACTATAATGTGTGAAGTTCTAAATTGTGATTGACTCTGTTACTGTACATTTATCTTTGCACTTGAGAAAACTCCAACAAAAGCTAAAATCAAGCAGAAATTGAATAATTTCAGTTCTATAATTGCTGTATTTCTGGTATTATCTGTAAGTAACAATGTTTTACTCATTCTTTTTTCAAGGTGCTGTAAATTTCCTAAATCTAAGGAAAATGCCATCATTGCTAGCACAGGATAACTTGTCTCCTTAGTCTCTGCTTCCACTGTTTGACACTTACCTCTTACCTCTTATACTCTTTTTTTTTTTTTACTTTATTTTACTTTACAATACTCTATTGGCTTTGCCATACATTGACATGAATCCACCACAGGTGTACACGAGCTCCCAATCCTGAATCCCCCTCCCACCTCCCACCCCACAACATCTCTCTGGATCATCCCCGTGCACCAACCCCAAGCATAGTCCTCTTTTAAAATGTAAATAATCCTTCTAACTTTTAACAAATGATTATTTCCCTCATTTCTGTCTTTCAAGTCTCACAAAACATCTTATGGCCCACAATAATTTGGAACAATAAAAAAAGGGAATTCTAGTTTAATTAGGCTAATACCATATGAACCCACCACACACACAAAAAAATATCAGGTTAGTATTCACACATACTACTTTTAACCAGATTTTATATATATTGCAAGTAAATATATTTACAAAATCAAGTTTTCATCAATGAAATATCTACTCTTATACCTGAGAACACAGCAATCATTTCCAAATTGGGTGGGAAGTATTTTTACCATCTTGAGTTTTTTCCTCTTTAAGCTGTGGAATTCCTCCTTTAATATCCTGTAACTTAATACTGAGATACATGGTCAACTAATCTTAAACTATTATGGATGTGATAAGAAATAGGAGAAGAGAAAAAATATTATGTAGAAATTATCTCAAACTAAGTTTTTTAAAATTCTTACCCCTATTAAAATCCTCAATTCTGAATTGGATCACGTTGTTGTAGCTACTTGTAAATCTGTTTAGTGAGCTCATTGCAATAAACTCAACCTAATCCAGCTAATGTCCTTTCCACAGTTATTCTCAGTTTGAAATTGCATCCCTGTGTGTTCCCAAGTTTCTGTTACTATTTGCTATGTATGACATCTTATGGGTCATACTTTGTCACACACACACAAACTTATTTTTACCCTGAGTCTAATGATAGATGCAGACAATGGAAAGTGGGAGAGTATAATAAACCAAACAATAGATGCACTAAAATGTTTCCATCTTTATCCTTGCAGCCAGGGAATATGTCACCTGTTTATGGCAAAAGCGACTTTGTAAGTTAAGACTAAGTTAAGAAACAAGATGAAATTTTATTCTGGGTTTATCTGGGTGAATCTAAGAGTAAGAGAGAAGGGCCAAAATCAGGTAAGAAGACATGGTGATGATGAAAATGGAGTAAGAGTTTGGAAGATGCCACACTGCTGTCTCTGAAAATGGAAAAAGAATCCCCAAGCCAATAAATATGAGAGTCCTCTAGAAGGTGGGCTTCCCTGGTAACTCAGCTGGTAAAGAATCTGCCTGCAATGCAGAAGACCCCAGTTTGACTCCTGGATCAGAAAGATCCCTGAAGAAGGGATAGTCCATCCATTCTAGTATTCTTGATCTTTCCTGGTGTCTTAGTTTGTAAAAATCCATCTGCAATGTCACAGACTTGGGTTCAATCTCTGGGTTGGAAAGATACCTTGGTGGAGGACATGGCAACCCAATCCAGTATTTTTGCTTGGAGAATCCTCATAGACAGAGGATCCTGGCAGACTACATCTGTGTGGTCACTAAGAGTTGGACTCAACTGAACGACTAAGTATACACACACACTAGAAGGTGAAAAAGATAAGGAAACAAATTCTCTCCTAGTACTCAGCAGAAATTGTTATAGTTTGTTTATTAAAACAATATGAAACTAAGGGGATAAACCCTGAAGTTCATCAGTGTCTAATAAAGCAATTATTTCAGAGGAAGCTATAGATTTTGAGGCAAGGGAAGATTAGCCTCCCTGTAGAGAAGAGTTGACTCATTGGAGAAGAGTTTGATGCTGGGAGCGATTGGGGGCAGGAGGAGAAGGGGACGACTGAGGATGAGATGGCTGGATGGCATCATGAACTCGATGGATGTTTGTCTGGGTGAACTTCGAGAGATGGTAATGAACAGGGAGGCCTGGTGTGCTGCGATTCATGGGGTTGCAAAGAGTCGGACATGACTGAGCAACTGAACTGAACTGAACTGAGAAGGTGTGAAGAGATATTTTCACAGTTGAAGGAGGATCAGAACAATTTAGAAGTTTAAGTTCCATGAGATTTAACTATAGGTGTATCCCAATTTTCAAAATCTCACTCCTAAAAAATTGATTCCCTACTTCAAAATAATGGACCTTGTATATTTTTGAGATTAGTTGTTTGTCAGTTGCTTCATTTGCTATTGTTTTCTCCCATTCAGAAGGCTGTCTTTTCACCTTACTTATAGTTTCCTTTGTTGTGCAGAAGCTTTTAATTTTAATTAGATCCCATTTGTTTATTTTTGTTTTTATTTCCAGTATTCTGGGAGGTGGATCANATCAAAAAATGGGCCAAAGAACTCAATAGACATTTCTCCAAAGAAGACATACGGATGGCTAACAAACACATGAAAAGATGCTCAACATCACTCATCATCAGAGAAATGCAAATCAAAACCACAATGAGGTACCATTTCACACCAGTCAGAATGGCTGCCATCCAAAAGTCTGCAAGCAATAAATGCTGGAGGGGGTGTGGAGAAAGGGGAACCCTCTTACACTGTTGGTGGGAATGTAAACTAGTACAGCCACTGTGGAAAACAGTGTGGAGATTCCTTAAAAAATTGCAAATAGAACTCCCTCTGTCTTTGCAACACTAATTATTTCTTTCAACTGGATCTTTTTTGACAGCATAAAAATGCTGATATTTCTCCTACGTTAAAAATGCTTCCTTGATTTCACTTTCTTTCCAATTACTGTCCCCATTTCTCTGTTCTCTTTGGAGGAAACCACCTTGAAAGAACTGCTGTCTATCCCCAATTGTCCTTCCATTCTCTCTTGATCTTTCACCCTTTCTACCATACTAAACCTGATTTCATCAAGGGCACAAACAATCACACATTTTAAATTCAAGGGTCAATTTTCAACCTTCATCTAAATTTTGTTTCACAAAGCTCACCATTGAAAATTTCCTTTGGCTTCCAGGATACCCCAGTCTTAGCTTATTTCTTACCTCTTGGGAACTCCTTCTGAGTCTCCTTTGCTGGGTCTTCCTCATTTCCTGACTACTTAATCTCAGGCTACCTGAGGTTTTTTCATCTGTACTCATTTCCCTGGTAATTATATCCAGCTTCATGGCTTCAAATACCATGAATATACAGTGACTTCCAAAGTTATATCTATAGCCTAAAACTGTCCCCTGAACTCTAAGCTTATATATTCAACTACCCTTTCCATATCTCCATGTAGACATCCTATAGGTAAAGGTAATACATTCACTGTCAAATTCTTTATCTTCCCTCCAAAGGCTGTTCCTACTCTTGGTCAATGCCAGCACAATTCTTCCATTTAATGGAACCCAACATATTGGAAATGTTAGTGGCTCCTCTCACTAATCTACCTCCTTTATCCCTAGTGTCCAAACCACTTAAAAATCCTATTATTTCCAAAACCAAAATATAATCAGAAGCTAACCATTTGTAGCCATTAAAGCCGTCCATTGACACCACTGTGATGTCTGGCTTGTTTTATTTCAATATTCAATATCCTCTGTCAGTTCCCTTTCATCCAGTCTGACCTCCATACAACTACCACAGTGAGCCTGTTAAAGGCTAGTCTGCTTAGAACCCTACTTTTGTCAGATAAAAGCCAAAGTCTTTCCAATGATCAAGAATGCCCTTCCTGATCTGCACCCTGTAGGCCATTGCCATCTCCTGCTGCTCACCATGCCTCTACCTCAGAATCTTTGCACTTGCTCTGTGCTGCTTCTTTCCTCATCTTGTTCAAGTATCACCTTTGTAATGAGACCCTCCCTAGATATTCAGTTTAAAATTGCTAGCCTCCATCTGACAAATAACACTTTCTAAACATATTTTTTTCCTCCATAGTATTATCACTATTAAGTAGCCTATTATAAACTGTCTCCCCTCAGAAGAATCTAAATTTTATGAGGGTAAGGACTTCTGGGTTAGTTTGTTTGTGCTTTTCACTGCTGCATCTCCAACACTTAGAACAGTGCCTGGTACAGAGTAGGCAATCAGTCACAATTTGTTGCTATTGAATGAAGGTCCGGAACCACTCTTCAGTTTATCTCAAAACCAGGTTCTTCTCTTGGTCTTCCCCTAGTCAGTGTGTGGCAACTCTATTTGTTTGTTCAAGCCAGGATCCTGGGAAGTATCCTTGGTTCCTCTCTCATACACCATATCTTGAAATCCTGACAAGTCCACACACACCCCTCCAGAATTTGGCCCTCTAATTCTGTCCACTAGTTAAAACCAACTTCAAGCTGTTATTGCAATGCCATCATTATTGGTCTCCCTGCCTCTACTCTGGCTCCCCTGGAGCCTATTTTCCACACAGAAGATAAAGGAAATCATAGCCTTTCTTTAGTTCAAAACAGTCTGTTAGGTTTTCCACCTGGGGATAAATTCTAATCCTCTACAGGACCTGTGAGATGCTTCCAGATCTTGCCCCAGACATATCTCCCTGAACCCATCTCTTCCTGCATTCGTTGTCTTCCAGCCACTCTATTTCCCTTTCTGTTTCTTCAACATGCCAAGTATTCACCTGCCTTAGGCCTTCACACTATTCCTTTGCCTGGCAGCAGAGCTGCAGGTGACCGCTTTTTACTTCATTCAGGCCTTTGCTCCCATTTGCTTTAAAAGCATGCATCCCTAATCATCGTTTCTTAAACAACACACACTTGTGCATATGCGCACACACACAGATGGACCTCTGTGCCCTTATTTTCCTTTATTTCAAAGCCCTTATTATCAACTGGCATTATATATTAACCTGTTTTTATTGCCTATCTTCCCTCTTCCCCAAAACCTAAACTACATGAAAGTGGATACCACCTGTTTTGTTCCCACTTCTGTATCTTCAACTTCAAAGATGAACCCCAACAACTACAGTCTCACTTAACTCTAGTATGTAGAATCTCAGACAGCTATCAATACCTTCTTTCTCAAAGAATCTGTATTCATATTTGAAAAAGGACTCACCTTTCTTGAAAGTTGCCCTTACCCCTAAAATATTGTCTGTTAATAAAGCAATGGAGAAATCAGATTGGTCAGTCTGGGTCACGTGCCCCTTATAGTTCTTTTGGAGGGGAGGGTCTCAAGGGAAAGGCTATGCCTCTCCAGTTAGAGGAAGGAAAGTCTTCAAAGTAGGGGGGAAAAAAGAGGTTCTGTTAGAAGAATGGGGCGGGGAGGGGGGCGGAGAAGGGAGAGGATATGGGGGAGGCAGAAACAACAGATGGCCACCACCGAGATTTTCCAGAGTGGGAAGAGAAATACAGGGATGAGCTGGGGGCCCTGGTAGAGGAAGTCTCCCTAAATAACTGTACCTTCACACAGTTTGGGCGAGAACGTGCTGAAGCCCCCGGCATGCTTGGGTGGCATCCCCGTGCCCTGCTTCTTGAATGAGTCCCTGTGGGGAGTTGCAGGAGGGATCTCCCTGGCATGAATAATCTTGACGCTTCACCACAGAAGCTGGAGGAAAGAGAGAAAAGCAGGGACCAGCAGCATAAACATAATTTCTGTTTTAAACTACACAGAATATCGTTCACCAGCACATTGGCGCAAGTCTGCCTCCACGGTGATCAAGATTAACAACTCTTTGAGGGAAGGGTAAAAACGGATGGGTTCAAAAAGAAGCAACAGCTGGCCAGTGGGCAAAGGTACATACACACACTTTGGGGGAAAATAGAAATCTTTGCCTCTCTCATCAAGCTCAGTGTTTCTCGTCTTGTTTTGTTTTCAGATACACCTCGCCACAAGGTATTTTAAATTGTTAAAATTTATTCCTGAAAATAGAAAATGTGCCTTGGGTTCTCCTGAGAGTGGGGTGCCCAGGCTCACCACAGGCACACACACACGCATTCTTCCCATAGCACAGCACTTTAAAATTAATAGCACATGCAGAGGAAAAACTAAACCCTTTGACGTCACTCTTGAAATGAGGAAACATAAACAGAAAAGGCTCCACTCCAGTAAGCTGCCAGAGTTGAAGCCGATTGGTCTCTGCTTTTCCTTGCCTGTGGCGACTGACAGCACCTCCCAGCCCAGCAGGCCGGCTGCCTGCTCCCCCAGCCAGTCAGTGGGTCTGGGCGCTGCAGCAGCCTCAGCTCCATCCCAGCGCTTGCTGGGAGAAACGAGGTGTCCTCACCCACAGAGAATCTCTTTTTACCTTCCTTTCTTCCTTTCCGATCTCTCTGTGTGCTTTTGTTTTTCTTTCTTTTTTTTTCCTTATTTTTTCTTACTTAATTATATTTGTAATCCTGGATGAAGTTGCTGGATTCCGCAGCACAAGTCTTCATGAACAAGCGGCAGCGCTCAGAGATTTCACGGCATTCAGAGGTCACAGAACTGCCACTATGGTTAAATGTCTTGTTTAATGGTTGAGGTAGGTACGACAGATTTCAGCGGCAACTCATTTTTCGTGAGAGAATCCCAGGAGAGAGATGGCAGGAGTTTTATTTTAAATGAAGCTGTATGTATATATTTTTTGGTCTGTGATTGTTACTACAGCAACCAGCTTTTGAATTTCCTTCCTTTTTCTAGGCGAACTGACTAAACATTATCACTTACCCTGAATTAACTGTTTCATTCCAAGCAGCCTAATGAGACACTCTGGCCTTTTCACTGCTCTTTGAGCCCCTCCTGAGAGGGTTGTTTTTTTTCTTTTCTTTTCTTTTCTTTTTTTTTGTTAATGAATGCAATATTTCTTCTCCAATGTAAATCTTAGAGTTGAGTCAGTTTTTCTTTTTGGTGGGACAGGACAGGAAAATACTGGTAAAGAGATTGGTGAGGGTTGTGGAACAGGGAAAAAGAAATTCCATTTTTCTCTTGAGTTTGTTATGTTGGTTGATTGAAGATGAAGTAACTAGTAGGAAGGGAGAAAGAAGCTAATAATGAGACCGAAGGTTAAAAAAAAACAAACCTATGGAAGATGTGTCCGAAATATGAACTCTTGAGGAAAATGCAATTTATCAATTTGTTGCATTTTTAAACATGTTCTGGATTTGGAAGTCAACAGAGGAGATCCAGGCACTGTGTTATATGATCAAATGACTTAGATCTCGTTATTTATAAAGGAGAATAAAACTTCTTTATTAGCACTGCAAATTTGCTAATTGTCTTCTCCTACAATAGTTGAAAGCAGAGTGAGATATTTAATTATGGACTTGAGTGATTGATCCTGGGAACTAATTAACCATCTATAGGTTCTGTTCTTCATGTGTTTGGCTAGAGTAACTATTAAAATGTTAGATTAAACCTCTTTGCCCCTGAAAGCAGACATATGTATTTATATACATAAACCACTAAATGTTGCAGCAAGCAGGGCAATTAAACCCAGGATAATGTTGTTTTCAATGGCACAATATTATTGTAGGTTGAGGAGAACCTCTGCTAAAAATCATTCCTATCTAGAGTCAATTATTGTAAGAGCAATTCAAATAATATATGGTTAATATGGATTTCCTTATTACCCTTCTCAAAGTTATGCAGTAACAAGTAAGACAGGATTGTTTGAAACCATTACTCTGTTTCCAAAATTTCTTGATTTTTTTCCAAAGGTTTCTATTCTCAACATTAAGAGAAAATTTTAAAACTGGGTCATGTTAGCAGTAAGATTAAGCAAGGTGTGAAACACATCGTGCATTTCAAAAAATTATGAAATTAACTAACTAAGAGTGTAATGTACCAAGTTAAGTACTGCAAAAATATTAGCCCTGAAATGCAGAGGATGTGCTGTGAATGGACAATTGCTTTTCTGCAGTGCCTAGAGGGAAAACAAGGACTTTGTGTGTTGCAAATGCCTAACTGCCGCTCCTCCATTTCCTCTGCTTTATCTTTTATTACTGGCTGGTGAAACAAAGACGAGTGTCAGTAGTTACGTTTTGATTGACATTTTGTCTAATATAATGAAGTCGCTTTGTGTGTGAAACAGAAGCCCAAAGTTAACAAGTTGGAACTGCAAAGTCTGTATCGTCTTTATAAGGTTTTTCACCTGACATTGTAAGCTGTCTGGTTTCAGAGTGTACTCTGTTGAACGTGAGACAAAATCAGTGGTGACTATATATATGTCAGCCAATTAACTGGGAGAAACTCTTTTGAATCAAGTTACTTAGGGCAAGGATGGAAAACTCCAAGATGTGTCAGGAGCAGACATCAACTCAGAAAAAATAATTGCCCCAGTACATTTTGTAATGCCTTATTATGATGTTCAGCACAAAGTTCCTCATTGTCAGTTCTCAATTAATACCTACTTAAAATGTTTGCTGAGAATTTCTACCCTTAATATTTTATAATTTAAATAAATTTCAAATATGGTATTTTCAACTGTTTTTGAAAAAAGTTTTTGATGTTAAAGTCCAACCTGATGTATAATCTAGTTAGGAGGGCATTTTGAACACTGACTGATGTTCTTTTCAGTCAAAGGAACCTGTTACCCCAAAACAGATGCGAAAGGAAGTTTCCTAAAAGTGAGATGGTACTTCCTGGGAAATGCCTCTGACTAGGAATTAATCTTCCAAAGTTGAATTTGTTAACCAGGCTCCAATCATAGGGGAAGCTGCATGTTGACTCACAGAACATGGTATTGGAAGGAATACATTAAGCAGTAAACTAATCCCAAGCAAGACCAAAAGGTCTTCATTATATTAAAGAGAAGTATCAAAAGTGAGAGTCAGAAGAGACTTCAGAACATCTAAATGTCAAACCTATTAGGTGTTCTAAGTGGTCTAACTCACATTGACTGGTAGCAGGTAATTTATCGAAGGAGGTAGGTAACTTACTGATGCATGCTTGGTGTATTGTGTGTGTGTCATGTCCGACTATTTGCAACTCTGTGGACTGTAGCCCTCCAGGTCCTTCTGTCCATGCGTTTCCAGACAAGAATATTGGAATGGGTTGCCATTTGCTACTCCAGGGGAATCTTCCCAACCCAGAGATCAAACCCGTGTGTTTTGCATCTCCTGCATTGGCAGGCAGATTCTTTACAATTGTGCCACCTGGTATATAAGCAATGAGTCACTTGGTATATTAGCAATCTTTAAAGTGATGATACAGAAGTTTGGGGGAGAAATTGGGGAAAAGGGATGTAGAATGGACTTCTTCAGGCCAGAATACTGGAGTGGGTAGCCAGGGGATTTTCCCAACCCAGAGATCGAACCCAGGTCTCCTGCATTAGCAGGCAGATTCTTTACCAGCTGAGCCACAAGGGAAGCCCAAGAATACTGGAGTGGGTAGCCTATCCCTTCTCCAGCAGATCTTTCCAACCCAGGAATCAAACCAGGGTCTCCTTCAGGCAGATTCTTTACCCAACTGAGCTATCAGGGAAGCCCACGTATAACCCAAAGTGACAATATCTACTATATTCCAGGCATGTTAGAGATTTGAATGAAGAGTGCAATGAAATGTGTCAACATTCTAGCGTATAATCAAGGCAGTTATACGTTCCCAAGAATCGCTTAGGTCCCAGAAAGAGATTGCATGAAGCACACTAGAAAGAGCAGCAGATAAGAGACGGGACCAGTGGGCACCCTTATTCAGGCTCTAACTAGTTGGGAAGCACTTGCTTACTCTTGATCCCAGTTTCATCACCTATAAATGAAACTGGTTGTATTGGATCATTTCTTACAGTCTTTTTTTGATCAAACTTTTTATAGCATTCTTATTTGGGAATTTAAAAAATTCTATTTGTATATAAAAATGTGAGTGTCAGACTTTTATTTTTAAAATTACTATATGCTTTCCACATGTCAAGATGTGGATAATATATTTGTAGTGATATCCGTAAAAAATATAATGGTTAAGGGAGCCAAAGTTTTTCCATTGGTTGATTTAAGCTATTGTACAGGTTTGAGATGGTGAGTTAAATTAGTGCATTGGTAGTTTCTCCATCATCACTTGAACTTGGAACCATAAGAGTTCCAAAAAGCAAGAGTCCTTCAAGAACCTTGACAGCCACCCCAGATGCCAGTAGCCAGTTGGTACAAGCAAGAATGTTTCCTAAACTGTGATGGGCTTGACCACTGAAGCAGTGTCATATGGCAGGAATGTCCTTTGTGGCATGAAACCAATATCCCAGAGTGGCTCAGAAGAACTGTGTGAGTTAAGGCAAATTTCTTCAACTTTGGAGGCCTCAACTTCCTCTGCTTTAAGATGAACATCTTGGAATACTTGTAGAATGCCTTTTTCCTTTCCAGATTCTGTGTTTCACCATGATAGGTTAACAGCGACGTCTTGGCATTAAGCTCTTTTTATTCTTCCACCTCTCCCATCCTTTATTTCTTCTACTTCCCTTAAAAGTTTGCCTGTATTCAGTTATCCAAATTTATATAATTTCACCTCCAAAATACCCTCATTGTCAAGGGAAAACAGAAACAAGTCCCTGGGTTTTGGGCCATTTCTCTACAGGCAGACTGTGGCTCCCCAGGGAAGACCATGTGTCCTCCCCCCATTTCTCTCCTCTGAGGCTGACATGCACATGCCCGTGGCTGTAGCACCCCTTCAGACAGTAAAGGGACATGCTTTGAGTTTATTGTATCTGGAGACTTTAATGTGACAAGTGTCTTTTTCTTAAGTGCCAATCATTGTTTTAGGCTTTCTGTAATATTTCACTTTAATATCTCCATTGCTCCAATTCTGGTTTCTTTAGAGGATGACTGAACATGTGTTAATAACTAAGTTGGAGAAATCCTCAGAAGAAGAATGTTTCTGGTGAATTGATTGTCCATTGAGTATCTGCTGGTAGGATCCTCCTTGGGTCAGAGCATTCTTGCTGGCATCTCCTTGGTTGTTGATTTACAGTTAACATCTCGAGTGTGGAGAATAGGGAGCAAGGTTTGTAGCTTCAGATAAACCTAAAAATAACATGACACAAAACACACGTAAGTCTATTAAGGAATATATAATTCTTAATATACTACTGTGTAAATAAATACCCCAGTATTTTCAAAATTAAAATCCTTTCTTGGATGCTTTGTACATTTATTTACATACAGTAAAGAAGCATGAAAATAACAGCCTTAGTCAATATATTAGTAAATAAAGCTTGTTTTGTTCATACCCCTCCATCCTTTCCTGTCTGTCCATACTTCCTTCCTTCCTTTCTTCCTGTCTCCTTTTCTTCTCTTTCTTGCATTTATAAGGAGAAGATGGAAAAATTAAGATTGGTAATGAGACTTTGATGGCCTTTCCTCTTATAAAACTTGAAATTTGTTTGTTTTAGTTTTTCCTTTCTATGGCTGGTGAATTTGCATAAAATTTTTCATTAAAATTCCTGCTCAGATTCTTTTCTTATTATTAGCTTTTGTGTTTTAGATTCACAGTTAACATAGAAATAAATATGACAGACATCCTTTCTACATGATGAAAATCATCATTACCTACTTACTGCTTCAAACACACACAAAAAGATTTTGTTCAAAACAGAAGCTTATACATGATTTAAATATACTAAAAGATCTTTGAGAGTTTTAAGAATATTCTTCTTTTCCTTTGAGATGGCAGGTGGAGTTCAGGGTTAGTCTGGTGTGAGGAGGTATTTCCATGGGTTCAGATGTAGACAGAGGAGGTTACATACCTGTGCTTGTGTGCTAAGTCACTTCAGTCATGTCCAACTCTTTGCGACCCTATGGACCGTAGCCCACCAGGCTCCTCTGCCTATGGAATTTTCCAGGCAGCAGGAGTACTGGAGTGGGTTGCCAATCCCTTCTTCAGGGGATCTTCCCTAAACTGGTCAAAATTTGATATCTAAAATAAAGATATTTAACGTTCAATATTTTACATATTCTTTGACTCTAGTAAATCTTAGTCTAAGAACATATCAAATAATGTTTATTTTTGCCTTCTTTGTAATATAAAAACTCAGAAACTACCTAAACTAATAATAGGTGAGTTGTTGAGTTCATTATTTTATATCCATAGACTAGAATATCATATCGCTATTTAAAAGAATAAGCGAGATCTACATGAACAATCCGGAATGATTTTCAAGATGTGACAAGTGGGAAAAAGCTACGTTAGCATTTGTATAGCTACATATACATATTCACACACACTGATTGAAAATGTCTACAAATTCAAAAAAAAACAACAATGGAAGCCTCTGGGATGTAAATACTGTAGAATTGCTCAACTTTTCTCNGTGATTTTCAAGATGTGACAAGTGGGGAAAAGCTACGTTAGCATTTGTATAGCTGCATATACATATTCACACACACACTGATTGAAAATGTCTACAAATTCAAAAAAACAACAATGGAAGCCTCTGGGATGTAAATACTGTAGAATTGCTCAACTTTTCTCACCACAAGTTTATTATGTATGCAATGGAAAAATTACGGGTATCTATTTATTTTCGCCTGATATTTAAGTTAAAGGTGAGACAAAAATTAGAAAATAAGAAGAGTTTCGTTTTTTAATTGCTTTGTTAGATTCTTCCTTCAATCCTATTGCGTTCCCCTCCCTTGCCTTTGGCACAGCTGAGGAGACCAGCTTGTCCCTGAAGTGAGGAGACAGACCAGCTTTCCTGCTTGAGTAACTGTGGGCCAGTCATTTCTCAGGGCACCAGTGNTCAATTTAAAAACTCCAAAAAAAAAAAAAAAGAATTTGTAGGACATAATGACTGACTGATTGTAGAGGGAAAAGGAGATAAAACTGAAGTCTAGATACCTGGTTTGAACAACTTCCCTTGCTGTCTGATGACGTGATGTCATATTGTGAACTGCCCTGTGGAAAGGCCTCTAGGGAAATCACGTGGCTTTCAGTGGATAGCCAGAGAGAAAGACAGCCTCAGTCTGACGGCCCACTAGGTACTAAATCTTGCCATCAACCATATAAACTTAGAAGGAGATCCTTCCCCAGTCAAGCCTTCAATAAGTCTCCAGCACTGGCTGTCACCCGACTGAGCTTCTTGGAAGACAGTGAATTGGAGGACCCAGCTTAGTTGGGTTCAAATTCCTGACCCAGTAAAGCCATGAGATAATAATGGACAAACGTGATAGGTTTTGTTTGTGTTTTAAAAGACTGGGAATTAGGTAACAAGACCTTGGGAAAATTACTTAACTATTAGGCATCAGATTTCTAAGAATGAATCCTCTCTTGTTTGTGGCTATAAGTAAATCTATGTTAGGGGCCAAAAACACAAATCTCTACTGAGATAAAGCAGGCAACATACCAGTAAAAGAAGGCTGAGAGGCATAAGAGAAAATAACACCATAAGTGAGTTTATAAATGGCAACTAGGTATTAAAGAGATTGGAATACCAGAACACCTTACCTGCCTCCTGAGAAAACTGTATGCAGGTCGAGAAGTAACAGTTAGAACCAGGCATGGAACAGACTGGTTCAAAATTGGGAGAGGAGTGCGTCAAGGCTATATATTGTCACCCTGTTTATTTAACCTATATGCAGAGTACATTATGCAAAATGCAGGGCTGAGTGAAGCTCCAACTGGAATCAAAATTGCTGGGAGAAGTATCAAAAACCTCAGATATGCAGATGTTGCTGCTGCTGCTGCTAAGTTGCATCAGTCATGTCCAACTCTGTGTGACCCCATAGATGGCGGCCCACCAGGCACTCCATCCCTGGGATTCTTTAGGCAAGAATATTGGAGTAGGTTGCCGTTTCCTTCTTCAGTGGATGAAAGTGAAAAGTAAAAGTGAAGTCTTTCAGTCGTGTCCAACTCTTTGCGACCCCACTGACTATAGCTCACCAGACTCCTCTGTCCATGGGATTCTCCAGGCAAGAGTACTGGAGTGGGTTGCCATTGCCTTCTCCAGATATGCAGATGACACCATCTGAATGGCAGAAAGTGAAGAGGAACTAAAGAGCCTCCTGATGAGGGTGAAAGAAGAGGGTGAAAAACTGGCTTAAAACTCAACATTCAAAAAACTAAAATCATGGTATCTGGTCCCATCACTTCATGGCAAATATAAGGGGAAACAATGGAAACGGTGACAGATTTTATTTTCTTTGCTTCCAAAATCACTGTGGACAGTGACTGCAGCCTTAAAATGAAAAGACTCCTTGAAGAAAAACTATGACAAACCTAGACAGCATATTAAAAAGCAAAGACGTCACTTTGTTGATGAAGGTGGGTATGGTCAAAGCTATGGTTTTTGCAATAGTCATGTATGGATGTGAGAGTTGGACCATAAAGAAGCTGAGAGCCAAAGAAATGATGCTTTCAAAAGGTGGTGCTGGAGAAGACTCTTGAGAGTCGCTTGGACAACAAGGAGATCAAACCAGTCAATCCTAAAGGAAATCAACCTTCAGTATTCATTGTAAGGGCTGATGCTGAAGCTGAAGCTCCAGTACTTTGGCCACCTGATGAGAAAAGCTGATTCATTGGAAAAGAGCCTGATGCTGGGAAAGACTGAGAGCAGAAGGAGAATGGAACGACAGAGGACAAGATGGTTGGATGACATCACTGACTGAATGGACATGAATTTGAGCAAACTCTGGGAGATGTGAAGGACAGGGGAGCCTGGCATGCTGCAGTCCATGGGGTCACAAAGAGTCAGACACAACTGAACAATAACAACAACAACGAGGTCTTGGGAGACAGAAGTGAACAGTAGGCACTATAGCAAACCTGAAACAACAAAGCACCTTAAGGAAAAAAAAAAAGAATAAAAGTGAAGAAACCTGGATTTGCGTGCATAATCATCTAAGTAAATACACTATACTTTAAAGCTGTGTGTGTATAAAGATAAAATAATAAAAATAGAGTCAGGAGTAAGAGAGAGGAACAAAGAGAGAGACAGATATTTGAGGCTGGAAGGCTAAATTTGATTAGAAGGCTATCGGAATGAACTATGCTGCGATTTAGTGNTTTAAAGCTGTATGTGTATAAAGATAAAATAATAAAAATAGAGTCAGGAGTAAGAGAGAGGAACAAAGAGAGAGACAGATATTTGAGGCTGGAAGGCTAAATTTGATTAGAAGGCTATCGGAATGAACTATGCTGTGATTTAGTGGCCCATATGAAAAAAGCACTATATCTGGGAGTAAAAGTAAGGAAGGTAAGGAATATAGTAGGGAGAGATCAATTAGATGGCAAGATATTAATGGTAGACTTTTATGATGGACTTCTGCCATGATGGTCTTGATCAAGGTCATATAGCTGATAATTAGTGGAATCACACATATGGCTGCCAACTAAGATATCCAATTATGACTCTGAAGAAATGGCAGAGAGTTAAAGTTGCAATGCTCTTGAATTGACCTGCTGATCTCAAGTGTCAAAGGGATAGAGCTGGCCAAGGAAGACCGGTATTGGAAGTCTGATTAAAAGAGAGGTCTTACAGTTTGGGCAGACAAAATGTTCTGTATTAAAATGACAGGGAGAGGTAAAAAATATTGAATAAATGCAATAGATGGGGTATAGGAAAATAAGGTTAAAAAAAAAAAGAGAGAGAGAGGAAGAGGTGCTTATTCCCAATTTAAGTAAGAGGATAATGTTTGAGCACCAAGACAAATTTAACTAGTAAAAAGGGTACAATCAAATCTAGGGTCATTTATTTTTGCCCTTTAAAAATACACACAGATTACTGTCATTCCTCTTTGGGGAAGTGACTAAGATGATTGACAAAAATTATAGCTATACCTTCTATTTCTATTATTTTTAATGGAAGCATAGCATAATATGACAAATAGGAAATATGGAAAAAATTTAAAGTGCCCTTCAATAAAAGAGAACTCCTGCTCTGGAAGCACCCGCTGACCCTATTTGCAATGAAATAAAAGCCTGCTTATTAACAAAAAAGATGCCCACCTCTCTACTCTCTTCCCTCAAAGCTACACAATAACATGGGATTCAATACAAAGCCAAATTAGCAAATTTGCAATTCTTGTCTACTTGTACATGCTTCAGAATGCCACTATCTGTATGAATTATAATAATTTTTTACATGATTGCACACAGACTTAAATCAAAAGAAAAATGATATTATGTTTAAAAAGACAAGTGTTTGCTATTTGCATAAGAACAAAATTTTGAAAAAAAAAAATCCAGTTCAAGGTCTGTTCTATGCTGCTTAACTTATTTCATAGCTTTATTTTAGACACAGAAGGGATAGTTTCTATAAAAAAATATTAATAATAAGTACGCAGCCAGTGTTTTAAATCACATCTGGGCTACAGGTCATCCATGAGCAGGCAACATGGGAAGAAAGTCAGTGAATTTGCAAAGGCCCTTTTCCCCTGGCACATCTTCCTTTTCTATCTATATTTGGCAGATTTTGTCTCATCCTTCAAGATTTAGCACTAGAGCCACCTCCTTCTGTGGAATCTTTCTGCATACTTACATGCAAAAATTATTGCTTTCGTCTTATTTTCACAGGACTCTGCTTATGGCTCTGTTTTGATATATTTCTCATTATCTTATAACTCTTTTATAGCTGTCTTCTACTTTAGACTATGAGTATCTGAACAGTAGTGCCTTATTCCCATTCTCTTCTAATCCCTAAAATTTATCACAATATATGACATGTGAGATATTCATTAAATAAGCACAAATTTGAATGAATGAGTAAGTGAAGTGAGTAAGATATACAAGGCAGTATGCATTTCACTAGGTCAAGGGCAAAGCTTTCCTCTGACATGTGAATTATTTGGGCAGGAGGCATTAATATCTGGTTGAGCTTATTAGCTCATGGGTCAGTCTACACTAGGTATATACCCACATGTTGAAACTTCCACAGTTTATGTATGTGAAGAGAAGAGACCGGAAGTGTAAGAATTATGTAACATTAACTCCAGAAAAATAGTCAAGTAAGAGGACTCACTGTACTTCCCTGTAACACTCTGCCATGGCTTTCTACAACCATAATCAGATTGTTCAGGAACATATGCCATTGTTGATTTTTAAAATTATGCTCCTCTGGCTTCTAGTACTTAAATAGGTATCTGCCTTTGTACTAGAAATGCAAGAACATATCTGATGTATTCTCAGCCTGAGAAGTAGGAACAGTGATGGTGACTATAGTCTTGCTCACATTCATATTTTAATAAATTTAATTTCTAAGTTATAGCAACTTTACCTTTATTGAAGTAAGGGTAAGAAACTGTGGAACATTTTCTCTTGTGGGATAGTTGTATCTTGCTTTTACATTTATGCTTTCAAAATGTATTTTAAGATCATACATACAATCTCATCTGGTAAACTTGGTATAAAGAATATTTTGTAAAGGCTATGTTCATACTTTTTTCCCATGTGTATACATATATATATATATTTAAACATTTTTATAAAGATGGGTTTGCCTGGTGGCTCAGATGGTAAAGAATCTGCCAGTAATGCAGGAGATCTGGGTTTAATCCCTGGGTTGGGACAATTCCCTGGAGGAGGGCATGCAACCCACTTCAGTATTGTTGCTTGAGAAATCCCATGAACAGAGGAGCCTGATGGGCTACAGTTCATGACATCACAAAGAGTCAAACATGACTAAGAGACCAAGCACTGCACATCTATAAAGATATGAAGCAGTAAATGTGTGAGTCACTAGAAAATGGCACATGATTTGAACCAAGGAGTGAGGAATTACAGATCTGTGTCATTTCATGTGAGGGAAAATAAAATTGCTTGAAAAACACAGAAAAGTTGCAGGTAAATGCTAAGCAAAAGGACTGCTACTCCGTGAGACATTTTCCCTTAATGTTTTTTATCTTTAAGCTGAATGTGTAGGGCTATGTTAATGTACAAATTTACATCTTGGCTTTTTGGATGTGGCCACTGATGCTGCCACAGGTATTCTCTGGCAGTCTTAAGAGAGGCGGGACATACGCAGCCATGTGGCTGCAAGGGAGAACAATCCTGGGAGTGAACAGCCAGTATCCGATTTCTGAACAGCCGCAAAACTGAGATCCCGGGGTCATCACTCCCTACACTTGTCTCCATTACTCATGCCATAGGCTTAAGCTGCTGAGAGAAACATGCAAAATATAATGCTCTTGGTGTGAAGCACAGGAAAATCTTCATTTTGACTGTTTTAATTCCCTAGATTTATGACCTTCCCATTTCATTATATATATCTTTCAGTGTTTACAGCACAGGGCCAGTCCCACTTTCCTCATGTATCATTTTCTGATATTCACATTCTCTCTGGCAAGACTCTAATGACAAGTCCGGTCTTCTGCTGTGACACAGTTCTGTTCATGTTGCTAATTTCTTAATTTCCCTGCCCCTACCCTCTCTCTTTACTGCACAGTGTCACTTGAGGCTAAATGAGACTTTTGTTGTTGTTTTTAAGCCTTCAACTGTCCTGCTTCTCAATTTCCAGCTGAAGTTATAATCTTCTGTTTGGGATACCACAGTTGATTACTCTAGAAATGACTGTAATGTTCATTATCCACCATTTGTTGGAAGGGTGAAAGAAAACTATGATTAAATAAAAATCGGCTTGGATTTTGCTTCATACTTCTACTACACTACTTTAAGGGCTTAATCAAAATTTTGCTGTTGGTGTTTCTAAATGTTTTTCTCTAGCACTTCTCCGATCACTACAAGTGTGGCCAGAAATGGAATTATTGACTCTATTATTTACCATTACCAGAATTAGTACCCTCTTCCATGGGACTTTGTAGTTTTTCACACTGGAGATTGATCATACACTTCCACTCTAACAGTGGGCTCAGTCATGTGACTTTATTTGGGCAACAGGCTTGCCACGTGCTTACATACTCGGGCTTGGCCTCTTGCATCTCTGCCATCTTTGTAAAAATAACCCACCTGGTTCAACATGCTGTCCCAAGGAAAACGAGAAATACAGAAACATATTTGGACTCAACCATCCCCAACCCCTGGGGACCACCCTGGCCTAGAAAGCCATTTCTCTGCCCACCGACACACAAAAATGACAGAATAAATTGTTGTTGGTTTAAATCGTTGAACTTTGGGACAGTTTATTATGCAACAGTAGTCGACCAATACCACTACCCAGTATTGTGACTATGAGGAGAAAAGTGAAGTGAAGTGAAGTGGCTCAGTCGTGTCCGACTCTGCTACCCCATGGACAGTAGCCTGCCAGGCTGCTCTGTCCATGGGAGTCTCCAGGCAAGAATACTGGAGTGGGTTGCCATTCCTTTCTCCAGGGGATCTTCCCAACCCAGGGATCGAACCCAGGTCTCCCGCATTGCAGGCAGATGCTTTACCCTCTGAGCCACCAGGGGGGGCGTGTTCAGCCAGACTATGAAGAGAAAAAATATACAGGTAATTTCAGTGTATATACGTTTATACAGTACTCATTGTGTGGTGAAATATGCAATCTGGGAAGCCACAAAAGACACTGAAATGGTAAACTCTGCTCTGGAAGATTTTGGTGGAAGGGCATGACATTCATCCCACTCATTATTTTAGTATCATTTATAGAGAGTTCCTCTGTGCCAAATACTGTGCTACAGCTTGAAAGAACAAAAATAAACAAGTTGGAGACCTGGCCTCAATGAAGTCTACCGGGAGGAGACAGACTTGCCAAGAGACCCGTGTTTTATAAAATTACACACAGCAGATGAATCAAAATTGTACATAGCACAGTTGTTTGAAGTCCAGCAATAAAAAGGAGGTAAACTGTTAAAAATGGAAATATAAATGTTTCTCACATCAATGGATAAAAAAGCAGGTTTCTCAACAGCATGAAAGGTACGACACCGTTTGTTTTCAGAATGCACACAGAATGTATTATTCTACATGAAGATGTATATGTGTAAATGGATGGAAATGGTTTTGAATGATACCTACAAAGCCGTGGTTGTTTGTGATAAAGGGACTGAGATTACCAAGCACTAAGGAAAACTTTTGCCCTATTAATCCATAGTGCTTTAAGCTTTGCAAGTTTTTCATAGTTTACCTAAAGTCATAATTGAAAAGAAATGAGGAGGATTTTCACTTTTGAGTAAGGTGGAATAACATGGACTGAATTTATATTCTCTACTGNGATTACCAAGCACTAAGGAAAACTTTTGCCCTATTAATCCATAGTGCTTTAAGCTTTGCAAGTTTTTCATAGTTTACCTAAAGTCATAATTGAAAAGAAATGAGGAGGATTTTCACTTTTGAGTAAGGTGGAATAACATGGACTGAATTTATATTCTCTACTGAAACAACCAAAAACTGACAAAATGTATGAAACAAAAATTTAAACATACTGGATATCAGACAAGATCTGTAGTCCCTGAGAGATGACAAATGAGATAAGGCTCATGACTACTATCCTCGTCTGTTAGCACTGCTATAAACAAAATAGCACAGACTGAATGACTGATAAACAGTACAACTTTATTTTTCACAGTTTCTGCCTGAGGCAATAAGTCTGAGATCAGGGTGCCAGCATGTTCAAATGAAAGCTTTCTTTTAGTTTGCAGACTTAGAGTTATATCCTCACTTTTGAGGTTGAAGAGGCAAGGAAGCTCTTTGGGGCCTCTTTTATAAGGCACTAATGTCATTGTAGAGTGCTCTATAGTGTTATTCACTCAATCGTGTCCAGCTCTTTGCGACCCCATGGACTGTAGCACAGCAAGTGCCTCTGTCTTTGGAATTCTCCAGGCAAGAATCCTGGAGCGGGTAGCCATTCCCTTCTTCAGGGGATCTTCCTGACCCAGGGACCGAAACCTCATCTCCTGCATTGCAGGCAGATTTTTTACCATCTGAGCCAAAAGAGAGGATGCACGCAAAGAACACCAGGAATCAACAGTGCTCTTTTTTAAGTATTCAGCTGAGTGCTGATCACTAAAGTAAATGCATGAGAGGAAATTACCTGAGGCTATAGAAAGAACAACCTAAAAAGAGTCATCACACAGGGGTGGGAGAAGTACTGGTTCCAGGATCATAGAGCACTGCGTGGAGCAAACAGAAGGGTCTTGCCACAGTAGTGTTGAACAATTACCCCAAGGCTGAGGATGACTCTGGTCTCCCAACAAATCTTAAAATTCAAACACTCAAGGTTCAAAATAACTCTACCATAAAACACAGCTTAATAATATTCACAGGGAAATAAAAGACCCAGTATTCAACAAGATAAAGTTCACAAACTGATATCCAATCAAAATTTACTAAAAAAAAAAAAAAAAGAAAATTACAAAAAAAAAGTATAATAATATGTCTCTTATATAGTTCAGTTCAGCTCGGTTCAGTTTAGTCACTCAGCCATGTCCGACTCCTTGTGACCCCATGGACTGCAGCACACCAGGACTCCCTGTCCATCACCAACTCCCAGAGTTTACTCAAACTCATGTCCATTGAGTCGGTAATGCCATCCAACACATCTCATTCTCTGTCACCCCCTTCTCTTCCTGCGTTCAACCTTTCCCAGCATCAGGATTTTTTCCANGACTTCACATTCCAGGATGTCTGGCTCTAGGTGAGTGATCACACCATCATGATTTTCTGGGTCATGAAGCTCTTTTTTGTACAGTTCTTCGTGTATTCTTGCCACCTCTACTTAAGGTCTTCTGCTTCTGTTCAGTCCATACCATTTCTGTCCTTTATTGAGCCCATTTTTGCATGAAATTTTCCCTTGGTATGTCTAATTTTCTTGAAGAGATCACTAGTTTTTCCCATTCTATTGATTTCCTCTATTTCTTTTCATTGATCACTGAGGAAGGGTTTCTTATCTCTTTGTGCTGTTCTTTGGAACTCTGCATTCATACGGTATATCTTTCCTTTTCCCCCTTTCCTTTCGCTTCTCTTCTTTTCATAGCTATTTGTAAGACCTCCTCAGACTACCATTTTGCCTTTTTGCATTTCTTTTTATTGGGGATGATTTTGATCACTACCTCCTGTACAATGTCATCAACCTCCATCCATAGTTCTTCAGGCACTCTCTGCCTGTCTAATATAGTAGTTAAACTAATTAATGAACTTACCCAAAACAGACATGATTGTTAGATCTCCAGACAATGATATTAAAATAATTATTAAAATTATCTTCCATATGATGACAAAATTAAGCATAGACATAGAAGGTATTAAAAATAATTTAATGTAAATCCTATAAGTGAAAACTACAGTGTGTATGATAGAAAAGACACATAATGTCAGAGTACACATAGTCAAAAAATTCAAAAGAACTTGAAGGCATAGCTACAAAATTGTCTAAAATGAAATACTGAGAGAAGAAAATCAGTTCAAATCTATGTTGTTCAAAGGTCAAATGTATAAGAAAGACACTGCAAATATAAAGATACAACCATTAAGTTACAATTGTAAAGTAAAAGGATAACCAAAGCATTGGATAACAAATGCTCACACTAGTCAAATAAAAAGCCAAGTGGGTATTTGGTATCAGACAAATTATATTTCAGAGCAAAGATCTGATAAATAATGTTTTTCACCGGAAATGACAAAACATCAATGCATTCAGAAGACAAAATGGTGAAAAAATTTTATGTACCCAATAAGAGAACTTCAAAATATCTGAAGCAAAAATGAATAAACAGCAAGAAAAAATAAAGAAATTCATAGTTGAAGTCAAAGATTTCAATATAACTCTTTCAGTCTTTAATATATGCAAAAAGAAAGTCAGTAAGAATATAAAAGAATTGACAGCTAATGGCAACTAACATGACCTTTGGGGGACACTCTATGCAACAACAGCAAGGTATACTTTTTTTCAAGTGCACAAGGAAAACGGGCCAAGAGAGACTATATACTGTATCATAAATATAGGTTATAATAAATTAAAAAGTACTTAAGCTACATAAATACTATTCTAATATGAACTAAATTTTAAAAATGACATAACTAATTGGAGATAAACTTGAAATACTCTGGATTTGAAACA
Organism: Neotragus pygmaeus; assembly: GCA_006410875.1. Classification (NCBI taxonomy): domain Eukaryota; kingdom Metazoa; phylum Chordata; class Mammalia; order Artiodactyla; family Bovidae; genus Neotragus; species Neotragus pygmaeus. Next base: position 321,247 of record SJYV01040236.1, read on the forward strand.
TACTTTTAAATAGCCTATGGGTCAGAGCAGTTACCTAAAGAGATATTAGAAAACATTTTTGAATGAAAAAAATGAAAAGAAACCATAGCAAAAAATGTTAGGATGTTCAATTAATAGCACCTTAAGAAGTTAGAAAATCAAGAGTAAATTAAGCTTAAAGTAAGCAGAAAAAAACAATAAAGATCAACTTGGAAATCAATGGAATAGAAAAAAATGAGAAAATTAATAAAATCAAAAGCTGATTCTTTTATATGATTGAAAGTGGAATTCACTCAGTTGCGTCCAACTATTTGTGACCCCATGGACTATACAGTCCATGAAATTCTCCAGGCCAGAATACTGGCGTGGGTAGCCTTTTCCTTCTCCAGGGTCTCTTCTCAACTCAAGGATTGAACCCAGGTCTCCCACATTGCAGGCAGATTCTTTACCAACTGAGCTATGAGGGAAGCCCTTTATATGATTAATAAACTTAATAAACCTCTAGCTGCTGCTGCTAAGTCGCTTCAGTTGTGTCCGACTCTGTGCGACCCCATAGATGGAAGCCCACCAGGCTCCCCCGTCCCTGGGATTCTCCAGGCAAGAACACTGGAGTTGGTTGCCGTTTCCTAGACTGATCTAAATAAAAATAGAAGATTCAAATTATTAATATTATGAGTGAATGACTTCCAATACCATGAATGTCATCACTAAAACTTCTAGAAAAACAAAATATTCTGAAAAACATAAAGTATCAAAGCTTACCTAAGAATAATCTAAATAACCTATACGTATATATCCTTTAAAGAAACTGAATTTGTTGTCCCAGACTTAGGAGACTTCACTGGTCAGTTCTACAGGACACTTAGAAAGAAAACAAACGCTACAAAAAACTCTCCTTTCTAAAGAGAGGACTATATACCCTTTCGATTTATGAAGTCATTATTATTATGATACCAAATCTTCACAAAGACATTAAAAGAAAACTACAGATCAACATCACTAGTAATTACAGGTGAAAAAATTCTAAATAGAATTTTATAAACAAAATTTTTTAAAAAAAGAATTTATAGTCAAAAAGGATCAAGGACCTTTTTTGAAGGACCAATATTGAATATTTCAATAGGTGGAGAAAAAATAGTTGGAAAAACCCAACATTAATACTTGATAATAACTGTTAGTAACCTAGGAATAGTTAGGAATTTCCTTAACCTGATAAAGTATATCTATAAAAAATTAATAGGTAGCACAATAGTAATGGTGAAAGACTGAATGTTTGCAACCTAAGGTCAGGAAGAAGTCAGGGATGTCCACTGTTACTTCAATTAAACACTTCATAGAGGTTCTAGCTACTGTTATAAGGCACAAAAAAAGAGGACATTAAAAATTTTTTTTCAAGGATATTACTGTTTGTATTGAAAATATCACAGATTAAACAAAACAGTTAAAGGATTTATAGGTGAATTTGAAAAGCTTGCAGTATATAAGATTACTACAGCATTAAAACATTCAGAAAACTAAGATCATGACATCCGGTCCCATCACTTTGTGGCAAATAGATGGGGAAATAATGGAAACAGTGACAGACTTTATTTTGGGGACCTCCAAAATCACTGCAGATGGTGACTGTAGTCATGAAATTAAAAGACCCTCCCTCCTTAGAAGAAAAGTTATGACCAACCTAGTGAAGTCGCTCAGTCATGTCCAACTCTTTGTGACCCCATGGACTGTAGCCTACCAGGCTCCTCAGTCCATGGGATTTTCCAGGCAATAATACTGGAGTGGGTTGACATTTCCTTCTCCAGGGAATCTTCCCGACCCAGGGATCGAACAATAGTCTCCCGCATTGTAGGCAGACGCTTTACCGTCTGAGCTACCAACCTAGACAGCATATTAAAAAGCAGAGACATTACTTTGCCAAAAAGTATCCATCTAATCAAAGCTATGGTTTTCAGGTATGGATGTGAGAGTTGGATTATATAGAGAGCTGAGTGCCAAACAATTGATGTGTGTGAACTGTGGTATTGGAGAAGACTCTTGAGAGTCCCTTGGACTGCAAGGAGATCCAACAAGTTCATCCTAAAGAAAATCAATCCTGAATATTCATTGGAAGGACTGATGCTGAAGCTGAAACTCCAATACTCTGGCCACCTGCTGTGAAGAACTGACTCACTGGAAAAGACCCTGATGCCGGGAAGATTTGAAGGCAGGAGGAGAAGTGGATGACAGAGGATGAGATGGTTGGATGGCATCACTGACTCGATGGACATAAGTTTGAGCAAGCTCCAGGAGTTGGTTATGGACAGGGAGCTTGGTGTGCTGCAGTCCATGGAGTTGCAAATAGGCAGAAATGACTGAGTGACTGAACTGAACTGAACAGTATTAAAAAAATTAATTGTGTTGCCTTGTACTAGAGATAGAAATCAAAAATTGAAGTTAAAAATGTCATTCACATTGAATCAAAATATGACAAAAGATATAAAAGATACACATAAAACTAAAAACTATATTGTCATAAGTGAAAGAAAGTGAAAATGAAAGTCGCTCAGTCGTGTCTGACTCTTTGTGACCCCATGGGCTATACGGTCCATGGAATTCTCCAAACCAGAATACTGGAGTGGGTAGACTTTCCCTTCTCCAGGGGATCTTCTGAACCCTGGGATCAAACCCAGGTCTCCCTCAATGCAGGTGGATTCTTTACCATCTGAGACGCAAGGGAATCCCATTGTTATAAGAAATGAAATAAAGAAATAATTAGAGTGATACACTGTATTTGGAAAGCTGATATTGAGATGGCAATTATCCCCAGGTAGATCTATAATTTCAACAAAATCTCAAAATATCATCAAACTTTTGTTGAAACTCACAAACTTACTTTAAAATTCCACTGGGAAAGGCAAAGGGCCTGGTATAACCTAAAAGCTGTTCAAAAGAAATTACAGAGCTAACATTTCCTGATTTTAAGACTTCTTATAAAGTTACAGGTATGAGACCCAGTGCTGTTAGTATAAAATAGACAAACAGATAATTAGAACGGAGTAGAGTCTTCAGAAACTGATCTACACACATGGACAACTGTTTTTTGGCAAAGGTAATGAAGAATATTAGTAGTCTCCAACAAATGGTAGTTTATCTTTGAACACTACAGATGCAAAGAAAGGAACTTCAATCTATGTTTGACTGTATATCTGTGTGTGTGTGTATACATACATATATATATATATATATATATATACATACAATATGCATTAATGAAAAATTTAAAACTAGAATTTTAGAAAAATAAGAACAATTTTTGGCCTTGCCTTAGGCAAATAGCATATTTCATGTAATGATACATTAAAAAAACAAAACTATACTTCACAGATAAAAAGCTTTTCTTCCTCAAAAGACATTAAGAGTATTTAAAGAAAAATTTCATCCTAGAAGAAAATATTTACAGATTGTATTTTTGATCAATGATTTATATCCTGCTGCTATATTATTTTCAAAACTCAACAAAAAAAAAGAAGAAAAAATCCACAACAAATGGCCCAACACAAAAATAGACAGAATGGTTTGAACATATACTTTACTAAATATAAATGCATCTATCTATACATAGATGGAAAAAAAAATATGAATATATTTAACATCATTTTCATTAGGGGAATGCAACTTAAAACTTCAAAATCCCTACATACCTGTTAGAAGGACTCAAACAAAGACTGACAATAGCAAGTGTTGTGAGGTATGTAGGTACTACACTAGAATATATTCATTTATGCAAACCAATGGAGAAGGCAATGGCACCCCACTCTAGTACTCTTGCCTGGAAAATCCCATGGATGGAGGAGCCTGGTGGGCTGCAGTCCATGGGATCTCTAGGAGTTGGACACGACTGAGTGACTTCACTTTCACTTTTCACTTTCATGCATTGGAGAAGGAAATGGCAACCCACTCCAGTGTTCTTGCCTGGAGAATCCCAGGCATGGGGGAGCCTGATGGGCTGCCGTCTCTGGGGTCGCACAGAGTCGGACACGACTGAAGAGACTTAGCAGCAGCAGCAGCAGCACCATGCAAACTAAGCAAAGAGTAGAGAAACCAAACACAGGAGAAGCACAGAAAATGATATACTGTATTGTGGACATCTTCCTATATCAATGAATGTGGTACAAACCACCCTTTTCCCTTTTACATGCTTGTACCATATTCTATTTACTGTCTTGTTTCTTAATTGAACTCATTTGCCACCAAGGATAATCAATTAGATTGCATTCATGTGTCTGGTATTTTACACACTGCTTAGCGAACATCCTTACAGATACATCTTTGCAATTCAAGCTTGTTTATCTGTTTATCTTAAAGCACCAGATGGTAGTTCACTCTCTTGTCTCAGAGGACAGCGGCTAGCAATGGGAGAACAGAACAGTGTGAACACAATATACAATCATGGTACTTTTCTATACTTTAGAAATCCCTCAGTTTCCCTCTAAATATGAGCTAATTCAAAACAATTACTTGAGTGGCATCAGGAATAGATGATCATTCAGTTTAGGATTTAGTTGTGGCAAATTTTATATAAGCTTTAGACTGCTTCTGTTAGAGGATATTTCTTAGCCTCAACTCCCTTGCTTGTGTTTATGCAAAAATCCCTTGTCATAGTAAGTACTTTCAGATTAAGGAAAGAAATAAGAACAAAAGAACATAGCAAGCCAGCAGCAGTAACACCATCTCTAGTACTGCCATTTATTCTGGGCTTACACTCTTAAAAGCAAGCCATGAACTAAGTACTTCTATTATCTTATTTACTCCTCAAGGTAGTGAATGAGACAGGCACTGTTCTATCCATATAAAGATCATTAAATCTAGGCACACGTTAAGAAATGTCTTTCGGTCATTCAGTGGATAAGGAAAAGGATCAAAGGATTCAAACAGAGATCTTTCTGACAGGAAAGCCACATTCGTAAGCCAAGACCTTACAGCTATGCTTAATATATAATCTGTATGCTGCAGGGAGCTCAACACGGGCCTCAGTGATAACCTAGATGGGTGGGATGGGGTGAAGGGTGGAAGGGAGGTTCAAGAGGAAGGGGACATATGACATATATGATGCTGTCCTGATTCATGTTATCGTATGGCAGAAACCAACACAATACTGTAAAGAGATTATCCTCCAATTAAAAACAAATGTTTAAATAATAAAAGAAATATACCTGGGATTTCATTTTACAATAGTAAGGAATACATTGTATAAAGGGTGCAATATTTATATGATAAAATATTCTGCATACATTGGGGATATATATATTCATAATTCATTAATTCAAATAAAGCTAAACTGTAAAACAGAATGATTCAATTTTTGTCCAAAACAGAGTGTGAGAGGAGATGGAACTTAGCCTATATTGTTCCAAATCATTTTTTTCATTTTACTTTTCCTGGGCATTTAGGAAGTCTATATTTGTCGATCTATTTTGCAGTCAATTTGGGACCATGTGGTAGAAGTAATATAAGCCACTTACATGTCTGGATCTTATAAGCATCCTTCATAAGCCTTCTGTCTTCTCTCACCCGATCACAGTAAGCTTGAAGGCCATGTGTTTCAAATAATTTAGCTATAGTATCCTAAAGCCTCCAACAAGCTGGGACTCAAGAGTGATTATGGGAAGCAGAAGCCTGCCAACCTACATTAAACATACAATGGAAAGTAGGAAAAACAAAAACAAAAAGCTTTGTCCTATTAAGCCTCTGAAATTTGGAGATTTATTGCTGCAACATAATCTAGCCAACCTGACTAATAATTTCTCCATGTTTACAAATTATGCAAAACTCCTAGGGAAATATGTACTAATAAAGATGCTTCTCTTTTACTTTTTGAGATTGTTATTTCTCTCTTCTTTTTCTCTCCTGTGGATTTTAAAATTTTTCTTCTAAAAGATCCCTATCTACAACATAATTACTTAAATTATTTTAAAAAGTACTCCAAAAGTATTTTAGAGCTATTAATTAGTGCAGACTCAATAATTCAAGAAGAATTTCTCTACTGTATTTTGGGAAAATTTTCAAATGTATTTGTCTCTTTCAGGTTAATGTAAGTTTTAATCTTCACTTATCTGTCCCATTATTAAAGATCTTTTGAAACTATACTAATCTTCAGTTATATCTACCTTCTTGGAACAAATAATTTTCCATTAGACAAGCTACTTTATTGTTTTCATTAAATCACTTCAGAATATGTCTAATTTAGTTTGCATTTTGTTTGAAAACTCTGCATTGTTTTATTGCCTTAGGGTCTTGTTGGGACCTTTTGAATAGAGAAAATCCATCTTATAATTTTTTGTATTTTACATAAGACCAAGCATAGCTGTGACTGAAAATTTTCATTACTTGTGCCCATGGACATGGAAAACTTTATCATAATTCTTATATTTAATTAAGAAAGTATCCACATACTATATACATTGACAGCCTAAGCAAAAGGGACCAAATGAGGAGAGAGGAAGTTATTATTGACAAGGATAAGGTTGAGTCAGTGTTATATCAAACAGTTGCCAACAAAAGACTCAGAGAATTGTGTATTGATTATTGATATCTCTTGGAGTCAATAAATTGACCAGTGTGAGGGCTTTTCTAAGAATAACTTAAATAATCTTTCTCACCAGTCCACAAAACAGCTATTCCAAATGTGTGTTGTTTTTATGTGTTTGTGTTCATGTATCTGTGCCCAAGGAAGGTGACAAGACCAGGATGGAGGGAAGAAAGAAAGGAAGCAACAAAGAAAGGCTGAAAGGAGCTCACAAACAAGATTAAGAAGTCACTTGCCAGATAGATTTCTTTTTTTACCAAAATAATAGCTCACCATATATAACCCTGAATTCAACTAAAAGAAATAGCGGCAGAAAAAAAAAAAAATGTTCTCTGCATATTTTGGCTTATTGGAAGTTGAGGGATAACAACATATTTGAAATCTAAACAGGACCAGAAATCATGGGCTCCGTTTTCCTTTATCGACATCATTATCATCACAACACAAAAGCAGTTTTGGGCAGAGTCCTCTCGACTTTACAAAATGTTTGTTGTTCTACAATTAGAAAATGAGATAGGTTTTAAAGAAAGAATGATAAACTTTTTGGAAAATAGGCTACCTTGGAAGTGAGGACATTCTAAAACGCTGGGTCAGGGAGAGGAGTGCCCAGTGCAGACTGGGCTTTTAGTCATTTTTAACCACAGATTTCTGTGTTGAGTAAATCTTCCTCCTTTCAAAGCAGGCAGCTGTCCTCACCCGCTTATAATCCTTTGCACAGTTCTACAAAATTGAAAATCAACATGGAATGTATATCATTCTTATATCCCCTAGTCCCAGAATGCCATGGTCATTTTATTTGCAATCTCTTCCAGATTTTAAGATCTTTAATTAGCTCTGTTCTGGACTGTCTCCATTTTTAATATGTGTTCCCCTATAGGTAGCCATGCATATCACCAGAGCCCCTAAGTAGAATTCAAGAAATGACAAGACAGAAACAAAATATCCTTTAAGATGTAGTTTGCAAACTCTTCCTTGTTTGCTGCCTACTGTCGGTTTTTAAATAATGCACAAATCAACTTCAGTATCATAGAAATAATCAACACAGGATCAAAACCTGGAGTTCCTCGTAGAGCACAAATCAAAAGCTGTAGGACTCCAACAGCTGGAGCCTGTCTCATTATTTCCCTGTTCTTTGATGTGCTTTTCAGCCAAGTATCTTAGAGAATTACTCGCAGATATATCTATCTACAAATTCTACATTGCTTACATATTATAGTTTCCAACAGAGATAAATACTGTAACTGAGTTCTCATTTTCAAAATAGAACCCCCCTCTCCTCATCTGCCGTTATGCACACAGTCTTGTAAATGGCAGAACTGAAAATCAGCTGCATCTAATAAGAGAACCAAGTTTGTTATTGACTCTGAAATGCTAGTTTCCATTAGATCATCCATCATAGCTTTATTATGTGATCAACTGCTTAATTAATTTTGTACTGGGGTATTTAGACAGAATACTGAATGTTTCAGCGGGGTTTTGCTATAATCCTGCACCTGCGGCCTCAGAGATTTAGATACCCTCCTATCATAAGTTTGTGCTGTGCCTATAATCACTTCTGCTTCACTAGGATTCCAGCAATTCAGTCCAGTGAAATTCAGCAATATTAATTTCAGAAATACTAGAACATTTGCATCTGTGGGTATGTTTCTTTGGACTTTAATCAGATCAAAGTCACCACAAGATATTAAGAGTGTTAGATACAATATTTTGTTCTGACAGTTTTAGTGGTTAAATCACACACTGTTTTGATTTTCTGTGCTTATCTGTTAATATGAACAGATGCAATCATGCTATTGTATAATGACTCTTGATTGCCAGCAGTATTTGATTTTGCAACCATTCGGTGGTGATAATTAAAGATAACGGGATATCCTATACAGTAATAATTAAAGATAGCTTTGTGGGCTTTATCACATGAATAAATGCCATAGAGGAGGAATTGGTTTCCTGAAGTTCATTTTATTCAATGCATATTTTTGGAAGGCCAAGTTTGAAAAGTCTCAAAAAGAGACATTGAAGTGCAACAGGCTTAACTAAACACGAGCTGATTCGAAAATTTCACTTGTCCTGGCTGCCGTACATGAAGGCTTTATTCAGTAAACTACCAGCATGCATGTGCTGTTCACAAGACAGAAACATAAAAGAATCAAATGAGATGGAATTTTATATTTCACATATAAATAGGCATCCATAAATGTACATATAAAGAATCTTCAAATCTATCTTTGCCCTGAGAAGAGGAAATAAAAGCACTTAAAACTCTGCCTTTATTTACTCTTACGGAAGCAAGGTGATCATTCAAGATGCTGACAGCCCCTCTCAAAGAACAATACGACTCTCAAGACTAAAGCACGAGAAAAATATTTTATTAATTTTATTTTCAATTAATTTAAAGGGATGACAGTGGCTTACCGAAAAGGAAGCCATTTAAGCAAAGCTGTGAGTGGGCCCAGCTGAGGTCGCTTGCCTCCAGGATTACATTCTTTATAAATGTAGGGATGTCTTACACAGTGAAAGTGAAAAGAAGTGAAAGGATGAGTCGCTTGGTCAATTCTGACTCTTTGTGACCCCATAGACTGTAACCTGGCAAGCTCTTCTGTCCATGGGATCTTCTAGGCAAGAATATTGGAGTGGGTAGCCATTCTCTTCTCCAAGGGATCTTCCTGACCCAGGGATGGAACCTGGGTCTCCTGCATTACAGGCAGATTCTTCACCATCTGAGCCACCAAGTAAGCCTGCCTTAGCTTCTACAGTACAGGAACTCCAATTAAATTTAAATCTCAAATTTTTAAAAATGAAGTTTTTACTATATTTATGACCTATGAGATCTCCAATGAAATATTTGGGATATAATTACACAATAAAATTATTTGCTGTGTTGCGATGATATTCAGATATGTACGTTTTTTACTTATCTCACAAAAATGTGGCAACTCTATATAAATCTTCCTTTCTCACAACCATGCTCAGAGCATCCGCTGTGCTTTAACTAAGTGGTACCTGACAGGATAGAGCAAGGGTTAGAATAATAGTAGAATGTAGCCTTTTCAAGGGCAAAGTAAAGCCTGATGCTGGAGTTAGCAACCTAAGTGATAGCCAGTTAAGGTTCCTGGGCAAGGAACCAACCTCTCCTCTGACCAAATGTACATTTCCCTTCCCCCTGCCCACTGCCTCTGAGGGCTGGCTTCAGCAGGCAGCACTGGAGACTGATGCTATTTAATGAAAGAGGGAAGTGGGTGATACATTATTTTAAGTGGCTTTAATCTAGGAGTCCATCGCACTTAGAAAAGAGAGTTTATAGTTTTCTATCAGATCCTTAAAGGATAAGCAAAATGCAATGATGCCCTATTTGCCCATGATGCTACCAATCTGGAATAGTGTCTATATTTTACAGTTCCTTTCTTCACACTCCACCTCCAGACTTATCAGATTCTTGATCCAAGGAGCAGCTTTTTCTCTGAATTAAAGGAAGAATAAAGATTAAGTGTCATTAATGTGGTTTTTAATGTCTCTGGTAAGAGACACGAGAACCACACGAAAAGCATACAGGGCAATGCATCTGTTAATAAGCAGGTTGTTCTACATACAGAAGCTATGAGTCAAGGGAGGGGAGACTTTAAGGTCTTTCCTTCTCAAATCACTTACATATATGGAATCTAAAAAAAAAAAAAGATACAAACAAACTTATTTACAAAACAGAAATAGAACCCGACATAGAAAACAAACTTACGGTTATCAAAGGGGAAAAGGGGGTAGACGAGGTATAAATTAGGAGGTTGGGATTACCATACACACACTACTGTATATAAAATAGATAATCAATAAGGACCTACTATATAGCATTGGGAACTAGAGTCAGTATTTTTTTATAACTTCTAAGGGAAAAGAATCAGTTATTAATGTGTAACTGAATCACTTTGCTGAACATCTGAAACTAACAGTACATTACAAATAAACTATATTTCAATTAAAAATACAAAAATTGAACTAAAATAGGAAAATATTCAAAATTATCTCTTAGTGACTGGTGCCAAAGAGCCTAAATCAGAATATTAACATAATTAGCCTTCTCTTACTGGTTACAGGAACTTGGAGACAGTATTCACTTTATTTTATTTTACTTTTTCTGGTTTCCAAGACTATATACAAGTTATATTTATGTTGTGCCATAGTCTATTAAGGGTGCAATAATAGTATCTCAAAAAAATTACAGTAGTAACATCAAAAATCACTGATTACTGTAACAAATACAATAATGAAAAGGTTTGGAATATTATTGCAAGAATTATGAAAAGGTGATGAGATGCAACATGAGCAAATGCTGGTGGGAAAATGGCACTGATAAATTCAAGGCAGGGTTGCCACAAACCTTTGTTTAAAAAAAAAAGCAATCTCTGTGAAAGCCAATAAAATGAGCTGTGCCTGTGCAGACAGTGAGCATCGAAGAGCTGTCCTTCCAGCTGGAGCACAGACAGGATGAAGGAAGGCTCTGTTACAAGGACAGAGTTCAGGTGGTGGGACTGAGGTCAGCCGGGAAATTATAGGTCTGGGGCTTCACACCTGCCTTATTCTGGCTGTGAGGAGGAAGAAGGGAATAGCCTGCAAGGAACTTTAAGAGTGAAAGGCCTCCATCCCTGAGCCCTGGAGGGTAGGGAGGGAAGATCAATCACTGACTGGCAGGAGAGAGCTCTGGCTTGAGTGCTGGGGGAACTTAAGAGAAAGATGCTGCTTTAACCACCGTTAACTGTATTAGGTGCGGGCTTGGGTATCCAAGTGGCCATGCCTCCTGCTGCTTGCTCCTAAGTCACTTCAGTCGTGTCTGACTCTGTGCGACCCCATAGACGGCAGCCCACCAGGCTCTCCCGTCCCTGGGATTCTCCAGGCAAGAACACTGGAGTGGCTTGCCATTTCCTTCTTCAGTATTCACTTTAAACTATAGTGTCCAGTTCTGTAAAATGGGCCTATTAACATAACAATCTCAATTGACTTGGCAGCAGCAGCAGCAACATAACAATCACAGAGGCTTAAAGTGGTGACAAATGAAAAGGATAATGTAGTTAGAGTATAATGCAAGATGCTGGAATACAGTATAAATTCAATTAAAATGACCTCTTCTCATAAATAGTATTTGATAATTCTTAACAGAGTCAATTTTGAAAGTGATTCTTTAGAGAGTAATTTTGACTGTGGCTCAGATCATGAACTCTTTATTGCCAAATTCAGACTGAAATTGAAGAAAGTGGAGAAAACCATTACACCATTCAGGTATGACCTAAATCAAAGCATGACTTTATGACTATACACTGGAAGTGAGAAATAGATTGAAGGGAGTAGATCTGACAGACTGCCTGATGAACTATGGATGGAGTTTCGTGACATTGTACAGGAGACAGGAATCAAGACCATCCCCAAGAAAAAGAAATGGAAAAAAGCAAAATGGCTGTCTGAGGAGGCCTTACAAATAGCTGTGAAAAGAAGAGAGGCAAAAAGCAAAGGAGAAAAGGAAAGATATACTTATTTGAATGCAGATTTCCAAAGAATAGCAAGGAGAGATAAGAAAGCCTTCCTCAGTGACCAATGCAAAGAAATAGAGGAAAACAATAGAATAGGAAAGACTAGAGATCTCTTCAAGAAAATTAGACATACCAAGGGAATATTTCATGCAAAGATGGGTTCAATAAAGGAAAGAAATTGTATGGACCGAACAGACACAGAAGATGTTGAGAAGAGGTGGCAAGAATACACAGAAGAATTGTACTAAAAACATCTTCATGACCCAGATAACCACGATCGTGTGATCACTCACCTGGAGCCAGATATCCTGGAATGCGAAGTCAAGTGGGCCTTAGGAAGCAGCACTACGAACAAAGTTAGTGGAGGTAATGAAATTTCAGTTGAGCTATTTGAAATCCTGGAAGATGATGCTGTGAAAGTGCTGCACTCCACATACCAGCAAATCTGGAAAACTCAGCAGTGGCCACAGGACTGGAAAAGATCAGTTTTCATTCCAAGCCATGCCAAAGAATGCTCAAACTACTGCACAATTGTACTCATCTCACGAGCTAGCAAAGTAATGATCAAAATTCTCCAAGCCAGTTTTCAACAGTATGTTAACCATGAACTTCCAGATGTTCAAGCTGGATTAGGAAAAGGCAGAGGAACAAAGATCAAATTGCCAACATCTGTTGGCATAGAAAAAGCAAGAGAATTCCAGAAAAAACATCTACTTCTGCTTTATTGACTACACCAGAGCCTTTGACTATGTAGATTGCAACAAACTATGGAAACTTCTGAAAGAGATAGAAATACCAGACCACCTTACCTGCCTCCTGAGAAATCTGTGTGCAGGTCAAGAAGCAAGAGTTAGAACTGGACATGAAAAAATGGACTGGTTCCAAATTGGGAAAGGAACTCATCAAGGCTGTATATTGTCACCCTGCTTATTTAACTTATATGCAGAGTACATCGTGCAAAATGCTGGACTGGAGGAAGCACAAGCTGGAATCAAGATTGCTGGGAGAAATATCAATAACCTTAGATATCCAGATGACCCCACCCTTGGGGCAGAAAGTGAGGAGAAACTAAGGAGCCTCTTGATGAAGGTGAAAGAGGAGAGTGAAAAAGTTGGCTTAAAACTCAACATTCAAAAAACAAAGATAATGGCATCTGGTCCCATCATTTCATGGCAAATAGATGGGGAAGCAATAGAAACAGTGACAGACTTTATTTTCTTGGACTCGAAAATCGCTACAGACAGTGACTTTGGCAATAAAATTAAAAGACGCTTGCTCCTTGGAAGGAAAGTTATGACCAACCTAGACAGCATATTAAAAAGCAGAGACATTACTTTGCTGACAAAGGTACATCTAACCAAAGCTGTGGTTTTTCTGGTAGTCATTAATGGATGTGAGAGTTGAACTGTAAAGAAAGCTGAGGACTGAAAAACTGATGCTTTTGAACTGTGGTTTTGGAGAAGACTCTTGAGAGTCCCTGGACTACAAGGAGATCCAACCAGTCCATCCTAAAGGAGATCAGTCCTGAGTGTTCATTGGGAAGGACTGATCTTGAAGGTGAAGCTCCAATACTTTAGCCACCTGGTGCAAAGAACTGAATCATTAGAAAAGACCCTGATGCTGGGAAAGATTGAAGGCAAGAGGAGAAGGGGACAACAGAGGATGAGATGGTTGGATGGTATCACTGACTCAATGGACATGAGTTTGAGTAAGCTCCAGGAGTTGGTGATGGACAGGGAAGCCTGGTGTGCTACAGTCTGTGAGGTCACAAAGACTTGGACATGACTGAGTGACTGAACTGAAATGAACTAAGGAAGAAAAGCATCTGACCAATAATTCAGAAATTAAGCACAATGACTACTATGACTAGGATCTACGAAAATTGAGGTATGGACAAAGTGCTATGCAAATGATGTATTAACTTAGCTCTTGGGGGAAATAAAGAAAAAGAAAAATAGGGTCTTTTTGAGGTATTGGTTGGAGCTTCTTAAGCAAAGAGTTCTGAACAAGGGCATTAAGGTATGGAAATAGGGTGCATTCAGGAAATTGGTTAGGGTGGTTCACCTGTAAGGTACGTGGGAATTCATGTGAGAAGCCGAGGAGGGAAGGATCAGGTCCGCTGTGTATTTTACTGTCTATGTTTGAGCTGGGTTTAGGAAGTGCATTCACAAAAGAGTCGACATAAAAGCTGTCTAAACAGATGAATAGGATTTTACCACCAAACAATGAAAGCACACTCTGACAGAAGAAACAGCATGAGTTAATAGCAAGAGAACATTAGACTGTCCCTTGTCACTAGGGAACAATGTAGCTTCCTAGCTCTAGAATAATAATGCAAGTGGTTGAGAATGACATTATATAAAGTTAGAAAATAAGATTAAGGTTAAATTATAATAAGCTACACATTATGAGCTATAATAGATGTTATTATAAATGGAAAGGGATGAATGAATGAAATAGGTATACTTAGTAGAATGTTTAATAAGTTAATCAAATATTTTTTCTAAAATTAAAATTATAGTAGTGTGATAGACAATGGAATGAACCAAACAAGAGACTTTCACTTCCAGACATGGTTTATCAGCTATTTGGAAAAGCTGTCCTCTGAAGAAAATATACATACATATTTATAATATTTAACTTATATGTGTATCTATTTTAAAATTGCTGAACTACTATTATAATAGTTAAGAATTATTAGGCCAAGAAGACAGAGGCTCAAAGAGGTAAACTTGGACTTGGGGGCCACATTTTTAAGTTGTTTGCCAGTTGTGGGGCTACCCAGGGGGCTCAGGAGTAAAGACCCACTTGCCAATGAAAGGGGCACAGGACACTCCTGAGTCTCTGGGTTGGGAAAATCCCCTGCAGGAGGAAATGACAAGACATTATAGTATTCTTGCCTGGTAAATCCCATGGACAAGGAGCCTAGTGGGCTACAGTCCATAGGGTTGCAAAGAGTTGGACACAACTGAGCATGCATGCATGCCAGTTCTAAGGCAGACAGCCATAGACTGATCATGATTTTTACAGCCTTCTTGGGTTAAGTGTACAATACTGGTGTCTAAGGTAGCAGGTAGAGGAAAACTACAGAATCACCCTTGCTTTGGGATAGATACAGAAATGCTGCATCGTAGGGTTAAGTTTAAAAGAGTAACAGGCAGGCCCTTTCAGGGACTTGTAACTCATCCCCAAATGAGCTGAAACTAAGACTTATTTCCTACAGATTAGAAAATCTATATCCTGAATGGAAAAGGATAATAATATCAGATACCTTAAATTGTTTCTGCAAATAATTCTGGAAAACAAGGCCCAACAATTAAAAAAAAAAAAAAAAGGCACAATAGGAGACAAAAAAAATATGAAGAAAATCAGTAGAAACAATAAAAATACAGATCTACTGATGATCGAGATACTAGAGTGACCACTCGTAGATTTAAAAATAGCCACTTTATTATGCTAAATAGGATGAATACAAGTGGCAGAATATTGGCAGATCACTCACTTAGAACCAGACATCCTGGAGAGTGAGTCAAGTGGGCCTTTGGAAGCATTACTATGAACAAAGCTAGTGGAGGTGATGGAATTTCAGCTGAACTATTTCAAATCCTAAAAGATGATGCTGTTAAAGTGCTGCACTCATTAAGCCAGCAAGTTTGGAAAACTCAGCAGTGGCCACAGGACTGGAAAAGTTAGTTTTCTTTCCAATCCCAAAGAAAGGCTATGCCAAAGTATGTCAAATTACCATACAATTGCACTCATTGCACATGCCAGCAAGGTTATGCTCAAAATCCTTCAAGCTAGGCTTCGGTATACATGAACCAAGAACTTCTAGATGTTCAAGCTGGATTTAGAAAAGTCTTTAGAATTTAGAAAGGATTTAGAGACCTTCTAAATCTCTGGATTTGGAAACCAGAGAACAAATTGCTAACATATGCTGGATCATAGAAAAAGCAAGGGAATTACCAAAAATAATCTACTTCTGCTCCATTGATTATGCTAAATACTTCATTGTGTGGATCACAGCAAACTGTAGAATATTCTTAAAGAGATGGAGATATCAGATCACCTTATCTGCCTTTTGAGAAACCTGTATACAGGACAAGAAGCAATGATTAGAACCAGACATGGAACAACAGAACGGTTCAAAACTGGAAAAGGAGTATCATGGCTATATATTGTCACCCTGCTTATTTAACTTATATGCAGAGTAATACATCATGAAAAATGTTGGGCTGGATGAATCACACACTGGAATCAAGATTGCTGGGAGAACTAGCAGCAACCTCAGATATGCAGATGATAATACTTTAATGGCAGAGTGAAAGAGCTGGCTTAAAACAACATTCAAAAAATGAAGATCATGGAATTCAGTTCTATCACTTCATGGCCAATAATTGAAGAATATGTGGAAATAGAGTTGCATTTCACTTTCTTGGGCTCCAGAATCAATGCAGACAGTGACTACAGCCATGAAATTAAAAGATGCTTAGTCTTTGGAAGACTAGCTGTTACAAACCTAGATAGCGTATTAAAAAGCAGAGACATCACTTTGCCGACCAAGGTCTGTATAGTCAAATCTATGGTTTTTCTAGCAGTCATGCATGGGTGTGAGAATTGGACCATAAAGAAGGCAGAGAGCCAAAGAATTGATGCTTTTGAACTGTGGTGCTGGAGAAGACTCTTGAGAGTTCCTTAGACAGCAAATAGTTCAAAAAGTCAATCCTAAAGGAAAGCAACCCTTAATATTCTTTGGAAGAACTGATGCTGAATCTCTAATACTTTGGCCATCTGATGCAAAGAACTGATTCATTTGAAAAGACCCTGATGCTGGGAAAATTGAAGGCAAGAGGAGTAGGGGGCAACAGAGGATGGGTTGGTCAGATGGCATCAATGACTCAATGAACATAGTTTGAGCAAACCCAGGGAGATAGTGATAGACAGAGAAGCCTGGCATGCTGCAGTTCATGGGGTTGCAAAGAGTTGGACAAGACTTAGTGACTGAACAACAACAACAACAGCAACAACAACAACAGAAATTGAAAAAAAAAACTAGTGAAAATTTCGGAATATAAAAATACAGTAATCAAAATGAGGAATGCACTGATGAGATTAACAAGTTAAACAGAAATGACAAGATACTTAGTAAGCTAGATGAATAATGAGAATAATGAATTAAGCAGAGAGAGCTATATGAAAGAAAGTACAAGGAGGGTAACAGCCACAAAATTATAGTAAGAAAAGAATATTTAGAAAGAGGAAAAGGCAACCATCATATGTGAACAGATAATAGCTGTAAACCTTCCAAAACTAATGAAAGTTATCTGACCAAAGATGCAAGAAATTAGATATGAATGGACATTTCACAAAAAAGACAAGCAAGAAGCAAATAAAAATATTTAAATTTATTACTTATGATTATGCAGATTAAAGTCACAGTGAACTAATACTTCACATGCCTAAGATTGGCTAAAATTAAAAATACTTTCACAAGCATTGTCAAATATGTGGATAAATAAAAATTCTCACACAATGATTGGAGTATAAATTGCTACAACCTCTTAGAAAATGTTTTTCATTATCTGCTAAAGTGGACATATAACTGCTAAAGTGTATCCCATTGCTCAGAAACTCCATTCTATAAAAAAGCACCCAATATAAGTATAACTACGCGAACTTGAAATATGTATACAAAAGCTGAGTGGTATGATTTAGAATCAATAATGTAAATAATCCCCATAGTCGTTAAAATAATAAATACATTGTATCATATTAATATGTGGCTTATTATGTGGTGGTAGTTTAGTTGCTAACTTGTGTCGAACTCTTGCAATCCCATGGACAAAGGCTTCTCTGTCCAAGTGACCTCCCAGTATTTATACTGGAGTGGGTTGCTGTTTCCTTCTCCAGGGGATCTTCCTGACTCAGGAATCAAACCCATGTCTCCTGCATTACAGGCAGTCTCCTGTATTGCAGGAGGATTCTTTACCAACAGAACCAGTGTGGTTACAATACAATCGGCAAAATGAATGCAATAGCTTCCCACAACAATGATTGATCTCACAACTATAATAAGTGAAAGAAATCATATATTTTTATTAGGACAAAATTAAAAGAACAGGAAAAGCGAGCCCAGGATTAGATGGTGAAACCAAGGGAGTGATAGTAGTAAATGTCAGGATGATGTTTCCTTTGGAGACAAGGAAGTAGTGATGGGGAGAAGGTAGGAAGAGGCTTTTAGATTACACATTCTGATCTATTGTTTGATTTGAGTGGTAGTCACATGGATGCTGGCTTTATGATAATTCATTGTTTTGATTTTTGTTTTGTGCATTTTCTCTGTGTTATATTTCATAGGCAAACATATGTTAAAGAATGTATTGGTAACAGAGTAGTTTTCAGACTGAGAGATCAGTTTCATGTTTAAATCATTTTTATTTATTTTTAATTAATTAATTAATTTTTTAACTTTATTTTACTTTACAATACTCTATTGGCTTTGCCATACATCGACATGAATCCACCACAGGTGTACACGAGCTCCCAATCCTGAATCCCCCTCCCACCTCCCACCCCACAACGTCTCTCTGGATCATCCCTGTGCACCAGCCCCAAGCATCCTGCATCCTGCATTGAACAGAGATCGGCGCCTCGTTTCTTACATGATAGTATACATGCTTCAATGCCATTCTCTCAAATCATCCCACCCTCTCCCTCTCCCTCAGAGGCCAAAAGTCCCTTCTATACGTCTGTGTCTCTTTTCTTGTCTCACATACAGGGTCATCATTACTATCTTTCTAAATTCCATATATATGTGTCAGTATACTGTATTGGTGTTTTTCTTTCTGGCTTACTTCACTCTGTATAATAGGCTCCAGTTTCATCCATCTCATTAGAACTGATTCAAATGTATTCTTTTTAATGGCTGAGTAATACTCCATTGTGTATATGTACCACCTTTCTTATCCATTCACCTGCTGATGGACATCATTTTTAAATGCCATTTCAACATTTCAACACTGTCAGATATGAGGTAAATTTAAAATCATTTCAAATAATCAAAATAAGTTTACTTTTGCTTACTAGGCAGTCATTCATTTAAATTATGTATACCTGCTTAAGGAATTTTGTTAAAGTTTGTTGATGTTTTTTCATGCCCATTAGAATTTCTTTTCTTAAATGAATTTTTGTTATCACTAATAAAATTTGCACCTAACATTCTAGGTTAGCCTTTTTCTTTACTCACTTGCCTTTGACTTTATCTTGCAATCCCATGTAATTTTCTTGCTCTAAAGGTCTAGGTATTTTGCAAACTTGTTTTTAAAATTATAATAAGTAAAGACTTCCCTGGTAGCTCAGGTGGCAAAGCGTCTGCCTGCAATGCAGGAGACCCGGGTTTGATTCCTGGGTTGGGAAGATCCCCTGGAGAAGGAAATGGCAACCCACTCCAGTATTCTTGCCTGGAGAATCCCATGGATAGAAGAGCCTGGCAGGCTACAGTCCATGGGGTCACAAGAGTTGGGCATGACTTAGCGACTAAACCACCACCACCACCAATGAAGAATTCAGATATTCTATGTCAGGTTTAACTACAGAAATGTCATTTTTTACATTAATCCTAAAACATGGTTTGTATATGGTCATTNTGGGGTCACAAGAGTCGGGCATGACTTAGCGACTAAACCACCACCACCACCAATGAAGAATTCAGATATTCTATGTCAGGTTTAACTACAGAAATGTCATTTTTTACATTAATCCTAAAACATGGTTTGTATATGGTCATTCTTCTGCTCAACATTTCACCATGGCTTGCAGAGTAATAAAACGTTTATTACATCACCAAAGAACTAAACAAGATCTTCAGATCATCCAGCCCACCTCCATCACTTCATAGATACAATAACTGAAATCCATAGATGTCATGAGACAAGGTCTTGGATGTCATGGGAAAAGTATAGAAATTGGGTTGTCTTTTTTCTGTTCCTTTGTACTATACCAAAAAGCAAATTCCAGGGTCTAGTATTTAAAATCTTCCAAATCCAAAATCCCCCACTGCTTTTTTTTCAATGTCCTACCCTCACCAAACACATCATTTCCACATAATACAACCACCTATATCTATTCTATTCTTAATATTTTTGTCCAAACAATTATTTCTTTAGCTTATCTATTGGATGAAGGTTTTGATGTCATGGTATTATTTAATGTTCTTGGGCCACAATAGAAACAATTAATTTTGCTTAAATTGAATATATTGGAAGGAAATAGAATAGCTCCCCAAATAAGAGAATCCTTTACAACCAACTTTTCATAAGAACAGGGTTTAGGACTGCTTTAGCAGTGTAAGAAACAAGAAACTTATAGGAATTCTCTTCAGCTTTCCATAGTGTTTTATCAGGCCCAACCATTTTCTATCCCTGTGTCTCTTCTTAAAATTCAAACACAGCAGAAGGGCAGCCTTATTGGTGTAATTTGGGTCACATGTCCACCCACTCTTGGCTCAGGAATGTGAGTTACTGCTATTGACAGTCCCAGCAAAACTGCAGAAAAGTGGAGTTGAAGGAAGACCATGGTTCCCTAAAGGAAAATCAAATGGAGGAGCTTCTACCAGAAGGAGAAAGTAACACTGAGAGCCAAAGTTAAGAGATGTTTATACAAATTATCTAATCCAAACCAGTGAATGAGTTCTACCATGTATTTCCTCCTTAGAAAATGCCAGTTTAGAAATTACAATTAGCCAAGCCCTATGATTTACACCTTGGTAAGTTTTATTATTATTGATTACACATTAGCCTAATGGATGCAATGCAGTTACAGAGACCAGGTACAGAAACACATTAGTTGAAAGCTACACCCCTAAGTGATAACGTACCTTCTCATAGTCTACTAAAAATGTAAGCTTTAAAATAAGTGTAAGAGAGAAAGAAAAGGAGCTCTTAACTTTTCAGATTAACACAATGAGGGAGGTTCTTTTCAGGTTATCCCCTCCTGACCTTTTCCTTTAGCTTCTTGCTGCAGATACTTGGTCAATTCATTCACCTCCTGTTTTAGTGGATGAGAATCCCACATAAATCACAATTGCCTTACACAGCTGCTACTTCTTTCTGATGCTGGGCTTCGGACACTGTCCTGTGCAGTCCACAGCACTCCAGAGGGTCTGGGAAGTGTGCCACAGGCCTCACTCACTAACCCAACATGATTTTATGGCCTTATGTGGGAGCATTATGCAGCACTATAGAACTGCGATGACACTTTTTAGTCACAGTAATAATGACATATGGCACTGTCTTCATAACCCTTCCATTTGGGAGAAAACAATTTTCTACTTATTTTCTTAAAACATAGGGTCTGAGTGACTGCTGCAGCTTCTGAAATGGACACTCAACATTAATGAGCTCTAGCCTACAGTGACCTATTCAGAATGGAAGGCTCACAGTGTGACATTCTGTTTAAGTGGGCTAAATGATGGGACATTAGTCACAGGAGTTTAAAGGTCTGAAGAGATGGCAAAATATTATTAATTCAATATCTCTTTAATGCTAAAAAGTATGGCCAGAGGGACCCTTTGACAATTTCTTGGGCTATCAGAATACCTAATTGGAGATTAATCTCTAATAACCTCTTAATACCATTCAGAAGTTTAAATGAAGCCCAAACAAGAAAGAAATTGTCAGTTCAGTAGTGTCATTTACAGCTAATGCTATGGAAAACTATTTAATTCATTACAGAGGCAGAGAGGCCCATTTTCAATTTCTGCCCTATTTCTATCTGGCCAATTAAATATAGTGCTGGCTAAACACGAAAATTGGAAAATGGGAACTCCTGCACCAAGCATTAACTTCTTTAAAGACTTTCTAGACTGATGCTTCAGGTTTCAGGCTAGCCATCAGTCCCCCGAAATCTGCCTTCCTTGGCACCTCAGGCTAAGATAGAACCTAGTATTCTTTATAGCACTTAATAAAACTGAAATTTTTCTTAAAAAAAAAAAAAATCTGCCACCTCCAACAAAAACAAACTGCATGGGAACAAGTGATTTATCTTGCTTCTCAATGTACCATAGCACATAGAAAAGTACCTGAGTTGCTAACTAGGTTCTTATTCACTGGGAAAAAAATGAATGAAAAAAAAAGATGTGAATGAATGAATACACATGAAGGCCTGATTTTGAAATCTATCATGAATGTCTTATAATTGCTCCTGCCCTACAAATAGTGATACTCTGCTAGCACATAGTTTTAGAAGAATGAAAAGATCTTTTATACCTAGAGGGTTCTAGCCATTTAGGAAAGCTGTATCTGAGAGTCATGGAGGTCTATCACTACACTGTTCCTCTATGTGTGATCCCACATTTAGCTCAGGATGCAGCCATGAAAGGAAGGCAGGACCTTAATATTTGTTCTTCAAATTTGTTTGGTCAGTCTGGTTTCTTAGCACCCCTTGCTTCATCCTCATTTAGTCTCTGAGGAAGCTGTCCTTGGTTTCTGAAGTAAGAAGCCCCTAGGCATTCTAACCAAGCAGGTAAAGACCAATGTAATAGAGTTTGACCCTATTTTGGGGTATTAAACCACTCACTTTTTAAAAAATTGAAGTACAGTTGATTTATAACGTTGTGTTAATTTCTGCTGTACAGCAAAGTGACTCAGTTATACATAAATATATTCTTTTTATAATGGTTTATTATAAGATATTGAATATAGTTCCCCATGCTAGTTGTTTATTCATTCCACATATAGTATTTGCATCTACTAGTCCCAAGCAAAACAATGGAATACTTCATGAATCTTCACATCACCCCTATGCTGGGGCCATACTAATATTCTAATTTTAGTATGAAGTATGAAAGTGTTAGTCACTTAGTAGTGTCTGACTGTTTGTGACCCCATGGGCTATGACAAACCAGACTCCTCTGTCCATGGGATTCTCCAGGCAAGAATACTGGAACGGGTTGCTATTTCCTTCTCCAGGGCATCTTCCTGACCCAGAGATAGAACCTAGGTCTCCTGCATTTTAGGCAGAATCTTTGCTGTTTGAGCCACTAGGGAATACGTTTTAGTATATGTGCTGTCTTATTCTTGGCTGGAAAATCCCATGGACAGAGGAGCCTGGTGGGCTGCAGTCCATGGGGTCACGAAGAGTCAGACATGACTGAGTGACTTCACTTTCACTTTTCACTTTCATGCATTGGAGAAGCAAATGGCAGCCCACTCCAGTGTTCTTGCCTGGAGAATCCCAGGGACGGGGGAGCCTGGTGGGCTGCTGTCTCTGGGGTCGCACAGAGTCAGACACGACTGAAGCGACTTAGCAGCAGCAGCAGCAGCTGTCAAAGAGAGCATACTACTGAATTCTTTTAAACCTCAGTTTCCCCTTTCCTGTTAGCTCCACATCCAGACAGGNTGGGCTGCTGTCTCTGGGGTCGCACAGAGTCAGACACGACTGAAGCGACTTAGCAGCAGCAGCAGCAGCTGTCAAAGAGAGCATACTACTGAATTCTTTTAAACCTCAGTTTCCCCTTTCCTGTTAGCTCCACATCCAGACAGGTTGATAATAAAGTTGGTAAACATGCCCTGCTGTGGCCCTCTTGGAACATTCCAACTTCACAAATCACAAACCAAACCTAGATAATGCCCTAATCTCACTCTTTAATCAGATAAAGGCCCAGCTTTCTCTGGGACATTTCTGTGCTTCCCCTGCCCTTCCCAGTAATCCCTTGTATGACTAATAAACTTTCTTTCAATTTCCCTAAGTTCTCCATAGCCTACCTATTAATTGGAAGATGGTCTAACCCATGTACTCGGGTGATCTTAAGGTAGCCAGCCAGTCTGACATAAACTGCTTTCACCATTGACCTGCTTTGTACTTCAAAATAATTTGGGTACATTTGTGATGAGTTTATCACTAAGAAACCCTTGCTAAAATACAGATTGGACTTAATGATTGTATAACCATTGGCTTCATGGAAAGAAATTCTAAAGGAAAATGTTTTAAACAATAAAATGATAATCTAACACATGGCTAAAAGACCTGTGGGTATCACCTGGAGCTGGAACCTGGGTAGATGGGAAGGGCTGTGCAAAAAGATATGAATGTTGTCAACAGAGGAGTAAAAAGGAGATAGGAGGTATCTTCCTCAATTTATTGTCTTGCCCTCAGTTCCGTTCAGTTCAGTCGCTCAGTCGTGTCTGACTCTTTGCAATCCCATGTACTGCAGCACGCCAGGCCTCCCCGTCCATCACCAACTCCCGGAGTTCACTCAGACTCATGTCCATCGAGTTGGTGATGCCATCNGTGTATTCTTGCCACCTCTTCTTATTGATATTGTAACAATATCTTCTTAGTGATATTGTAACAAATTCAATAAAGACTAAAAATGGTCCACATTTTAAAAATCTTTAAAATAAATAAATGTTATGTAAATGAATTCAATAACTGAATGAATAAAGTCATGAATGAATGAATGAGCGTTGAGATGAATGTGTGAGAATTGAATGCAGATGGGTAGAATGTATTAATATTTCATGCAGGAATAAGTGAATAATGACTAAGCAAATGTATAATACCTACGTGAAAACATGAATGGAAGTGTAAATGAAGAATGAACTCATAAAAACATGAATTGAGACCAGTTTGAATCTCTCTGAATGCTTGACTTCACCACCTCCCATGCTTCCATCTGCTAGAACACTGCAAAGAGGCACTCAGAGCTTAGGTTAGGGAAAAAAGTTTCAAGAAAAGAGTTAGTTAATTTTTAAAAGGGCAGAGAGTAAAGGTAAAGATATCCTTAGAGGGGCAGAAAACACAGAGTGGAAGGATTAAGCTCCTTTGTCCTAGAAGGAAATTAACAGTTCGGAGACTCAGAGACAAGGAGCCATGGGATGTGAAGCAAGCCAGTAACTATTTTCTTCTTCTTTTTTTTTAAAGAGCATCTACATTTTTAATAAAACCAACTAGAACAACTTTGAAGTTGAATGACATTGCATAATTAACTCATCACAGAATGAAACTTTTAGGAAACAAAATGTACAATGGATATAAACACTTTAAAGGTGATCACATGTGACTTGGGATCAAAGTCTAGCATTGGAATACTGTTTCAAGGATGACTGAACCATATTAGTGAATGATCAAAGGAATAAAATGCATGAAAATTCTAGGTAGCTCATTCCTCTGCCTTCAGATAAAATTTCCACAAATTGACCTAGGTGATGTGATTACTGTCTATTTTAAGCACTCCTAGGGAATAAGCCTCAAACAAATTTTCTTGAAGTACAAAAATTTAAAGGTAATGAACTAACCATAGACTACATATTTAAAAGATGTAGTTTAAACATATTAAACATACTAAAGCAGAATCTAGTTGTTTATAAGAACTAATCTCAAACATACTAAAACAGAATCTAGTTGTTACAAGAACTAATCTCAAAATATACATATGGGAATTTACACATATTTAGAAGTTATCGAAAATCTGTGTAATCTAGTTGTTGTTTAGTCGGTAAGTCATGTTTGACTCTTGAGACCCCTCTTTTGAGACCCCATGGACTGTAATCCGCCAGACTCCTCTGTCCATGGGATTTTCTAGGCAGGAATACTGGAGCTGCTTGCCATTTCCTTCTTCAGGGGGTCTTCCCAACCTAGGGATTGAACCCGGGTCTCCTGCACTGGCACGTGGATTCTTTACCACTGAACCACCAGGAAAGCTCATCTGTAAACTAGGAGGTGAAGAAAACTCGTCTTTGCCGCTAGAGCTTACCGCTGCAGGCTGGCTGTGCCCAAGGGTTCGCAGCCATATACCCGTCCCTCCCTCTCACTGCATTGTGGGTCTGGGGAAGAAGCTGCTATCTGGGTTTCTTCCCTTCGGGCTGTTTATGGCAGAGGTACATTATGCTCGATCTCAGCCAGGAAAGAATACAATGTCTGCCAAGTTTCTGAAGAGTGAACTGACTACTGCCTGCTTGAGAGCACAGGCGCTAATCCTCGCGGGCCATCACCAGGCTGAGCTTCAAAGCAC
The DNA here is from genome assembly GCA_006410875.1 of Neotragus pygmaeus. Taxonomy (NCBI): domain Eukaryota; kingdom Metazoa; phylum Chordata; class Mammalia; order Artiodactyla; family Bovidae; genus Neotragus; species Neotragus pygmaeus. The sequence goes on from SJYV01040236.1 coordinate 347,312, forward strand.
CTTCTGTTTTAGGATTCCACATGGTCGTCATCACTCTCATCGCTGTTGTCATTCTCCTCCTCTTCCCTCTTCAACAATTTCAGATATCTACTAGCTAAAATCGTCTTTGATGATGTATCTGCAAGAGACTAAAAAGTTTCCGATTCCTCCGCAGTATTTGATAAATCACTGTGAGTGCTTTCTTTTCTTGTCCACTCGGGTTGCTACAGGAATAGGTGGTGAGATAGAGAACAGTGTTGCGTGACCTTGGCCGTGAGCACCCGGGCTTCCTGGACACCTCACAGGGAGCTCTTTATGACGACTCAGATGTGGGACAAGGGCAACGGCAGCAGCCGCTGCTCCCCGCACTTATCCTTGCTCAGGACCACGTCTCTCTTCTCTGCTCCCCGCCCCCACAGCAGCAGCCACGTGGGAATTACAGTGTCTGGCCCGCAGCCATTGCCATGAGGATCAGATAAGATATAAACGTGATAGAAATGGAAGCATCTAAACGCTACATCTGGGTGCAGAGGCGGGGGATCAATGAAATATTTTTCTTAAGACTCAGGTATTATCCATTCAACTGTGGGGTCATGTTGCAGAAACCCCTTTTCAAAGGAGCATGGCCCTTATATGGGCCATGTAAGGTCACAGTACAAGGTCACTGATTTGACTGAGTTGTTCTGAAAATGAGACCCTTGGTTGAGATCCAGGCTAAAACATGCAGAGGCTAGCAATGTCAATCACAAAGAACCAAATGATCATCTGAGCCCATGTTTTCTAATTTCCTCTTGCTTGAGTTCAAATTCCTATTTAATAATTAAAAAGAGATTAAAGGACACATACATATTTACAGATATAGACTGGAGAGTACACAATTCTCATGCTAGAAACTTGTGGTAAAGTCTAGAAAAATATAAAAAGTATCATTCAGGAAAGGGGTCATGACTGTTGCTCTAGAAATCCAAATTTTTAAGGAATGTTCTTGTGAAGATAATCACAAAGATATAAGAAGATATAAGAGCAAAACGTTCACTGCAGTATTTCTCACACAAGTTAAAAGAGACCAATAATGTTAATGCCCATTATTGGGATAAAGCAATAACTAATAACAACAACACTTGTCAAGTATTGATCTAAGTATATATTAACTCATTTAATTGTTGCAATAATCTTAAAAAGAAGAAAGTGCTGTTTTATCCAATTTAGAGAAGAGGAAACTGAGACATAGAATTCAATTTAATTTCACAAAGCTAGAAATTGATGGGACTAGCATTTGAATTCAAGCAGTTCGATTCAACATCTAGGTGCTTAAAACTATGCCGTGCTGCCTTTATATCTTCAAAATTCTATAGCATGTTTATCTTTATTGATAAGGAAAGATGCCTACAAAATATTGGCCTAAAAATATAGTTACAGAATAATACATACAACCAGATCCCACACATGAAAATTATAAACAAAAGCATAGAGAGAAATCTGGATAAATGGTCCCCCAAATGGTAATTTTTTACAATTCAGTTCAGTTCAGTTGCTCAGTTGTGTCCGACTCTTCGATCCCATGAATCACAGCACGCCAGGCCTCCCTGTCCATCACCAACTCCTGGAGTTCACTCACATCCATCAAGTCAGTGATGCCATCCAGCCATCTCATCCTCTGTCATCCCCTTCTCCTCCTGCCNTCATTGGAAAAGACTCTGATTCTGGGAGGGATTGGGGGCAGGAGGAGAAGGGGACAACAGAGGATGAGACTCGTGGATGGCTGGATGGCATCACCGACTGGATGGACATGAGTGAACTTAGGGAATTGTTGATGGACAGGGAGGCCTGGCGTGCTGCAATTCATGGGGTGGCAAATAGTCGGACAAGACTGAGCGACTGAACTGAACTAAACTGAGAAGTTGTCAAAGTATTCTGATACAAGTCCATCAGATATATTTATGAAAAATATTCTCCCTCAATCTGTGGCTTATAGTTTCATTTTTTAATGATTTATTTGGAAAAGAAGATATATTTTGATATAATCCCATTTGTTGCTTTTTCTTTTGTTCTTAGCTTTTTTGTCTTATCTAAAATCTAACCTGGGGTTACATAATATTTTCCTTTGCTTTGTTGGAAAGCTTTTTACTGCAGATGTTATGTTTCAGTTTACCTATGATCGTTTCAAATAATGTTTGTGTATGATGTCAAGGTGAGGATTGAGGTTCACTTCTTTTTTCTTTCTTTCATACAGAAACCTATTTTTCTAGGATCCTGTGTAGAAAGGATTTGTTTTATTCTTTTTTTGTATGTTTTTTTTCTCCCTGTAACTTGATACCTGTACTAAAAATAAATAAACTTTGGTCAAATAAATAGATGAAATAGTTTGCAAATATTTTGTTGAGTTTCATTGTAGTTTTTAGATTTATTGGTCTTAAATAAAATTTTCTTACAGTATTCTTGCTAGTTTTNGTCCGGGCTGTGTACCACGGTCGCAATCTCCCGAGGTCCGGGCTGTGTGCCGTGGTGTCCCTGTTCCAAAGTCTGTGCTGTTTGCCGCGTTCGCCATCTCCTGAGGTTCGGGCTGTGTTCCATGGTTGGCTGGTGATGAGTTCCGAGCGGTGTGCCGCAGTCACCCTTCACTAAGGTTCGGACTGTGTTTCACGGTCGCGCTACACCAAGGTCCGGCCTGTGTGCCGCTGTCAACCTGAGCTGAGGTTTGGCCTGTGTGTTACGGTCACCCTGTGCCAAGGTACGCACTGTGTTCCACGGTTGGCTAGCGACAAGTTCTGGACTGTGTTTCACGGTCGCTTTTCACTGAGTTTCGGGCTGTGTGCCACGGTCGCCCTTCGCTGAGGTCCAGGTTGTGTGCTGTGGTCGCCCTGCGACGAGGTCTGGCCTGTTTGCCCTGGTGGCCCTATGCCGAGGTCTGGGCTGTGTTCCGCGATTGCCTAGCGACCAGTTCCTGGCTCTGTGCCACGGTCACCCTGCACAGATTTCTTGGCTGTGTGCTGCGGTCGCCCTTCACTGAGGTTCGAGCTGTGTGCCAAGGTCACCCTTCACTGAGGTCCGGGCTGTGTGCCATGGTCGCCGTGCAATGAGGTCCGGCCTGTTTTCCGTGGTCGCCCTATGTCGAGGTCCGTGCTGTGGTCCGTGATTGGCTAGCGACGAGTTGTTGGCTCGGTGCCACGGTTGTCCTGCACAGATTTCTGGGCTGTGTGCTCCAGTCGCCCTTCACTGAGGTTCGGGCTGTGTGCCGCTGTCGACCTGAGCTGAGGTCTAGCCTGTGTGTCATGGTCACCCTGCGCCAAGGTATGCGCTGTGTTCCACGGTTGGCTAGCGACAAATTCCGGACTGTGTTTCACGGTCGCCTTTCACTTAGTTTCGGGCTGTATACCACGGTCGCCCTTCACTCAGGTTCGAGCTGTGTTCCAAGGTCGCCCTTCACTGAGGTCCGGGCTGTGTGCCATGGTCACCGTGTGATGAGGTCCGACGTGTTTTCCGTGGTCGCCCTATGTCGAGGTCTGGGCTGTGTTCCGCAATTGGGTAGTGACGAGTTCCTGGCTCTGTGACACGGTCGCCCTGCACAGATTTCTGGGCTGTGTGCTGCAGTCGCCCTTCACTGAGGTTCGGGCTGTGTGCCGCGGTCACCCTGTGCCGAGGTCCGGGCTGTGTGTGGTGGTAGCCTTGTGCTGAGGTCCAGGCTGTGTGCTGCAGTCACCCTGTGCCGAGGTCCTGGCTGTGTTCCATGGTCAGCTAGTGATGAATTCCAGGCTCTATGCTGCGGTCGCTCTGCACCGAGGTCCGGGTTGCATAATGTGGTCACCATCAGCCGAGGTCCGTGCTGTGTGTCAGTGTCGCCCTGCACTGATATCAGGGCTGTATGCTGCGGTCACCCTGCAGTGAGGTCCAGGCTGTGTTCCATGGTCGGCTAGTGATGAGATCCGGGATCTTTGCCGTGGTCGCATTGCAACAAAGTCCGCATTGTGTGCTGCAGTCTCCATCTGCCTATGTTTGTGCTGTGTGCCAGGGTCGCCTTTAGTCGAGGTCTGGGCTGTGTGCTGCAGTCGCCCTTCACTGAGTTTTGGGCTGTGTGCCGCGGTAGCCCTTCGCTGAAGTCTGAGCTGTGTTCCGCAGTCGCCCTGCGCTGAGGTCCGGGCTGTGTTCCGCAGTCGGCTGGCGACCAGATCTGGGCAGGGTGCCATAGATGCCCTTCCGTGATGTTCGGGCTGTGTTCCATGGTTGGCTAGCAACGAGTTCCGAGCTCTGTGCCAAGATCGTCCTGCACAGATTTCTGAGCTGTGTGACACGGTCGCCCTTCACTGAGGTCCAGGCTGTGTGCCGTAGTCGCCCTGCACCAAGTTCCGGGCTGTGTTCCGTGGTCAGCTAGCAAAGAGTTCCGGGCTCTGTGATGCGGTTGCTTTGTGACGAGGTCCGGGCTGTGTGATGCGATTGCCATCAGCCAAGGTCCGTGCTGTGTGCCTGAGTCATCCTGCACCGAGTCCAGGGCTGTGTTCCGCGGTCGGCTAGCGAAGAGTTCCGGGCTCTGTGACGCGGTCGCACTGCGACAAGGTGCAGGCTGTATGATGCGATTGCCATCAGCCGAGGTCCGTGCTGTGTGCCAGTGTCGTCCTGCACTGAAGTATGGTCTGTGTGCCGCGGTCGCCCTGCTCCGAGGTTCGTGCTGTGTGCCGCAGTCACCCTGCACTGAGATCCGGGCTGTGTGCTGCGGTCGCCTTGCGCCAAATTCCGGGCTGTGTTCTGCGGTTCTCTAGCAACGAGTTCCGGGTTCTGTGCTGCGGTTGCCCTCCACAGATTTCCTGGCTGGGTGCCACCATTGCTGTTCACTGTGGTTCAGGCTGTGTGCTGCGGTCACCCTGCACCAATGTCTGGGCTGTGTGCCACGGTCACCCCGCGTCAGGGCCAGGCTGTGTGCCGCAGTAGCCCTGCACCGAGGTCCAGTCTGTGTTCCGCGTTTGGCTAGTGATGAGTTCTGGGCTCTGTGCCTCTGTCACACTGTGACTATGTCCTGGGTGTGTGCTGCAGTTGCGATCTGCCGATGTCCATGCTGTTTGCCAGGGTCCCCTTTGGCCAAGGTCCAGGATGTGTGCCTTGNGCGTTTGGCTAGTGATGAGTTCTGGGCTCTGTGCCTCTGTCACACTGTGACTATGTCCTGGGTGTGTGCTGCAGTTGCGATCTGCCGATGTCCATGCTGTTTGCCAGGGTCCCCTTTGGCCAAGGTCCAGGATGTGTGCCTTGCTCGCCCTTCACTGAGGTTCGGGCTGTGTGCCGCAGTAGACCTGCTCCGATATCCGAGCTGTGTGCCGCGGTCATGCTGTGCTGAGGTCCGGGCTGTGTTCCGCGGTCGGCTGGCGACAAGATCTGGGCTGAGTGCTGCAGTAGCCCTTCACTGAGGTTCGGACTGCCTTCTGCGGTCGCCCTGCGCCGAGGTCCACCCTTGTACCGTGATTGCCCTGTGCCGAGGTCCAGGCTGTGTTCCGCAGTTGGCTAGCAACGAGTTCCGAGCTCTGTGCCATGTTCACTCTGCACATATTTCTGGGCTGTGTGCCATGGTCGCCCTTCACTGAGGTTGGGGCTGTGTGCCGTAGGCGACCTGTGCAAAGGTCCAGGCTGTGTGCTGTGGTAGCCTTGCTCTGAGGCCCGGACTGTCTGCCACAGTCACCCTGCACTGGAGTCCGGGCTGTGTTCTGCGGTCGGCTAGCGACGAGTTCCGGGCTGTGTGACGCAGTCGCCCTTCACTGAATTTCGATCTGTGTGCCTCAGTCGCCCTTCGCCAAGGTCCGGGCTGTGTTCCGCCGTCGGCTAGCGACGAGTTCTGGGCTCTGGGCCACGGTCGCCCTGCACAGATTTCTGAGCTGTTTGCTGCGGTTACCCTTCACTGAGTTTCGGGCTATGTGCTGCGGTAGCCCTGTGTCAATGTTTGAGCTGTGTGCCATGGTCGCCATGCGCCGAGGTCTGGGCTGTGTTCTGTGGTCAGCTGGCGATGATTTTCGAGCTGTGTGCCAGTCCCCCATCACTGAGTTCGGGCTGTGTGCCACCGTTGCCCTGCGCTGAGGTCCGAGCTGAGTGCCACGGTCACCCTGTGCCGTGGTATGGCCTGTGTGCCGTGGTCGCCCTGTGCCCAGGTCCATGCTGTGTGAAGTGGGCACCCTGAGATGAGGTTCGAGCTGTGTGCTGCAGTCACCCTGAGCCAAGGTCCGGTCTGTGTGCCATGGTCTCCATCTCCCGAGGTCTGGGCTGTGTGCCACAGGCGCCCTGCACTGATGTCCGGGCTGTGTGCCACGGTCGCCATCTACCCAGG
>SJYV01040236.1:359443-459711 GCA_006410875.1 Neotragus pygmaeus
CCCCTGCGCTGAGGTCCGGGCTGTGTGCCACAGTCGCCCTGAGCTGATGTCCGGCCTGTGTTCCGCAGACACCCTGTGCCGAGGTCCAGCCTGTGTGCCATGGTAACCCTGCACCGAGGTCCCACCTGTGGGCCACGGTAACCCTTCTCCAAGTTCCAGACTGTGTTCCGCGGTCAGCTAGCAACGAGTTCCAGGCTGTGTGACGTGGTCGCCCTGCACTGAGTTTCAAGCTGTGTGCCTCCATCGCCCTTCGCTGAGGTCCGGACTGTGTGCCTTGGTCGCCCTGCGACAAGGTCCGGCCTGATAGCCGTAGTCACCCTGCGCCGAAGTCCAGGCTGTGTTCTGCCGTTGGCTAGCGATGAGTTCTGGGCTCTGTGCCGTGATCACCCTGCACAGATTTCTGGGCTCTGTGCCGCGGTTCCTCGTTGCCAAGGTCCAGGCTATGTGCCACGGTAGCCTTCTCCAGAGGTCCGGGCTGTGTGTCGCAGGCCCCCTGAGCTCAGGTCTGGGCTGTGTGTCGCTGTCGCCCTGAGCCAATGTCCGGCATGTGTTCCGCAGACCCCCGTGCTGAGGTCTGGCCTGTGTGCCACAGTCGCCCTGTGCCAATGTCCGGCCTGTGTACCACAGTCGCCTTGCACCGAGATCCGTCCTGTGTGCCACGGTCACCCTGTGCCAAGGTCCAGCCTATGTGTCGCTGTCGTCCTGCCCTCAGGTCCAGCCTGAGTGGCACGGTCACCCTGCTCCGAGGTCCAGACTGTGTTCCGCGTTCGGCTAGCAATGAGTTCCAGGCTGTGTGACGTGGTCGCCCTTCACTGAGTTTCAGGCTGTGTGCCGCAGTCACCCTGCGCCAAGTTCCAGGCTGTGTGCCGCGGTCACCTTTGGTCGAGGTCCGTGCTGTGTTCCAGGGTCACCCTGCGTCGAGGTCCGGGATGTGTGCTGCAGTTGCCCTTCACTGAAGTTCGGGCTGTGTGCTGCCGTCACCCTTCACTGAGGTTCAGACTTTGTGCAGCAGTCGCCCTGCTCGATGTCCTAGATGTGTGCTGTGANAGGGTCACCCTGCGTCGAGGTCCGGGATGTGTGCTGCAGTTGCCCTTCACTGAAGTTCGGGCTGTGTGCTGCCGTCACCCTTCACTGAGGTTCAGACTTTGTGCAGCAGTCGCCCTGCTCGATGTCCTAGATGTGTGCTGTGATTGCCCTGTGCCTTGGTCCGGCCTGTGTTCTGCAGTCGCCCTGTGCCGATATCCAGGCTGTGTTCTACGGTCCCCTGCCCTGAGGTCCACGCTGTGTGCCGTGGTCGCCCTATGCCAGGGTCCAGCCTGTATTCCTCGTTAGCCTTGAACCCAGTTCCGGGCTGTGTGCCGCGGTAGCCTTGTGCCGAGGTCCAGGCTGTGTGCCGAGGTAGCCTTGTGCTGAGGTCCGAGCTGTGTGCTGTGGTCACCTTTCACTGAGGATCGGGCTGTGTGCCGTGGTTGCACTGCGCCGAGTTTCGGGCTGTGAGCCATATTAGCCTGTCACCGAGGTCCGGGCTGTGTGCCGCCCTCGCCATCTCCCCAGGTCCGAGATGTGTGCCGTGGTCACCATATACCGAAGTCCGGTCTGTGTTCAGCCCTCGGCTTGCGACCTGTTCTCGGCTCTGTGCAGCATTCCTCTTTGCCAAGGTCCGGGCTGTGTTTCGTGGTAGCCTGCTCCAGAGGTCCGGGCTGGGTGCCGCGGTCTCCCTGCCCTGGGGTCTGGGCTGTGTGTCTCGGTCGCCCTGAGCCGATATCCGGCCTGTGTGCCACAGTTGCCCTGCGCCCAGGTCTGGCCTAAGTGCCGCTGTCGCCCTGTGCTGAGATCTGGCCTGAGTGCCATGGTCACCCTGCTCTGAAGTCCTGACTGAGTTCCGCGGTCAGCTAGCGACGAGTTCCAGGCTGTGTGACATGGTCGTTCTTCACTGAGTTTCAGGCTGTGTGCCTTGGTCACCCTTCACAAAGGTCCGGGCTTTGTGCCTTGCTCGCCCTGCAACAAGGTCTGGCCTGTTTGCCGTAGTCACCCTGCGCCGAGGTCCGGGCTGTGTTCTGTCATTGGCTAGTGACGCGTTCAATGCTCTGTACCACGGTTGCCCTACACAGATTTCTGGGCTGTGTTCTGCTGTCGNGGCTTTGTGCCTTGCTCGCCCTGCAACAAGGTCTGGCCTGTTTGCCGTAGTCACCCTGCGCCGAGGTCCGGGCTGTGTTCTGTCATTGGCTAGTGACGCGTTCAATGCTCTGTACCACGGTTGCCCTACACAGATTTCTGGGCTGTGTTCTGCTGTCGCCCTTCACAGAGGTCTGGGCTGTGTACCGTGGTAGCCCTGTGCCAAAGTTCAGGCAGTGTGCCGCGGTCACCCTGCACCGAGGTCCAGGCGGTGTTCCACGGTTGGCTGGCGATGATTTCCGAGCTGTGGGCCGCAGTCGCCCTTCACTGAATTTTGGGCTGTGTGCCGGCATCACCCTGCGCCGATGTCTAGGTTGTGTGCCGCAGTAGCCCTGCGCCGTGGTATGGCCTGTTTGCTGTGGTCGCCCTGTGCCGATGTCCGGGCTGTCTTTGGGGTTGGCTAGCAATGTGTTCCGAGCATTGTGCCACGGTTGCCTTGCACAGATTTCTGGGCTGTGTGCGGCGTCGCCCTGAGCCGAGGTCTGACCTGTGTGTCACAGTCACACTGCTACGAGAACCTGAGTGTGTGCCACAGTGAACATCTGCCGTTATCCGTGCTGTGTTCCAGGGTTGCCTTGACTTAAGGTCCCGGATGTGTGCCGCGGTTGCCCTTCACTGAGGTTTGGGATGTGTGCCGCAGTCACCCTGCATCGAAGTCCGGCCTGTGTGCCGCGTTCACCCTGTGTCAAATTCCAGTCTGTGTTCTGCGGTCGGCTAGTGACGAGTTCCATGCTGTTTGCCGCGGTCACCCTTCACTGAGATTCGGGCTGTGTGCTGCAGTCACCCTGCCCCAAGTTCTGGGCTGTGTGCCGCGGTCGCTTTTGGTCAAGGTCCGTGCTGTGTGCTAGAGTTACCTTCCATCAAGGTCCGGGATGTGTGCTGCTGTCGCCCTTCAATGAGGTTTGGGCTGTGTGCCTCGGTCACACTTCACTGAGGTTCAGGGTGTGTGCAGCAGTCGCCATGCTCAATGTCCATGATGTGTGCCACGGTCGCCCTGTGCCTCGGTCCGGCCTGTGTTCCGCGGTTGCCCTTGGTCGAAATCCGGGCTGTGTTACGCAGTCAGCTAGAAACGAGTTATTCGATGTGTGCCGCTGTCACCCTTCACTGTGTTTCGGGCAGTGTGCCACGGTCGCACTTTGCCACGTCCCGGGCTGTGTGCCATGTTCGCCCTGCGCCGAGGTCCGGCCTGTTTGCTGTGTTCGCCCTGTGCCGAGGTCCGGGCTGTGTTCCGTGATTGGCTAGTGACGAGTTATGCACCCTGTGCTGCGGGCTCCCTGTACAGATTTCTGGGCTGTGTTCTGCGGTCGCGCTGCGCCGATCCGAGCTCTGTTCCACAGTCAGCTGGAGCCGAGTTCCGGGCTGTGTGCCGCAGTGGCCTTTCACCGAGGNTAGTGACGAGTTATGCACCCTGTGCTGCGGGCTCCCTGTACAGATTTCTGGGCTGTGTTCTGCGGTCGCGCTGCGCCGATCCGAGCTCTGTTCCACAGTCAGCTGGAGACGAGTTCCGGGCTGTGTGCTGCAGTGGCCCTTCACCGAGGTTCGGGCTGTGTTCCGCAGTCACCCTGCACAGAGATCCGGCCTGTGTGCCACGGTCGCCCTGTGCCGAGGTCCGTGCTGTGTTCTGCTTTTGGCTAGCGACGAGTTCAGAGCTCTGTGCCACGTTCACTCTGCACATATTTCCGGGCTGTGTGCCATGGTCGCCCTTCACTGAGGTTCGGGATGTGTGCTGCGGTCGCCATGTGCCGAGGTCCAGCCTGTGTTCCGCCCTCGGCTTTCAACCTGTTTCCGGCTCTGTGCTACGGTTCCTCTTTGCCAAGTTCCAGGCTGTGTGTCATGGTAGCCTGCTCCAGAGGTCCGGGCTTTGTGCCCTGGTCCCTCTGCGCTGAGGTCCCGGCTGTGTGCCTCGGTCGCCCTGAGCCGATGTCTGGCCTGTGTGCCACAGTCACTCTCTGCCGAGGTCTGGGCTAAGTGCCGNGCCAAGTTCCAGGCTGTGTGTCATGGTAGCCTGCTCCAGAGGTCCGGGCTTTGTGCCCTGGTCCCTCTGCGCTGAGGTCCCGGCTGTGTGCCTCGGTCGCCCTGAGCCGATGTCTGGCCTGTGTGCCACAGTCACTCTCTGCCGAGGTCTGGGCTAAGTGCCGCTGTCACCCTGTGCTGATGTACAGCCTGAGTGCCACGGTTACCCTGCTCTGAAGTCTGGACTATGTTCCGCGGTCGGCTAGCGATGAGTTCCAGGCTGTGTGATGTGGTTGCCCTTCACTGAGTTTCAGGCTGTGTGCCTTGGTCGCACTTCGCAGAGGTCCGGGCTGTATATCTTGCTCACCCTGTGACAAGTGCCGGCCTGGTTGCCATAGTCACTCTTCGCCAAGGTCCAGGGTGTGTTCCACGGTTGGCTGGCGAATATTTCGGAGCTGTGTCCCACAGTCGCCCTTCACTGAATTTCGGGCTGTGTGCCACCGTAACCCTGTGCCGAAGTCTGTGTTGTGTGCCGAAGTCGCCTTGCACCTTGGTATGGCCTGTGTGCCGCGGTTGCCCTGTGCCGTGGTATGGCCTGTTTGCTGCGGTCGCCCTGTGCCGTGCTCCAGGCTGTGTATGGGTTTGGCTAGTGATGTGTTTCAAGCACTGTGCCATGGTCAGCCTGCACAGATTTCTGAGCTGTGTGCCGCAGTCGCCCTTCACTGAGGTTCGGGCTGTGTGCCACGTTCGCCCTGCGCTGAGTTCCAGGCTGTGTGCCGCGGTCACACTGAGACGTGGTCCTGGATGTGTGCCGCAGTGAACATCTGCCGACATCTGTACTGTGTTCCAGGGGCGCCTTCCCTTAAGTTCTGGGATGTGTGCCGTGGTTGAGCTTCACTGAGACTCGGCATGTGTGCCACGGTCACTCTGCATCGAAGTCCAGCCTGTGTGCCATGGTTGCCCTGAGCCGAAGTCCGGGCTGTGTTTTGCAGTCGGCTAGTGATGAGTTCCATGCTGTGTGCTGCGGTCGCCCTTCACTGAGGTTCTGGCTGTGTGCCACGGTCGTCCTGCGCCAAGTTCCAGGCTGTGTGCCACGGTTGCCTTAGATCGAGGTCTATGCTGTGTGCCAGGGTTGCCCTGCATCGAGGTCAGGGATGTGTGCTGTGGTCTCCCTTCACTGAGATTCGGGCTGTGTGCCGCTGTCACTGTTCACTGAGGTTCAGGCTGTTTTCAACGGTCGCCCTGCTCGATGTCCTTGATGTGTGCTGCGGTCACCCNAGGACTCCTGAGTCCTTCCCCGAGATGCCGCACCGGAGGGCTGACAGCCTGGGTGGCCCGGCAGCTCCCCCACTTTCTTTCCCAGGAGAAGAGAGGATGGGGGTCTGCTGGGGAGTCGCCTGAAGGACTGGGGGCTGAGGGACATGGGTCCCCCAAGAGGGCCGCGGGGTGCCAAGGGCTGGAGAGCTGCAAGCCCCCTCCCTCCTGACTTCGCGGCTCAGGTGGAGCCTCCCAGAGGTTATCCTTGCCAGGGAACGTGCTCCTCTTTCATCAGCTCACAGCCCAGGCCCAGCCCAGGCCCAGCCCACACCCGCCAGGAGGGAGGAGAGGAAGAGGAGGAGGAACAGGAGGGCAGACCTCGGGGCAGGGAGCAGGCACAGGAAGCCTGCAGGACGCCCTCCCGGCAGGGATTCCCTCTGGGCACAGCGGGGGCACTGGCTCCCCACTTGAGCGGCTGCCCCAGTAATGTGACACTTGAATCTCCAGGACGACCAACAACGAAAAAGCAGAGGCCGAGACAGCAGCTGGCTGTCAGCAGCCAGGAGCTCCGCTGCACTGAGCAGAGGCACCCGGGGCGCAGCCGCGGGTCAGGAAAGACGCGTCCGCGAAGGAAGGAAGGGGTGTGAGCCCGGCTGGGGCTGGCCAGGGGAGGCAGGGAGGAGACACACTCGAGGCTGCTGGGCTGCCCTGCACCTGCGGCCACCCCCCGCTGCACCTGACTCGCAGGTGAGTGGCCGGTCACAGACAGGGGAGGGAGGGAGGGAAGGGCGCCGCCAGGGTCCCCTGCCTCGAGGGTGGGTCCACCACAAACACAGAGAAGAAGGCCCTGAGGGACACACTTGGGCACAGTCTCCAGACAGCGTTCCCTTCGAGCCCCGGCTCTCCCCTCTCCCGCTGGGACCCAGCATGGGCCCCGGGGCTGAGGCTATACGGCCCTCGGCACAGGGTGCTTTTCTCTGTTTGCTGAGCAGGCAGAGGGACCCGGGGAGCCTGCTTACTCGACAAAAGTTAGTCTAAGCTCTTTCTATTCAGGGGGCTTAAACAAGGGATTTGGCTGGCCTGGCCGGGGAGGGAGCTCTCGCCTGCCCACTGAGCCTCCCTTTTCCCCCGGGATCAAGTACCTGCTTTCTCCCAGTTGAGGAGGCCCAGCCAGTCAAACCACCCAGGATGTGGATGTCCTGAACAAGAGCGGCAGCTCCCACCTCTTGTGGGGGGACGCTTGGTGTTCTTGGCTGGGGGGGGCTAGGCCCAGGTCCTCCTCCCAGTGCCCACTGAGATCTTCAGGAGCCCCCAAATCTCCCTGAGCACCAGGCCAGCGCTTGAGGGCCCTAACTCCAGGGTGGGGTGGAAGTGAAGCTGAGGGGGGACTGCCCCGCCCCAGTACCGGGCCCACAGTGCGGACCCCCCACACACGCTGCTCCAGCCTCCCTGTCCTCACACAAGCAGCATTAAAGGCTCCCTCCCCAGCCACCACCCCCCCCCAGATGTCTTCCCCAAGGCAAACAAATCCACATCTACCTAGGAAGGAAAACAACCACCCAGGTTACAGTGGAAACCAGACATCAGCCTGTGTATTCCTGGCTCCACTGAGGCTGTAGAAACTGGCCTGGGCTGCGGGCTGAAAGTGAAAGTGAAGTCGCTCAATCGTGTCCGACTATTTGCGACCCCATAGACTGTAGTCCACCAGGCTCCTCTGTCCATGGAATTCTCCATTCTCCAGGCAAGAATACTGGCGTGGGTTGCCATTTCCTTCTCCAGGGGCTCTTCCCGACCCAGGGATCGGACCCAGGGATCGAACCTGGGTCTCCCGCATTGCGGGCAGACGCTTTAACCTCTGAGCCATCAGGCCTGTGGGCTGGGGAGGCTTAAAAGCCCTGCAGCGATGGGCGGTGCTGAGAGAGAGAGGGGACAGACACTGAGCGAGGGAGGGACGCAGTGGGGAGCCACCACAAGACGGCCCAGGCAGGCAGGCGGGGGTCAGAGTCCCCAAGCCCAGAGGACGCAAGTGGATGGGGCCCCCCAAACACAAGTCCCTGAGCAGGGACACAAGGGTGATGCCCAGCTCCTGGGACTGCAGGAAGAGGCAGCAGCAGCAAGCAGAGCTATGGGGCTGGAGACCCCGGGCTGCTGAGGGCTCAAGTGTCTCCCTTCCACTGCAAGGTGGGGCTAAGGCCGGAAGCGCAGCGCACAGTGGGCACCTCTGCCTCACTGGTTAGGCTTCGGGAATCTGCTAAGATACCCACGGCCTTCAGTTATGCCTCATTTTGGTTGTTTCTCCAACAAGTAAGGGTGGATGAACCCACCTTGATAAAATAACAAGGCAAGGCAAGAAGCCCTTGGACCCTTGAGGCACCAACACGCCCTCATCAGTCACCAAACAGCTGTGCCTGGACTTGGAGCGTCAGTTTGGCAAGAAGGAAACAGGGCTGCTTCAGTACCAGGTGGCAGCTGTCTGGCCTGCAGGACGCCTGCTGCTCAGTTGCGAGGCCCTCTGTGCCAGGAGATGCCACCCAAAGGCACATGTCCCAGTCCCTCCAGCTCTGCCAGCCTTCCCTCAGCCTGGCTCATTGCCCCGCTCTGCAGGCTGCCCCTCTGGCTGGGGCAGGGCCATGGAGGGCCATACGGGCCGAGAGCCAGGGAAAGCTACCACTCGTTCTGGCTGCTCCTAACTGAGGTGCCACCGGGCGTGGGGCTGGGAGATTCTCTAGCTTCCCTGGTTCACAGGCAGGAAGTACAGTCTGGGAAGGAGGGTGGCGGACCTGAGCTAGGAAGACTGGCAAAACATATAGAGAGGCCCATAGGGCTTCCCTTCCCATCTCCCTCCAAACATGGGAGGAAGGTTAAGGGGACAAGAGGCAGCCCTCCCTGCAGTGCCCCCTCTTCCCGGACCACACCTGGGAACGCTGAGGGCTCCCTGCTGAGCAACGGCTGGGCCACAGCCACACGGTCACCTGACGACGGCTGGTTATATCGGGCACCCGGCGTCAGGCACCCTTGGCCTTGCTTTAAATAGCATGCTGGGAAGCCCGCCCGGGACCTGCTGGAATGTGCCTCCACCCTCTAGGAGTACAGGGCCCCTCCAACTCCCCCACGGGCCCCACTAAGGCTCCTTTCACTCAAAGCCAAGCTGGAAAGGATGAAATAGCAACTGGAGAGCTAAGGGGGCTTCGGTCCCCAGTGCAGATGGGACCCCACGGGCACCCCCAGGGCTGACCCAGGCGCAGCTGGCTGATTCCGGTCTCCACAGGCCCCGGCCATGCGAGTCTGTGGCCTGCTACTGGCGTGGACGGACGCTCTTCCCAGAGTGGGGCCCGGGCCCCCCGGGCATGAGTCTGCAGCTTTCTCACTTCCTAAGCCCTGGAGGAACAGGCCCCGCCTTTCCTGCACAGCAGTTCAGCCTCCTCCACCTTCCTCCTCCCTGCTTTGGGGATCACACCTGCACCCCCTCCGCACCCCAAATGACCAGAGTCTCCAAGCAACCTCTCGCTCAGAAGCGGAGCACCCCACTCTGCAATCCCTCCTGAGCCTTTAGGCATGGGGGCACGAGTGGAAAAGCCCCCCTGCCAGCCTGCGCTCCCTGCTTCTTCTGAAGGAGTGTCTCTGATGGCTCCATTAGGCAATGCAGGCCCTGGGCCAATCAAGCTGAGAAAGCCAGGCCAAGTGCAGCTAAAGAAGGGAGGTGAGAGCAGCCCAGCTCTGGAGCCTGGTGCACGCTCCCTGAGGGCTTCGGTCGGCCCACTGGAATGGGCCAGGCGGGCAGGCTCCCATCCTCCAGGAAACCTGGGGTGTGGGATGCCCAGGGGCCCAGGACCACCCTCCTGTGCACACCTGCTCCACGGGTCAGCGGGAGGAGGTCTGCTCAGCGTGACCTAAGGAAAGGGGTCCTCGTGAACTTGACACAGAAATACTTGCGAGATCTGCCCTTTGGTGACAAGTCACAAGAGGTTCTCAAAGAGCAGGCTCGGCCCGGTGAGTGAAGACGCTGTGCTCCAGACTCCCACGTGTGGATGGGGCTGGTCTCCGCAGCCCTAGTCCTGTGCTAAGCCTGTCACACGGGCCAGGCCCCTGGTGTGCGGCTCCTGATCTTGTCTGCAAAGATCAGAACTTCCCAGGACAGGAGCCCAGGGAGGCACAGTGTGACCGTGGAGAGGTCCCTTCCTCTCTCTGGTCTCAGGGTCCCCAGGTGCAAAAGAACGGAGGCAGAAGGGGATGACGCACGGCATTCTAGAATCCTACGCCTCTCAGGACATTGGAAGACTGGGCTCCTGATCTCCTCTGTAGAAAGATGCAGACCCTGGGCTGCGGCATGGGAGAAGCTGGGGGCTCTGACTCCAGGAGCTTTGTCCTCTGACAGAACACCATCAGGTCCTCCACGGAGCCATCTCCACCTGCCTGCTATCCCCATCATCACTTACAACACAGCTCCCAGCCCCCAGCCGGCCCCCCACCACCTTCCTTCCCCTCACACACCACAGACATCCTGGCATGAAGGACAGACAACACTCCCCAATGGTGCTGGAGGAAGGTGTGTGCAGGGAGGGGGCTGTGACCGCCCCCAAAGGCCGTCTGGCCTCTCCCCACTCGGAGCAGAACCTCGTGCCCTGGGCATTCCCGAGCCTGGCGCTGGGCTCAACCCTCCCTCCTGACAGCCTCAAGATGGGCACCCCGTCTTCATGTCAAATGAGGGGAGGAATAGACCCAGAGAGACAAGTGACTCCGAGTCACAAGCAGGGCCAGCAGCATCAAACCCAGGATGATTCAAATGCTGTGCTATGGGGCCAGCTGGCCAGACGGGAGCAGGAACCCTGTGGAGGAGGCACCTGTGCCAGCCACCGTCCAGGCCCTGAAGGACTGCGAGGTGGACGGGGGGGGGAGGCAGACGTGGCCTAAATGACCACAGGTGGGGCTTATGAGGCCTCCAGGAGGTCCCACCCTCTAACGACCAGCGCTGCCCAAGAAGGAAGGGCTGGGCAGGAGGGGGGTTCCCCTCCTCGAGCAAAGGCTGCACGCCAGAGGGCAGGAAGCCCAGGGCGGCGCAGAGGGCCCGGAGGATGACCTTCCAGGCGGCTCTGAGGACGCTCCGCTGCAGTGGCAGGGCCGGGGGTGACCGCAGCCCACACCGGGCGAACCTGCCAGGCAGAGATCAGGGACGGGGCGGTGGCAACGAGAGCTCAAGGCCTGGCGCAAGCCCCAGGCCGCCGGCAGCCCCGCCTCGGTGAACAGGTTGAGGCTGGGTTGGCCCAGGCTGTCTCTGAGCCCTCTCTCAAGAGGCGCTGGCTCCCTCGTGCCCACTGGTGAGGCGCTAGGGGAAGAAAGTCTCGGGTATAACGTGCCCTGACTCACTGACTTGGCCTGGGCCTTCACCTTCGGCCCCTCAGGCAGGACGGGCCGGAGGAAGCCCTCGGTCAGGGGGCCTGGAGGCTGACCAGCANTTCCAAAGAAATCCCAGGGCTGATCTCCTTCAGAATGGACTGGATGGATCTCCTTGCAGTCCAAGGGACTCTCAAGAGTCTTCTCCAATATCACCGTTCAAACGCATCAATTCTCCAGTGCTCAGTCTTGCCCTATCTATCCCTAAATTTGTGGCTCAGCTGGTAAAGAATCCGCCTGCAATGAGGGAGACCTGGGTTCGATCCCTGGGTTGAGACGATCCCCTGGAGAAGTATTCTGGTCTGGACAATCCCATGGACTGTATAGTCTGTGTGATCACAAAGAGTCAGGCATGACTGAGCCACTTTCACTTTAATGATATTTTGAGAGTTTATATTAAAGGTCTGATTTCTGATCACATGCTAATATGCATACTTCCCTTTTTCCTTCCTTCTACTCTTTCACTCTTTCTTTTATAATTTTTTAACTTCTTAATTTCCAAGTTTGACCTAGTGTTCAAGCTTTAGAATGATAAAGAAAGCATGTAACAACGGCACAACATGAAGCACTGACTGGGGACCTTTATGTACCCTTGAGGATCAGCAAATTTTGACTCGTTGCCTGACCCTCATGAGTCCACTGTTTCTTCAATGGAAGTTGCTTTAGTGGGGACAGAAAATAAAAGATATCAAATGTGAGACTCAGTGTACAAAAGCCAAAAATTAGGTAGAATTAAGGAAAAAAAAAAACTTTTGAAGAATATTTACCAAGATACATACTTCATTGTACTTCAGCTGTGATTCCTCTAAGCCAGTCTAAGATCACCGACGTTACATGGGACCTGAGCCCTGTCTACATGTTCTTTGCTGTCTTTGTTCAGCTGCTCATCTATGTCTGACTCTTGGCAACTCCACGGACTGCAGTCTGCCAGGCTCCTCTGTCCATGGAATTTTCCAGGCAAGAATAACGGAGTGGGTTGCCATTTCCTTCTCCTGAGGATCATTCTGGCCCAGGGACTGAATCCACATCTCCTATGTCTCCTGCGCCTCCTGCATTGCAGGCAGATTCTTAATCACTGAATCACCAGGGAAGCCCTTATCTACCTTAGAAAGCACCAAACTTTGCTGAGAGTTTCTAAAACCAAGATGGTTTGGGAGGATAGAGCACACCTAAACAAATTACCCCCAGTCCGTGTAACAAGGCAGGCGAGCTGCTACTTGTTTTCTTGTGGAACCAAAGATGGTGGTGTTCTGACATTTATTATTAATAGCTGACACACAGGTAGAAATTTCACATGTGGCACAAAGATGCCAAAGAAGAAAACAACATATCACTGTGGATGGAAGATAAATTGGAAAAAAGAAGGTTTAGCAAATACTGACATAATGTTTAGAAAGTCAGATGAACCTAGAGGAGATGCTGGTAGAAGTGGAGGGAGTGAAGTAAGTACTGAATTAAGTAGTTTAATCCTAAAATAAGTGAGTCCACATAGAATGGAGTAAGACTGTATGTTTGGCCCTCAGGGAAAAGGAAAGCTCAAGACAAAGTTGAGTTGTAGAAAAAAGAATCACATTTTTATTCCTGCATATTTTAGTGATTGAGAAATATCAGTTCCTACATCTCCAATTAACATCTATGTTAGAAACTAGCTTGTTAACTTTATTTTAGAGAATTCTTTCAACCAAGAATTTACTGAAATACCACTGACTATTTTACTAAATAACATTCTGAAAGCAAAATGAGCAAGTCACCAAGGACAAATCTTGTCCTCTGGTAGATTGTGTGTAAGTGATTTCTGTTAGCTTCCTTTCATCAAGATTTTTGCCAATTAATTCATAAATATTAGCATTTCATTAATTGCACCAATATTAACATTGCATGTCAGTGGGGATTTTTAAGCAAATTTCTAATTACATTCAAAAAGTAAAACAAGGAAAAGGTTTTTTAATAACGTTGGCATTAGCAGGCACTAGAATTGGTTTTGTCTTGAGTACACATACATTCTAGTATAAAAATCTATTGCTCTGAGTTTTAATGATCGATTTTATGGGTGTTATATGAATAACACATACTGAGTACCATTAATTGGATAATGAATTTCAATGCTTGGGATGAATTTAAGATGCAATCCATGCATCTTATGAATCACTCTTTTTAAAAAATCAACAGAAAATCAATTTCTAGGAAGTAAAATATTTTCTACATGTTTAAGTACTAACCTATAATGCAAGTGAATTATAGGCATAATTCAAATATATTTTTGTTTTAATAATTTTTTCCAAAAGAAAAAAAATATGGTCTAATAAAGGAGGGAGATATTTTGAGGAAACATCTTATTTTTAATTTTAATAAGTCAAACACTTTTACTATTTTAAAATTTGCTGTATAATACTGAACTTTATGCTAATTTACCATAATTTAATTTGTTTTACATATAAATTGTTTTCACACTAGTAACATGCTACAGAAACTAAAATAAGAATTCATTTGTTTAATAATCCCTTTATAGAAACTCCTGAGGTCTAATGAGGCGGGAATCTGAGAAGTAGTGACTTTAGGGCTTCAATTGGCATTTTGTTTGTTTATTTTATCCCTTGTCAGACTCATTTTAATTTCCATGGGGAATCCTCATAACTTAGGGGAAACTGTGAAGATGAATAACTAACATAAAGGTAATTTGTTAATTATATCTGTGTTTGACCTAAATCCTTATTCATTCTTAAGAGTATCAAGTTATTTTTGTATTATTTTTTCCCCTTAAATTTGTCACTATTTTCCTGAAATTTAAAAATCAGTCAATAGGAACTAATTAGAATTTCTTTCTCTTAAGACATTTAAAGAACATAAATATCCTTCTGAAATCCCCCTCCCACATCATTTCATAGTAGCACTGGCCTTCCACTCATCTAATCTTTGAGTATTTGAGGTCTTTCTAACCTTAAATCCCTTACTCATGCTATTATTTTCCTCCAGCTAATTCCTAATTTTTAAAACCTCACCAGGAAAATTCCCCTTCCTCAGAGTCTTGCCCTAACTCTTTCATTGATTCTATTGACGTTTTTGAACTGTGGTGTTGGAGAAGACTCTTGAGAGTCCCTTGGACTGCAAGGAGATACAACCAGTCCATTCTGAAGGAGATCAGCCCTGGGATTTCTTTGGAAGGAATGATGCTAAAGCTGAAACTCGAGTACTTTGGCCACTTCATGCGAAGAGCTGACTCATTGGAAAAGGCTCTGATGCTGGGAGGGATTGGGGGCAGGAGAAGAAGGGGACGACAGAGGATGAGATGACTGGATGGCATAACTGACTCAATGGGTGAGTCTGAGGGAACTCCGGGAGTTGGTGATGGACGGGGAGGCCTGGCGTGCTGTGATTCATGGGGTCGCAAAGAGTTGGACACAACTGAGTGACTGAACTGAACTGAACTGAACTGATACTTCTCCTTGATGACAACCTGTTTTTTTCTTCTTGGCATTTATTAAATTTGAATTTTATATTTTTCGTGTGTATTTATTCTATCTGTACCTACCTCTCAGACTAGACTAAGTCTGAGAAGACAAAGGTAATGCCTGATTTGGCTCACTAATTTATTTTTTTTTTAGGTTTGGCAAAAAGTGGAATTCAGAGAATGAACAACTGAATGAAAGAAATGGTGGCTTACAACAAGACATGACTTAATGAAATTGCATAGAATCCAATACAGCATCATCATTCCATAACTATTAATGGATAGTCACAATGATGTTCTGAGCTCTCTAGAATAAAGTTAAATTATAATCAATATATTTTGTTTAAGAAGGCAGGAAACATACATCTAAAATAATGTCAAAAAAATTTAAAATAATAACAGGGAAAATGTATATACTGTGATATATATACACACAACTAACCAGTTCTATTTGCATCTCACATTACTAGGATCATTTTGCCCCATAGAATCTAAAGACTGTCTCCTGAAGGAGATGCAGTTAACAGTATACAGCTCAGAAAGCTCTTCCTGAACTTTAATTTTAGCAGCAGTTTATTAGGTAGCAGCTCCAGAGAAGACTAGAAATTTACAAACAATAATTGAAACTTGTCACCTGGTCAAATACTGCAAAACCTAACACTTCTAATTTTTTCCCCATTAATTATTCCAGATTTCTTATGTAGGAGGAGGAAGAGATGCTGAAAGCAGAAACCCCATGCAGTGACTGCCTACTTTGGATCAGTTCGTTATGAAAAGTTGGTATCTGCCATACTGATTGACTGAGAGCAACAGAAAACTCCCTGAGGCCTTCTGGTTCAGTTGGGATTGTAATGATAGAGTAGCAAGATAAAAGCCTGCCAGAACATTAGCTTCAACTGTATGACAATGCCCTCCCCAAGAAGATATGATGCCGTGTGGATGCATATAGATTGAAAATGTGGATTCTGACAGCAGCACTGATTTCACTCAAAAAGCCCATGTGCTGAGAAGATGCTGTGTCTGCTCAGGAAAAGGATTCCAGCAATGTGTGAAAAATTCGTTTTCTCAGCTGGAAATGCTCATGTGTCTAGTTGTACAAGTGGTAAATTTGGGGTCCATACTAATGCTAAAGTTTGAGAGAGAGAAAGAAAAAGAGTTGTGTGGATATCTACCCCTGTTTGGAGTGAGTGGATTCTTTTTGGGCTAATACTGGGGCATGGGGAGAGGATCACACACCACTCAGAAATAAAATTTCTTTCCAGGATTCCTTGAAGTCCTACTTTCCAAATGCACCCTGATGCCATGAAGTAATTCATTTTCCTCTCCTCTATAGAACTGACACAGTTGTCATCATTTTTATTATTTCTCTGACTGATTCTCTCCTTCTGACTCCACAGAGCAGAAAATTTACCCTCCAGAGGTGCAGAGAGAATAGATTTTCTTTATTTTTTTTTTATTATTTCTCCATATATATATTTTTTTCTCCTTTGAGGGTGGAAAAAAAAGATGACAAATTTGGATACCTTTGAATTAGAGTGGTTTCTAACGTTGACTTTGAAATTAGCCTGAAAACCTGAGTAGGATTTTTCTAACTATGAGACCTTAAGAAAGTCACTTTAATTCTCTAAGCCTCATAGGGCTGTTGTATGAATCTGATGGGATAATGATAATAAAGTGAGGCACATGGAAACTCCATAAATGTTTTCTAATGGCATTATTATCATAAACACAGTGGAGACAGCATATTTCAGTCATGCTTTATTGATATTTTATCCTATGGACTTAGCCATGAATCAAGCTAAAGTATGACAATTAATTTGCCTCCTCTTTTTTGGGGGAGAAAAGGAGTTATGAGTGGCACACAACTTCACCTGAAAAATCTTCCTCAAAATGGGATGTGTGAATTTAAATCTTTACCTTAGAGAAATAGTAAGGAAATGTCCTTTCTGTGACATGACTTTGAAGACGTTCTGACATCTGGGATGAAATAAAATATTTTCACTAAAAATGTAACCATCATTGTACTCGGTACCTATGGGATATGTGTAATTCAGTACTAAAAATTCAATAACAATTTTTAGTCTCTATATAATAGAAACCAAATCTTTTGCATTTCTCCCTCTCATCCAAGTTGAATGGCTTCCTTTTGTCACCACAAAATAGCTGAATAGTTGGGAATAGCTGAATAAAACATAACTTTTAGTGTTTGCTGATAACTATTTTTTGATGGAATAAAAATCTGATGATATCCTGACATCATATAACAGATATGTACAAAATTCATAGCATTTCCTCTCCAGTACATAACATTGCAGATGGGAAAAACTGTTTGATTTCTGTGCTCTAGGATTATTTAGAATAGAAGATCATAAATGATAATCTTTCTTTTAGGGAGTTAATATATATTATCACTATTTTTTGATTTACAACATTTCACCATATTATTTATTTTGGCTTCTCCAGTGGCTCAGACGGTAAAGAATCTGCTTGTAATGCAGGAGATCTGGATTTGATCCCTGGGTCAGGAAGAACTCCTGGAGAAAGAAATAGCAACCCATTCCAGTTTTCTCACCTGGAGAATTCCATGGACAGAGGAGCCTAGCGGGATGCAGTCTACGGGGATTTATTTTTCATTTTTTTCTTTTATACTATTAAGTCTATGACCTCCTTGCCTCACAGAATTAAAAGTTGAGTACTGTAACACCATTTTACTTTTATGCAATATCTCTTCATTTTAGAAAAGTCATGACACCACTCTTATGGCAGAAAGTGAAGAGGAGCTAAAAAGCCTCTTGAGGAAAGTGAAAGAGGAGAGCTAAAAAGTTGGCTTAAAGCTCAACATTCAGAAAATTAAGATCATGGCATCCGGTCCCATCACTTCATGGGAAATAGATGGAGAAACAGTGGAAACAGTGTCAGACTTTATTTTGGGGGGCTCCAAAATCACTGCAGATGGTGAGTGCAGCCATGAANCATTGGAAAAGACTCTGATGCTGGGAGGGACTGGGGGCAGGAGGAGAAGGGGATGACCGAGGATGAGATGGCTGGATGGCATCACGGACTCGATGAATGTGAGTCTGAGTGAACTCCGGGAGATGGTGATGGACAGGGAGGCCTGGCATGCTGGGATTCATGGGGTCGCCAAGAGTCGGACATGACTGAGTGACTGAACTGAACTAATATTGTTAGACAAAAATTATTTGCCCTCATCTCCCCATGAACCAAAATATAAAAATGTAAAAAGAGAAAGATAATGAATTTGGTTTTGAACATACTGTATTCTACATACCTACTTAGATATCAACCATCTGGAGGCACTCAACTTGCTAAGATATAAATCTGGACCACATTAGAATGGCATGTACTAAATATGTAAGGATTATCAGCAGAAGAGACCGTTGAAACCAGGGATATAAGTTACAATACTACTTCTTTTCAAGCTTTAATGTGTATGCTGAAGCTGAAACTCCAATACTTTGGCTACCTCATGCGAAGCGTTGACTCATTGGAAAAGACTCTGATGCTGGGAGGTATTGGGGGCAGGAGGAGAAGGGAATGACAGAGGATGAGATGGCTCGATTGCATCACCGACTCAATGGACATGAGTTTGAGTGAACTCTGGGAGTTGGTGATGGACAGGGAGGCCTGGCGTGCTGCGATTCATGGGGTCACAAAGAGTCGGACACGACTGAGCAACTGAACTGAACTGAGTGTGTATTTATAGGAATCCACCTCAGGATGTTAAAATGCAGATCTGTGATGCAGTGTGGGGCCTCTTCAAGTCTGAAGAGCTCACAGAGGCTGATGCTGCTGGTTGACAGATCATACTGTGAGTGGCAAAAATTTAGACCACTCAAGGGAAAAGTTAGACTGAAAAGAATAAATAACTAGGGAGATGATCCTGGATAACACATCAGAAAATAATTCAAAGAAAGGCAGTGAAAGTGATTAAAATAGATGAATTAGAGAGAATAAAAAATGACCAAAGAAAAAGAACAACAACTAGGACAAATTACTTTTTAAGGAGTGATTGGTCAAACAGGGGCAAATGATGTGAAAAAGGAAGCCACATAAGGAAGAAATGAAAAGTCTATATATTTAATAATTAAAAGATCATCAGTTATTTATAGATTGTTCATTCAAGTACTTGTCAGATATATTCATTTTGAATATTTTCTCTCAGTCTGTAGCTTGCCTGTTCATTTTCTTAATGGTGACTTGATGATGGACAGGGAGGCCTGGTGTGCTGCAGTCCATGGGGTTGCAAAGAGTTGGACACGACAGTGACTGAACTGAACTGAACTGATGGGCAGAAGGATTTTGTTTTTATGAAATTTGATATATCAGTATTTTATTTTATGGATAGTGCTTTCTCTGTTCCCTCTAAGCAATTTCTGCCTATGCTGTCAAGATGTTTTTGTAGGCTTTCTTTTAATAGTATGTAATTTTTATAATTTTTATGCTCCATTCCATATTTCATTTGAATTGACTTCTGTGTATGGAATGAGGTAGAGGTTTCCTACAAATATGTAAATAATAGTAATACACATAATAAACTACTCAAAATGGGCAGAATTCTTGAACTGATACTTCACAAATGAATAATAAAATCAAGAAGTGCTAAAGATCTTTAGTCATTAGGAAAATGCAAATTAGTATCACATGAAATATTGTTCATACATGCTAAAATAGTTACAATTAAAAATACCAAAAACACCAAATGTTGTTAATATATGGGGTAATCAGAACTTTTATTCATTTCTGGTAGGACTACAAAATGGTGTGTCCACTTTGGAAAACTGTGTGAAGGCTTCTCATAAAGTTAAATATATATCTACCCTATGATTCAGCAATCCTCTTCCTGGGCATTTACAAAAGAGAAATGAAAACATGTTCACAAAGAGACATGTACAGGTATGCTCATAATAGCTTTACTCGTAATGGCCCTGAACTGGAAACAATCCAAATATATAAAATAAAATAATTGATTATTGCACTGCAGTATGATTATTTAATAGGAAACACTTACTAGTTAAACAGGGCTTCTCTAGTGGCTCAGATGATAAAGAATCCACCTGCAATGTGGAAGACTTGGGTTTGATCCCTGGGTTGGGAAGGTCCCCTGGAGGAGGGCATGACAACCCACATCTACTATTCTTGCCTGGAGAACTCCCTGGACAGAGGAGCTTGGTGTGCTACATTCCATGGAGTCACAAAGAGTTGGATACTACTGAGTGACTAAACACACACTAATTATACTACTAGTGAAATAGAATGAACTTCTGTTATAGATAACAATGGTGATGAAACCCCAAAATGTTAAACAGAATCAAAGAAGCCAGATACAAAAGACTACACACTGTTCGATTTCATTTACCTTAAGTTCTACAGAAGGAAAAAATAATCTACAATGAGAGAAATCAGAATGCATTTTACACTCTGCCAGAGGCAATAACCATTCTGATTTTTTTCATCACACCTGCAAGGTGGCATGAGGGAATGATCCGGAATGAGGCAAACATAACATATCTACAAAGGTGTATGGTTTATTCAGTGTACACACTGTCAAAAATATTTAGGACTCTGCTTTCCCAGTGAATAAAAATTATACCTCAACTTAGTGAAAACAAGGTTAAAGATGAATCATTAATTATATTTGAAAGGCATGCTTCAGTAGAGGTGGAGGGCAGACTTCTATTTCAAAGACTGAAGGAGTACATTGCAAAAAATGTAGTACCTTCTTTTGAGAATTTTAGCTTTAAAGAGAGATACAGAGATGCCACAGTTGTTTGAAATTGAACATAGTGACTTTGTTGTTTGATATTCATTTTAGGTTAAGGTTTGATAAACTTTTTAACCTAGGAGGAGGAATATGTAAAGAGGATGGAGAAATAAAGAGAGTTAAATCAAGGGAAAAAAAAAAAAAACCTGGTAGTAATGCTCATGAAATGAGTTCTTAGCTTCCCCTCCCCATAATATCTACAGTCTACATTATAAGAATTAAAAGTTTAATGTATATCTGCTTAAAGTCATTTGAAGAATTTTAGGAATGCTTGTGTAAATATGGCATTTAATACAATTTAGCATGTTCTCCTTCATTTTTTATTTGGTTAAACACTTCTTAGGGGCTAAGAAGATGAAAAAATTTTTTCTTATCTGTGATCAAGGAGCACAGATGTGGAAGTTTACATTTAACTTGAGATAAGCTTCTTGGGCTTCCCTGGTGGCTCAGTTGGCAAAGAATCCACCTGCAATGCAGGAGACCTGGGTTTGATCCCTGGGTTGGGAAGATCCCCTGGAGAAGGGAACAGCTACCCATTCCAGTATTCTGATTTGAAGAATTCTATGGACTGTATAGTCCATGGGGTCACAAAGAGTCAGACACACTGACTGACTTTCACTTTCAGGCTACTTAAATAGGCTTGGAATTTTGCTCTCAAGTTCTTAAACTAGTGACCTCAACTTCGTTGCTGCTGCTGCTGCTAAGTCACTTCAGTCGTGTCCGACTCTGCACGGCCCCATAGACGGCAGCCCACCAGGCTCCCCCGTCCCTGGGATTCTCCAGGCAAGAACACTGGAGTGGGTTGCCATTTCCTTCTCCAATGCACGAAAGTGAAAGTGACAGTGAAGTCACTCAGTCGTGTCCAACTCTTAGCAACCCCATGAATTGCAGCCCACCAGGCTCTTCCGTCCATGGGATTTTCCAGGCAAGAGTACTGGAGTGGGGTGCCATTGCCTTCTCCGTCAACTTTGTTAGGATTGTCTTAATAATTCTCACAGCAGAGGTTGGTTTTCCTGACCAATCTGAATTAAATAATGGTCTAGGACCTACTGTATTTTAAAATATTACCTAAAATTATATTTCAGAATTATATGAAGACTCTTGGGATAAAGAAATAGCTTGGGTGAGACAAAGATAAATACACAAAATAGAAAGAAAGATAAAGAGCTTCTGTATACCAAGAAGCATCTTTGGTGTTGCTACATCTGAGATAAACAATAGGGAAGCTATTTAAGTTCTATATGTCGCTCTAATCTATTTGGATGTGATACTGTTGAACCTAGGCTGTCATAGTCTACTCTGGGGCTTTCTACAATGAAGCAAATATAGCAAAAGCCATTTGCTAATATTTTTCATTGGCTCAAGCTTTAATCTATTATATGTTTTATTTCCCAGTTTTACCGTATGTTTGTATGGGGGTTGAGTGGATTCATGGTGTTCATTTCTATCTGTTATTATTTTATCTGGATTTGTAGATATTACATTTATTGTAGTTGACACAAATAATATCACCTTATTCACCCAAATTTACCATTTCTTAGAATGGATTTGGGGCTTTGAGCAGAATAGGGAAACATACATGGAAATGACATATGGGATCATACAAGACCAAAAGAAATTAATGTTCCTGCTTCTAGTAGTTTCTCATACCTTACATACATATACAACACACAAAACCAAACTCTGGCTTTGTGGTCCAAGATATGTCCAAATTCACACCACCATTGCTCTGGATTCATGACCTCTCAACATAGAATTCTAGCTAAACAGTGCCATTTTCTTCTTCTATAATCAACTACATATTCATTTATCAATTGCAGGCCAGAATCCCTATGAGACTGAAGTAAACTTTCACATTTTGAAGCCCACAGCCCACCTTCTCATCCCTGTCTGCTCTCTGAGAATGCTTTCAAACCAATCTCCTTTTCTGAAATACTAGAAAGGGACTCTTTATTAAATACCTTGGTTCCTATTTTCTTCTTTATAATGTGGCTACTCTTGTGATTTCTAGGAGTTCCCCAGTTCTGTATTCAGTGCAGAGATAGGCTGCCCTGAAATCTTTAATTACTGATCATACCATCCTCTTAATCTTCATTCCTTCTTGGTCTATTCACCCAAGGCTGACTTGTGTCTTCTGTCAAAGTCCCTATAGATGAAATTGCTTTCTCAATTAACATATGTCTGTCTGTCCCCCAACCCACTGATTTAGGGGGAAAAAAAAAGCCTCCTATTCTGCAAAGAATGCCACTTAGAAAGGTTGTTAATCACTACATGCTTGTTCTGAATTGTATTGTTCTGCACTGTATTATGCTGCTGGATTGTAAACTCCACAGGGCAGAGTCTTTATTTGCCTTGCCCTGACTATTGTTCAGTGCAGTGCACACTGATGACACTATAGAAAAAACAAACAATGGCTTTTTCCACGTTTTTCCATTTTAATTGTCAAATGGGGAGGTATAAAAGCACAATTCACATGAGACTTGAGTACACAGCCTCTGAAATTGCTAAAATAAGCCACGTGAGCTTAGAAGCCAAGTCTGTCTTTTTAAAAGAGTCATTTGCAACTCTTGTCCATTTGTCATCATTGTTCCCTCAAAATTACCTGAAAGTTAAACTTTCTATTTAAATGATTACAGGTACTCTCAACTCTTTTGATTTAGCGGAGAACTTTCTGGGCACTGAACACAGTACCTGAATATACTTGGCACTGCTAAAACTGTGAAGACGAAATGCAGTCTCTGTTACAGCCTTTTCATAAACTGACTCTATAAAAGGTACCATTTCTCGGTAAAGTTCACAGCTAGCACCGCTGTCAACAGTCAACACATTTGAACCACTGGGAAGTGATTAAAAAATAATAAAAATAAATAAATGTTAATCTCTCGCCAGAACACAGTTTACCTCATCTCGAGGAAATTCTCACAAAGACAAGCATAGTTCAGACAGTTGCCAAGTATTTTTACTGCTTCTGCCTGACATTAGCTCCTGTAGCACATCTCAGAAGGGACTGTTTCTGTGCGTCTCTGGATTCAATATCTTACTAAATAGAATGTTGATTGAATGGTCAAAGCTCTAGATGGACTCTAAGAAATGGCAATATTACAGAAGACAGACGTATAAATACCATAAATATAAAAGCAGATTCCAGGAAAATTGACTTATAAATGGACACCGCACAGGTCTCAATGCAAGGCTTCCCCAAAGTCTCACATATAAATACAGACAATTTAAAAATAAACTCATAAGGATACATTTTAGAAACTTTTATACAGCCTTAAGTGATAAGAAATGGTTTTTGATCTCTGCAGACAGAATTGTAGAGTACAAAGTTTTCTATATTTTTGTATCCTAAGAATTTCTCAGGGGACTTGTCAAAATGCAGATTCTTATGCCCAACACCATTGCTATTAACACAGGTCTTTGAAGGGAGAATTCTGGGGATCTGTATTTTCATGAGTTTTCTCAGTCGATTCTGATGATCACATAGTAAGTGCCAGAATGGTAAGATGGGAAAATGAAATTGGAAATATCAAGCACTCATCTCTTGTTTGGATCATTCGTATGCTGTCAGATACCTTCTTGTGGATCTTACATCAGTTGTTGTAGCATTCCGAACCTCTTTCTTCTCAAATACCAAAAGAAGGGTCTAGAATGAATACTCTCTCTAAAGTACTTTTTATTTTTTTAACTCTAACATTCATTTTATGATTCCAATTAAGAAGATGAGCAGGTTCATATTGTTTTTCTGATTCATCTTTACATATCTGAGAGATTAAGTGAGATTGCTAAGAACAAAGCACATTGGCTTTGTTGTTTCTCTTGATACATATAACTCAAGGCTAATTTCCCCACTGTATGCCAATGTATTAACACTAATGGAGAAAAAGGTTTCCTTGAGAAATTTGGATTATGAGGGTGTTTGGAAGGGGATAAGCAATAAGTAAAATTGTGTGATGCAAAGACTAAATTAGATTTTAGAAGAGTCTTCGAAGGCTCTTTAAACATCTATTCATGATGGTCACAAGCCCCCCGAGAGTCAAATAAATTATCCTAAAGATTCTTTCATAAGATAATGGAGACTAATTTGAAGAAGTAAATAGTAATTGCAATATTAAGTAGTTCAAACTACCTTGATGGCTATTTTTTGAACTCCCCTTTCTGACAGATTTTTTTTTTTTTTGGTGCTAAGTCCTTTCCCCTCTTCCTTGAAAAAAGCATTTTACATAATTTGGCATTACCTATTTTATATATGTGGCATTTTGCTTAGCATTAAAGTAGTTTATTTGGAGAAGATCTTTTCCACACTATTCTGGGGAACAGGCTGCTACCCTCTTCAAGTAGCAGCAAAAGATGCAAGGAGGCTCGTTTAAATGTGGCTTCTCTTTAACAGCTTGTTGGGATGAGGAACAGAACAAGAGCATAAACATTATTAAAATAGACTACAGTGCCAAATGCGAGGAAGTGCATGCCAGAAATTCTCCAAAAGTAGCATGGAACTGACAAAGAAGGCATACTCCAGTATTTACGCTCTTGCTTTACTACGACCTACCAGAGTTCATGCACCAGCCACGTATTCTAATCTGTATGCTGTGGCTGTACCCCTTCTCAGCCCAATGGCTCTGCAGAGAAAACAACAGGTGTTTCTAGTCAAATAACCTCATGGAACACAATCAGTAAAGACCCAAATGGGTCTAGTAACCCACAGATTTGCTTCAAGATTTTCTTCTAATAGTCTCCTTTGGTTTTCTGGTCTTTGGGAAACACATACACACGCACATTCACATAAACACACACAAGGTTGTTTGTTCAAAACCTGTCCCACTCCCCCTCCCACCACCATTGTTTAACAGAATTCAACAGTGTTCCCAACCTGACAACAAAGGCTTAAGGTAACAAAGAATAGAGCAGACACATTCTGTGGCCCTCTTAATAACAATCCAAACATAGGGGTTTCTGATAATGCCAAGCACTTTAAATGTAACCACCCCCGCCCTTCATAAAACACTAGTTGCTCTAGGCCTGTACATGGACAGAGTTCAAATGCAGAGCTGAGACAAAAGCTAAGTCCTTGGGATTCTCTTTTGAATACTGTGTACAAGAGTGTGGCGAGTAGCAAGGAAGCTGTTTCTGCTAAGCATGAATTTTAATCTGTACCCTCTGGCCTCTTGGAGGTCTGAAGGTTTTATACGGATGAGGCAGGAATTTACTCGTGCCTTGAAAAAAGATGATATTGTAGGCTGTTTTTCCCTGACAAGATATGTATGTGGTCCCTCCAAGGATACTAACCCTGCCTGACAGCTTGAGTCTTATGTTACCTAAACTGGATTTCTGGTGGTTAATTCAATTCCAGGCATTAATTGGCAGTGGCTAAACGTGACAGAGCTATTTTGGTTTTTGCTTTTTTACTATAGAATCTGGAAGACTTAAAAAAAAAAAATCCTCAGGTTGCAAGATAGCTTATTATGAAATCGTCACTGAGATATAGGAAATTTTGTTCTCTGAGATTTTTTTTGGAATCACTGTCTCATTGTTAAGACTAAAGTCTTGGCTGTTCTAATTTTCCACATGCTTATCCATCATATCCCACTGCCAACTGTGGAAATACTGTTATATAGTGACAATACCTTAAATAGATTTTAAGATTTTATAAGTTGGATCCAGCATATTCCTGGACACATAGTTGACATATGTTGAATGAATACATATTGGTAATGGGATTAATATTAATGATTAATATTTTTTAATGCTTCTTATGTGCCAGGCACTATGTTACATATCTTATTTGCCTTATTTCAACTAATCCTCAAAACATCCCTTTAGGTTAAATATTTTTTGTAAGAAAATGGTCGACTTCATGGCTCTTTATCTCACTGCTTGGAGTCTTAAATAGTGGGATTTTAGTCCATCATATATCTAAGCTGATTTATTTTCATGCAGGGTACCATGGGGATAGACTGTGAAGAAGGCTGAGCACCGAAGAATTAGTGCCTTCTGATTTTTGTGAAGTCAAATAATTACAAAACAAAACAAAATAGCAGAGTAAGTAATTTGTTCAAAATCATAATAGATCAGCAAGTAGGAAACTGGTCATGTCTTGCTACTTATTCATTACTTGCATCATAAAGTACTATACCGATGGAAAGATAGTCATTTTAAAAATATTTTATTTTATAGTATAATATTCAGCAAAAGAGCAAGGTATACTATAACAGATAAATACTTTTTAAACACACACATACGTACACATATGTATGTGTGTATTTGTTGTTTATTAACTACGTTGTATCCAACTCTTTTGTGACCCTATGGACTACTGCCTGACAGGCTCCTCTGTGCATGGGAATTCCCAGGGAAGAATATTGGAGTGGGTTTCCATTTCCATCTCCTGTGTGTGTGTGTGTGTGTGTGTGTGTGTGTGTACTTATATTTCTTTACTGTTACATATATTCTTATATGGAAATTAAGACCATAGCTTTCTTCTTACTGATAAAACTTCAGGTGATTGTTCTTATTATTTTTGCTTATTCTAGAAAATGAAGATCATGGGATCTGGTCCCACACTTCATGGGAAATAGATGGGGAAACAGTGGAAACAGTGGCAGACTTTATATTTTTGGGCTCCAAAAATCACTGCAGATGGTGACTGCAGCCATGAAATTAGAAGATGCTTACTCCTTGGAAGAAAAGTTATGACCAACCTAGATAGTACATTCAAAAGCAGAGACATTACTTTGCCGACTAAGGTCCGTCTAGTCAAGGCTATGGTTCTTCCTGTGGTCATGTATGGATGTGAGAGTTGGACTGTGAAGAAGGCTGAGCACCGAAGAATTGATGCTTTTGCACTGAGGTGTTGGAGAAGACTCCTGAGAGTCTTTTGGACTGCAGGGAGATCCAACCAGTCCATTCTGAAGGAGATCAACCCTGGGATTTCTTTGGAAGGAATGATGCTAAAGCTGAAACTCCAGTACTTTGGCTACCTCATGCGAAGAGTTGACTCATTGGAAAAGACTCTGATGCTGGGAGGGATTGGGGGCAGGAGGAGAAGGGGACGACCGAGGATGAGATGGCTGGATGGCATCACGGACTCAATGGACATGAGTCTGAGTGAACTCCAAGAGATGGTGATGAACAGGGAGGCCTGGCATGCTGCAATTCATGGGGTCACAAAGAGTTGGACACAACTGACCGACTGAACTGAACTGAGTTTACTTTTCAAATTTATGCATATGTTAATTGTACAATAAATATTTTAAAATATATTCAGCAAATTAGAACCCTGAGAATGTAATTAATGCAGTTTAACCCAGGCAGGCCTTTATGAAGGAAGACAGTTGAGTTAGTCTGAAGAATCTATCAGATTTAGGCAAATGGAGAAGATGCATAGAGGCAGCTAGAGAGAGAAGGAAACCTTTCTGGCAAAGCCAGAGGCAAGAAAAAATATAACATATTCCAAGGACAGACGCAGTCCAATTTTCTACACCAAACACAGGCCAGTATATAACAGAGAATGAGCCAAATAGGAGAGATGTCTTTAGGGTGAGTATATTTAGCCTGTTCTACACTATCCCAAGAAGAAGTCTGGATGTATGTGAAGCCACACAAAAGGTAAAGTTGAATTCATTTGAAAATTGTACGTCAGTCTTTTTAGTCAAGGTCCACTGTATACACTGTGCCCTTTGTTCAATTCTTGTGTGGCACAAAGGTCCTAATAATTTAGATCTAAGCCAAGTTACACAAGGGTTGAAGACATTCAATTTTGACAATAAAATTCTGTTTCTTGCAAAACTGTCCTAGCAGTTGAAACTTCCTAGGGTTGGGATGATAAATACATAGATGACTACATGAAAAGGATTCAGCAGAATGCCAGACACATGAAAAGTATTCCATAAATGGTAGCTACTAACACTTGTACTCATTAGTTCTGGAGATAACCCAAGTGTATAGTCATAGACAGAAGTGATTGGCAAAATGTTGAAAGCCATCTCATAGAAGGATATTTTCTCCATCATGTTGATATAGTCTAGATACAATGTACAATTTATACCATTAGCTGTCTTGTTGATGTAAGTGGTAAAGGTTCCTACTTAGGTGAAATAGGACTATTTAAGAAAATAGAAGAGAGGAATGAAACAAAATATTGACCAACAAACTGATATTACCCAGGCACTGTGCTAGGCACTTCACACACTTCTCTGTATTTAGGCATCACAAAAAAACCTGTATGGTATCTGTTTCTAACTTCATTTCAAAAGTAAGAAAACACAGGCTACAAAAGAGTACATAGTTTATTAACATTTATTATTTGGATAGAACATGGGAAAAAAAAAAGAATTCTAACCTGTGATTCTGAAATTCACAGTCTTTCCATGAGAAGCCATGCTTAATTAGAAAGAAGTAAAGCACATGGTGGCTTCCTTGGTGGCTCAGACAGTGAAGCATCTGTCTACTATGGGTATAAGAAACATGAATTCTGAGCTCACTAACCATTTCTTAACTTTTGTCAGATCATTTAATTTTCTGTATGTAGGTGTATAAAATATTCAAAAAAGAGATTCAATTCTGTGACTGCTACAGGCTCTTTCTTTTCTGAAATTGATCAAGATTATGATCTAATTATTTTTTAAGTCTAATTATTTAAAGCAATTGACAAGGGATATTTTTAAAAATAAGAACTAAGGATTACATATGCCAACAAATTTGAAAAACTCAGCAGTGGCCACAAGACTGGAAAAGGTCAGTTTTCATTCCAATCCCAAAGAAAGGCAATGCCAAAGAATGCTCAAACTCCTGCACAATTGTACTAATCTCACACACTAGTAGAGTAATACTTAAAATTCTCCAACCCAGGTTTCAGCAATACATGAACCATGAAATTCTGGATGTTTAAGCTGGTTTTAGAAAAGGCAGAGGAATCAGAGATCAAATTGCCAACATCTGCTGGATCTTTGAAAAAGCAAGAGAGTTCCAGAAAAAATCTATTTCTGCTTTATTGACAATGCCAAAGCCTTTGACNACTGATTGTAGTGGATATAGAAACATCAGACCTTTGAATCAGGTTCTTACAATTCGAACAAACAAACAAAAAACATATGTTTTGATTCAGAATGTTAAAGATCTGGTGCTTGAAGGTGAGCACACTTGTGTAGCCAGAAAAGGATTATGAGGCTAGTGATAAAGTGAAGCAGAAAATGTAGAAGAAAGGCAGAAAAGGCTGAAATGCGAGCAACTGGGCTTCTAAATTTACACAGACAGTTAGAGCTTCATTCTCTGGTTTCAGGCAGCCTGGGATCTAGAGGTATCAGCACTTCAGTTAGCAGCACTTAGATTTTTCATGGGAAACTATCCTTCCAGTTTTCAAGGGTAGTGGTTTTTAAAGTGTGGCCTTGGATGGGCAGCATCAGCCTCACCTCCTGGAAACTTAGAAATACAATCTTGATCTGCTGAGTCAGACACTCTAGGGAATGCAGTCCAGCACAGATATGCTAAACTCTCCAGGGAAGTTTAATGTTTGCTCAAATTTGAGAACTCTTGTGTTAAGACATGTGATTTGGATACATCTAATTGGTATTTGACTCTTGAAATGGACTTTTTCATCATAAGTGGTCAATCATAACTTAACATCACCTGCTCCTGAGAAGAGTGACTGATTCACCCACGTAGAGCCCATAAAACACAATGTAAAAGTGTCTTACTCAAATGTTGAGAGGATAACACATGAGATTGGAACTGCTTGTCACTAGCATAGGAGAGCCTGCCTGAGAGTGAGACAACACAGAGAAATGCACAGGAGGCTTATAGGTAAAGCTATGTCATCTTCTACCAATCTCTCTCTGCATCTGAGTTCTTTGCAACACAAATGACATACAGTTCTCGTTCATTTATTCATGCTGTTTCCTCTGCTTGCAGTGCTTTCCCCATTTCTCTATTGTCCTCAGGCAGAATTAACCTTTTTTTTTGTTCTCATTCCTGCACCAATCTTTTCTTACACTGAACTTAGCTCTAGTTACCCACCATTATTGTTTGTTAACCATGTATCCCCTCTCCCGTTTCCAAAGATCATCTCCCTGAAGGTAGGAGAACAAAATTGCTACTTATTTTTATACTTGTATCCCCAGCTTTAAGCATCATAATAGATGCTTAAATTGTTTGCTGAATAAATAACTTTCCTACATACCTCATGGGATTATTGCAAGGATCAAATGAGAGTAAGACTTCAGTTCAGTTCAGTTCAGTCCCTCAGTTCTGTCCAATTCTTTGCAACCCCATGAATCGCAGCACACCAGGCCTCCCTGTCCATCACCAACTCCTGGAGTTCACTCAAACTCACGTCCATCGAGTTGGTGATGCAATCCAGCCATCTCATCCTCGGTCGTCCCCTTCTTCTCCTGCCTCCAATCCCTCCCAGTAGCAGAGTNGCAGCACACCAGGCCTCCCTGTCCATCACCAACTCCTGGAGTTCACTCAAACTCACGTCCATCGAGTTGGTGATGCAATCCAGCCATCTCATCCTCGGTCGTCCCCTTCTTCTCCTGCCTCCAATCCCTCCCAGTAGCAGAGTCTTTTCCAATGAGTCAGCTCTTTGCATGAGGTGGTCAAAGTACTGGAGTTTCAGCTTTAGCATCATTCCTTCCAAAGAACACCCAGGGCTGATCTCCTTCAGAATGGACTGATTGGATCTCCTTGCAGTCTAAGGGACTCTCAAGAGTCTTCTCCAACACCACAGTTCTAAAGCATCAATTCTTCAGCGCTCAGCTTTCTTCACAGTCCAACTCTCACATCCATACATAACCACAGGAAAAACCATAGCCTTGACTAGACAGACTTTTGTTGGCAAAATAATGTCTCTGCTTTTCAATATGCTAGAATAGGCTTCGTAAGATATAAAGTTCTATACAAACATGAGTCATATTTATGATTATTAATCTTATCTTGTGGGCTCATCTTTTCCAAAAATGTGCAATCGCAAGAGATGACTGGTAAACCTTGTGAAATTGCTGCAATTCTTGGCTACTCCTATATGAAATCAGCACATAAATATACAGAAAAATGACCATTCTGGTAGGAATATAAAAGAGAGATTGAGGTTCTCTGTGTATGTATTTACAGATCTGAC
The DNA here is from genome assembly GCA_006410875.1 of Neotragus pygmaeus. Lineage (NCBI taxonomy): Eukaryota > Metazoa > Chordata > Mammalia > Artiodactyla > Bovidae > Neotragus > Neotragus pygmaeus. The sequence continues at coordinate 390,563 of SJYV01040236.1, forward strand.
TTTGAGTGATTAAACAAAAGAATAACATAAGGGAACAACTGAAATGAGACTTTCGGGCAAAGGGAAGAACATATACAAAGGCCCTGAGGCAGCAGGCATTTGGTTGAGGAGGACTGGAGAAGCAGAAAGTAATTAGACCAGACACTAGGCTGTGTTAGGGAATTTGTTGTTGTTGTTTTTTTGTTTTTGTTTTCACCAAGAGTAATGAGGAATCATGAAAAAGTGTTAAGTTGAGGAATGACATGATCATATTAGTATTTTAAAATACTACTCTGGATCTTTTCCCTTTTATTGGGTTGGCCAAGAAGATCATTCAAATATTTCCGTAAGATGTTACAGAAAAATCCAAATGAACTTTTGGCCAACCCAATAGATATCTCAGCCCCTCCCAACCTGATATTTTACTGTTTTTATTATTTTTGAGTTATAAGGTTAAAAACACAACAATTGTTTTTAAACTTTTAACAACTCTGCCTGTTTTATGTTTCTTAACTTTTACTTGAACTGTGAAATTTGCTAAATACTAACCTCTTTTTCATCAGGGAGAGAGTCTTGTCACCTCTGCATTGTAACAAGTAAAGGTTGAATTTAACAGATTCCTGAAACTCTCATTTAAGAAAGTCCTTCATTCAAAATTAAACTGCATTCACATAAAAATTAATATACATGTATCTGATTCTTACACACATTATTAGAGTGCATTTACTAATCGCAAATGTTTATATTTAAAACATATTCTGGCCCACCTAGCAAATTAGCACATAAAATTATTTTTGAGAATTACTGCAGAAGCATTTGCTCTTATTCAATACTGAAATTAGAATGATAAAACGTGGGCATTTCTATCCACTAGTATTACTTGACATCTAATTAAGACAATATCACAACAAATAGAACTATAGAAATCCCCAAGGAAATTCAGATTGGTAACAGAATGCTATAATACAACCAATAACGCGTTTGATTATATAAGCCCCTAATCTAGATAAGTAAGAAATCATTTGTTACATTATTTTTACCCAGATTCTACTGTATGAACTTTACATCCATTTAAAAAATGGGTATTTTTTAATGGGTTTAATTTGGGTATTCCGGCAATATTGTTTGCAGCTGTTTGACACCACCCCACCTAAATCACAAATTCGACACTCCCACATCATCTTGGTGTTTCTCCACTGACACTTCTGGAACACATGATTGCTATTGTCAGCTACATTTACCTCTCACTGCAGAGGTTTGCTGAAACTGATTAGCTAGTGAAGGGATATATGTTTAAGCAGCTTTGAGATAGAACAAACTATACCTGTAATTCACCATATGATGTTTAGTTTGTATTCCAGTTTAACAGAGGACAGAAAAGGCAAAGGATAGAGACAAGCAAGTAATAAGGAGAGAGCTTCACAGACATAAACTCATTTTCAGCCCATTGTGTCAGCTGTGACCTCTGTTTCCACTTTGGCAGGCATGCACTGGGTGAAGAGTTCCCAGACTCAGTACTGTTGCAGTTCCTTGTCGTGGGTGGCTGCCTTGTGCCTTGCAGGATATTAGGACACTCCCAGTCTCTAACCATTACAGCCTCCCTTCAGTTATACCAAGCAGTATGTCCTTCAGGTCCCTTCAAATGTCGTCTGGGAAGCCAGATAGCTCTTAGGTGAGAGCCAGTGCTCCAGGTTGTACAAGTTTAGAGCTATGATAACCTGCTTACTTCTTTCTTCCTGAAGTTGATTATCTAGTTGGCTGTTGTTCACTAGCAAATAAGCTCTCCAGGAGCTCTGACCTACTAGCCCTGATACCCTCCTGACTCTTATTCTGCCCTGCCCACAAATTGGTTTATTTAATAAGAATTCTAGTAATAACAGCCTTAAGAAAATTAATAATAGCTACTACTATAAAATATTTATAATGTGCCAGACCTTGTTTCTAAGCAAATTATAAACATATATCTTATTGAGTCTTTATAAAAACCTCATGAGGCTAGGTAATATTATCTTAATTTATAGCTGAGTGAATTGGCATTTAGAAAGGTTAAGCAATGCTCTCAGAAAAAGAAAAAAAATTCTGACATTCCTTTCAAGGCCCTTTAGGATTTGGTCATAATTTCCCCTTTCAGTCCACCTTCCAACATGTAGACATCCTAGATTTTGCCTCAATTTCTCAAACAAATAGGCTAGTCTGTAAGAGTCCTCATATGCTGGCTCCTGCTCTGGCATATTTGCTTCTCTGAATTTCCCCCTTCCAGATGGGCCTATTCATTCTTTGGTCGACCTATTCTCTTAGACCTCCTTCATTCAATCCCACATGATTAGGTTTTTCCTTTGGAGGTTCACTGTACTTACTACTTAAGTGCCTTCTCTGTTTCTTACACTTGTCTGTGATCTCTCTTAAGTAGTTCACTTTACTTAACCTGCTGCTGTTTCAGTTCAGTTCAGTTACTCAGTTGTGTCTGACTCTTTGCAACCCCATGGTCTGCAGCACACCAGGCCTCCCTGTCCATCACCAACTCCTGGAGTTTACTCAAACTCATGTCCATCAAGTTGGTGATGCCATCCAACCATCTCACCCTTTGTCATCCCCTTCTCCTCCCATCTTCAATCTTTCCCAGCATCAAAGTCTTTTTTAATGAGTTAGTTCTTTGCATCAGGTGGCCAAAGTATTGGAGTTTCAGCTTCAGCATCAGTCCTTCAATGAATACTCAGGACTGATTTCCTTTAGAATGGGCTGGTTGAATCTCTTTGCAGTCCACTGCTGTTTACCCAGTGCCTATAACAGTGCTGGGCTCAAAGTTGTTTTTGTTGTTTAGTCACTAAGTTTTGCCTGACTCTGTGACACTTCAGACTATAGCTGGCTAAGCTCCTCTGTCCATGGGATTGCTCAGACAAGAATACTGGAGTAGGTTGCCATTTCCTTCTCCAGGGGATCTTCCCAACCTAGGGATAGAGCGTGCATCTCCTGCATTGCAGACAGATTGTTTACCACTGAGCCACCTGGGAAGCCTTGGGCTCAAAGCTACCAATGTGTAAATGTTACCGGTGCTGTTCAATGCTTTTGAACTGTGGTGCTGGAGAAGACTCTTGAGAGTCCCTTGGACAGCAAAGAGATCAAACCAGTCAATCCTAAAAGAAATCAACCCTGAATATTCATTGGAAGGACTGATGCTGAGGCTGAAGCTCCAGTATTCTGGTCACCTGATATAAAGAGCCAACTCTTGGGAAAAGACCCTAATGCTGGGAAAGATTGAGGGCAGGAAGAGAATGGGGGTGACAGAGAATGAGATAGTTGGATGGCATCACCAACTCAATGGACATGCGTTTGAGCAAATTCCGGGAGATAGTAGAGAACAGGGAAGGCTGGCATGCTGCAGTCCATGGGGTCATAAAGAGTCAGACACAACTTAGAGACTGAAAAGCAAATGTTACTGATGACAGAATGAAGGGATATCCCCAAAACCATTTAGCCCAGAAGTTGTGGAACAGGGATATTAACTCAAGTCTCTCTGATTTTGAAGGCAGTTTCCAAATTCTTGGGCTTATTAGAGCACACTTGTGTGAAAAGATTTCCTATCCTGCTGGCTTCATTTTAGCCCTTTCCACCTACCAACCACACCCTTGTATAAAGCAAACTCGAGATACTTAGGTATCATGTGATCTGATCTCAGAAATAGAAATGACTAATACTATTATTTGTGATTCCATAGAACACACACCTAGAAATAGCAAGTGGACTATTAAATTTTTTAAAAAATTAAAATTAAATGACTTTAATAGAAACCACAACCAAGAATAAGCCATGAAAAAAAAAAAGAAAAAAAAAACCTGTACTAGATATTATCAGTTCATAAGGCAATGAGTTTAATACTGTGGTGGACCACAATGAGGTACCATTTCACACCAGTCAGAATGGCTGCGATCCAAAAGTCTGCAAGCAATAAATGCTGGAGGGGGTGTGGAGAAAGGGGAACCCTCTTACACTGTTGGTGGGAATGTAAACTAGTACAGCCACTGTGGAAAACAGTGTGGAGATTCCTTAAAAAATTGCAAATAGAACTGCCTTATGACCCAGCAATCCCACTGCTGGGCATACACACCAAGGAAACCAGAATTGAAAGAGACACATGTACCCCAATGTTCATNCTCAACTCATCCTTTTTCTTCCAGTTTACCCCAATCTACCTTCTGTACCCTTCCTCATCTTTACAGTTGGACTGCATTTGTAACATTGTTCGTAGAATCTCTTACTTTCCTATTATACTCTGTCACCCATCTTGCCCAGTCCACTTGTAGGGGTCACCTCCACACCATACAACATAGGCTGAATTTTCTGACATGTTACACATTCCTCTGATATCTTTCTCAATCTGTTTAGAGTTTGTACACTGTCGCTGGAGCTGCTGGTTCACACACAACACCAGAAACCTACTCACTCAATTTGCGAGCTTCCAATGAAACTCTCTCTCCTGACTTCTTTACAACATTAGACATGCTTTGTCTCCATATATCTGCATTTTCAAAGTCTTCCTACCTATAACATCAGTGAGTCTTTACTGTTCTAATTGACCTTTTAAAATATTCTTCATTAGATCCTTTTTCTCTCCTCTAGTGTCAGACTTTATATTTTTGGGCTCCAAAATCACTGCAGATGGTGACTGCAGCCATGAAATTAGAAGATGCTTACTCCTTGGGAGAAAAGTTATGACCAACCTAGATAGTATATTCAAAAGCAGAGACATTACTTTGCTGACTAAGGTCCTTCTAGTCAAGGATANAGTATCAGTTTTCAGTTCTTTTGGATGTATACTTAGGAGTGGTATTGCTGGGATTTGCTTTTTTTTTTTATATATACACTCAAGTCATTCACATTTTAAAACTATCTTAATTCAACCAATGAAGCACTCCTCACTACAACTCAATCTATTTCCTCCCCTCCATCTGCCAACTTCTAGGGAAAACTGTATTTTCTGCCTTCATTTACTCACTCTTTACTTTTCCCTCAACTCATTCCATTCTTGCGTCTGCCTTTATTTTGTACCAACTTATATCTTGCTAGAGTCACTGGCAATTTCCAGTTTCCTATTATTAAAATTTCTTGTTGCCTCAACAGCATTCAGCACTGTTCATCAATTCTTCCTTCTGGAAACACTATATTCCCTTGAATTCTGTATTCCTTTGGACATTATATCTCCTGATTATCTGTCTGGTTGTCCCAAGATAAACCCCTCTACCTAGATTTTAGTTGTTGGTGATCTTAGGATACTTCTGAGTACATAGTTCTGTTTCTCTCTAAGTGATTATAACATGTCCTATAGCTTTAAGTGTACTTTGAGAAACCCATTTGTTGATTACTAACTATACTTCTCATCCTTGTTCTTGCTCTTTCTGCTCTACTTTCACTGGATTTCTTTCAGTTACCTGTACCTGTTAGACCCCCTCCTGTCAGAGGGACTTTGACGTGTTGCTTCTTTCGTTTACACTTCTATTCCCTTCTACCTCAATCACTCGTCTTTCAGATTTCTGCTCAGTTGTCACTTCCTCAGCAAAGTCTTATTGACTTCATTAAGTCAACTATATGCCATCACATGTTTTGTTTTGTTTTTTTTTTTAAGTGTGTTGTTAACGATATTGTGTTAGTTTCAGGTATACAGCAATATGGTTCAGTGCTAACTTCCCCACTTGCTAATAAGATCCTCGGGAAACAGGTCATGATTTACAAGTAGGGGGACACATTTAAATGAAGAATACATTCTACAACAACTTCTATTTCTGGTTTGCACTGTACAACATACATACTTTTTGTAAGGATGTATGTCTAGTGGTCTCTATTAGCAAGAATGTCTCAGACATCTGTCTTGATGACAAAACATTTCTGTTCATCTCAAATATGACTCTCTCTGATTTTATGTTTGATTATTTAATGCATTTTCTAATGAAGTTATTCTAACAGGGCACTCTGTGAGACAGAAATTGGGAGTTACTTCTATAAATAAAGGTATAAAAAGCATTCTGTAAAATGCCAATTGGATAGAAATCCGTTTTTCTAAGGAGAGGATGTAACAATGTTTGACAGTGACTTCCCCTATCCATAACCCTACTGGGATATAAAATTGTTGGGAGAAAGTATGATCAATTTGTGTAAAAGTCAAGGAGACCTTTAAGAGAAAAATAATAGAAAAACTGACTTTTTTTTTTCTTAAGGTTCACCTTCAAAATCGGTAGGTTCTACCTGAAGTCAACTATAGGTTTTTAAAATATATTGGTCATATTTCTATGAGAGATATGTTTTAGTTTACTCTTAACACAGTTACTTAATATATAAGTTAGCTGTCAACATTTAAGAAATAAGGGTTCATACAAAAATCAGGATGTCTGGTTCCTCTTTAAAAAAAAAAAGGCATACTTGTACCCTTATTCTTATACAGTAACAATGGTTGAGGTTGGGTCAAGTGCTCTTCAATTCATCACAGACCCCTCCTAGCTTACAATGTTGCATTAGTTTCTCAGTGGTTCAGTTACTCAGTCATGTCTGACTCTTTGTGATCCCAGGGATTGTAGCCCACCAGGCTCCTCTGTCCATGGGATTCTCCAGGCAAGAGTACTGGAGTGGGTTGCCATTTCCTTCTCCAGAGGATCTTCCCCACCCAGGGATCAAACATGGGTCTCTTGCCTTGCAGGCAGATTCTTTACCAACTGAGCTACAAGGGAAGCCAGAATGTGTTTATGATTGTGGAATGGTAGACCATCCAGGATTCTAAGTTATCTTGGTAGGGGTTTAGTCACTCATCCTGTCTGACTCTTTTGTGACCCTGTGGATTGTAACCCACCAGGCTCCTCTGTCCATGGGATTTCCCAAGCAAGAATCCTGGAGTGGGTTATCATTTCCTTCTCTAGGGGATCTTCCCCACCCAGGGATCAAACCAGGATCTCCTGCCTTGCAGGTAGTCTCCTGCATTTCAGGAGGATTCTTTACCTACTGAGACACCTGGGAAGCCCTACATTTGCTTCTACTCTATATAGCAAAGTGAATCAGTTATACATATAACCACTTTTTTTCAGATTCTCATTCTGAAATGATTCTTTAAGTCATTACAGAGTATTGAATAGAGTTCCCTGAGCTATAGAGAAAGTCCTTATTAGTTATCTATTTTTTTATACAGTACCATGTATATGTCAGTCATAATTTCCTAATTTGTCCTTCTTCTCCTCCCCCTGCTGATAACCATTGTTTCTATATCTGTGACTCTATTTCTGTTTTGTAAATAAATTTGTTTGTACTTTTTATACATTGTACATATAAGTAATGTCATATAGCATCTGTCTTTCTCTTATTTCACTTAGTATAATGTCCTCCAAATCTAACCATGTTGCTGCAACTGGCATTATTTCAACCTTTTTATGGCTGAGTAATATTCCATTGTATATATGGACCACATCTCCTTTATCCATTCCTCTGTTAATTGACATTTATGTTGCTTCCATGGCTTGGCTATTGTAAACAGTGCTGCAATGAACACTGGGTGTCATGCATCCATATTATATTTGTGGACCTTTGAGTTTACAATTTGTATGCTGGAAGAGCAAGATGGAGCCTGGCTCCAGCAATAGTGAGTTGCAATACTACCTTTGCATTATGTATATACTGTTGGAAGAAATCTAAGAATATATGTTTGATATGTTATAAAGAGAGCCCAGATTTGGACTGACTAAACTTCATGGAAAGAGAGAGAGAGATGACTTCACCTTCCTCTGTCCCAGAGAGACTATGAGAGTTTAGAAGGAGCAGTGTAACTCAAAACATTCCCACAATCCTCCATAATGTCTTTAAACAATTAGGAACCGTGGATTTTCTACAAGGATGTCTCACTGGAAGGGACAAGAGTAAAAGCAGCAGAGAATAGAATCGACCAGTAGAGACACTGTATTTTCCAGTTTTCATATTAACAGGCAGCTATAACCAGGAGGGTTGATTATCTGGATTGACTATACTCCCAGAAAGTTGACTATTTTTAGGGGTAAGAGATCCCAGGGCAGACCGAATGATACCTGATAATCTACAGTTTACAAAGAAATGGTCTCTTATTTTGGGGCCTTCAAAATGTGAAACAAAGTAAACTAGTTATATGATGAAAACATTAAAAATTTAAATGGAAACGCTTATACATTTGGATTAATATTTAAACTGTCTGCCAAAAGGTTTTATATTGCATGCAGGAAACATATTGAAAAGTGCCCCTGGCATTCTTTTGAAGGTGATATGACCATATTTATAGCAAAATGCAATTTAGCATTTTGCAAGCCAGAATTTCCCTTCCCAGTTAGTCTGTATTCTAAAGTTATACTTTATGGAGTTGTATATCCCTCAATGTATACACATGGATATGTGCATGTACATGTATGTGTGTGTGTGTGTGGACATGCATGCTCGCACATTGATGAGACATAATTCACATATACATTTTATGGAGTCATTGAAGAAGCCATATTAAAAAATCACCATTGGAACTGAGTCGAGTTTCTCAGGCATTTTAAAGAGTGACACTTCACTGATACTTGCTGCCCTTCAATACAAACACCATTAGAACAATGTGTGACAACATCTTTGCAGAGAATGAACTTTTACTGATTGCTGCCAAGACTTCTTATCAAAAATTCTCAAAACGGAGGAGGTGGAGATCAATTCTGCTAATGATAGGAGGTTAAGCTTGTTTTAATATATGTTTCACCTCTTTCCTCTCAAACATTTTTAAATTAATATATTATGACAATATGCTTTTAAAAATACATGCTTGCTTTTCTCCCCCAAATTATAAAAGAGCCCTGAATTGTTCCTATTTTTACCTAGAAAATTAATTTTAAATTATACAGTCTTTAAAGGAATCTAGCATCTAGTGATATATATATGTAACTTTAAACAACTCTACTGATGCTATTTTATGAAAGCAACCTCTATTATCCAATAATTTTACAAATTTATACTCATGGTTCAGATGGTGAACAACCTTCCTGTAATGTAGGAGGCCTGGGTTCGATCCCTAGGTCAGGAAGATCCCTTGGAGCAGGGAATGACTACTCACTCCAGTATTCATACTTAGAGAATTTAACAGACAGAGGAGTCTGGCAGGCTACAGCCCATGGGGTCACAAAGAGCTGGATGTGACTGAGTGATTAACATATAGAGATGACAAGAAAACTAAACACCCTAGGGTCTTCTGAAATATTTCTTGTAAACTGAACCCTGGCTCCTCAGCATGGCGTGTTAGTGTCTGCAACACTGGTACAAGACTATTCGCTCAGACTCTGTATCTACCCCTTCTCCCTATCTCAACTGGTACCTCATACCATTTTATTATCTGGTAGACTTTGCTCATATTTTTTTCTATCTAACTGACACACTTTTGTGTGTGTGTGTGAAGTTGTTCAGTCATGTCTGACTCTTTGTGATCTTGTAGACTGTAGCCTACCATGCTCCTCCGTCCATGGAATTTTCCAGGAAAGAGTACTGGAGTGGGTTGCCATTTCCTTCCCCAGGGGATCTTCCTGACCCAGGGATCAAACCCAGGTCTCCCACACTGCAAGTAGATGCTTTACCCGTCTGAGCCACCAGGAACTGATGCTCTAACAATCCCTTTTATAAAAAGTGAGATCACACTGTTAAGCATTATGTGTGGTTGCTTTTCTTTCTTTTTTCTCCTTTTGTTATCTCTGAGATTCAACACGAGGTATAATGCAACATAAAAAGACTGATGTGCAGTTTCTGTGATAGGTAGCCTCTAAGATGGCCCATAGATCTCCACTTTCTGATACTCATTCCCTTGAGTGTGGGCTGGGACACCCAATATCTCACTTCCAATGAGTAGGATACACAAAAACAAACATACAGAAAAGCACTGGGTTGCCACTTTTGAGATTAGGCTATGAGAGAAAACGGCCACCACTTGACACACTTCTTGTTCCCTCACTCTGAGGAAAACCAGCTGCCATGTTGCAATTTACAGTAGGTGGAAGTACCAATGGGGAGGAAAGAAGAGTAGTCTACAGTCAACCAGCGGACCAGATCTACCAGCCATCACAAGAGGGGCTTAGAAGCAAATCTTCCTCTAGTAGAGCCTTGAACTGACTACATCGTCAAGGTACCTCCATCGCAGCCTTGTGCAAACCCAGAACTTGAGATTCCCAGTTTGGCTGCATCAAGGTTCCTGACCTACAGAAACTCTGGGAGAATATTAATACATCTTAGTTGTTTAAGCCTCTAGGTTTTGAAGTAATTTTTTTTGAAGTAATTTGTTAAGCAGAAATAAGTAACTCGTTTTGTTGCTAGGAGAAATAGAAAACAAATATATTTGCTTCTCTTTGCATGAAATACATTTTAACCTAAGGTCACATTCTTCTTATATTTTCAGTCTTAAAAATGACCTACATTTTATGATTTGATTGTGATAATATATTCTAGTTTTTAAGCATACTGTTAGCAAAATAAGTCTATTTGAGTCTCACAAAAAATTGTTTTACAATTTTTGTGATTAATGAAATATACAAGTTTAAGAACTTGCGCATCACACAATTTCCATACCATTTACATTCTTCTGTTATTACTTTTTCATGTAAAATAATATAAATGTTTATTTACATCTGTGTTATCTAAATAAACTAGATTTCTGATGTATAAGGACTATTGTTACTCATGCTCATTAGCAATGAGTGTGGTGTCTGTTACAAAGTATAGAGTCCACAACTGTGTATTAAATGAGTGAATGAGTACAAGTATGAGTTAATAAAAACATTAATTACAACACATATGTCAGAAACTCTTCTAAAATAGCCTGGCTTTATAACTCACATCGTTATAGTATAAGAATTTTAGATAGAATGGAAGATATATACAATATCTTCTATATCACTTCTATATTTGTATTTCTTTGAACTAAAAAGTTGAAATAATTAGAATGCCTAGTCTCTTTTCTGTCACACCACTGTTTCCATGCTTATATTCTATATAAGACTCAGCTGAATATTGATTCAAATTTTAAGCTTTCTTTTCTATTTCTATCATTATAAAAGTATAATATCTGTGAAATACTTATTTGTATACTGGGCCACTGATGATAACAATGACAAGTGTAATTAGACATAAAAATTTGCCAAAACATAAAACTCTTAAGATTTATACATGACAAGACAAACAAAGACTCAGGAAGCACTCACGGTCATGCCACCCAATTGATCAACTTTCTGCAATCAGAAATGTAAAAATTGGATTTAAGAGGAACTGAGAACTGTTGTATTAAGATAATATCCTCAAAAATTATGCTAGAAAAGGAAAAGGCTGGTTACATAGTACATGGGGAAAAACGTGGAAATTCTTGTGTATGTTCAACTGCTTAGCAAAACTGTGAGCCCTAGAGTCACTGACATCCCAATAGAATCAAGTTAAATGCATTTGCATCTTCATAGGGGACAATGACTGATCAGCCAATTGTCAGTGTGAACCTTTTACAATATTGCACCATAACCAAATAGAAATCTCATCTCTAGCATGTCTAAAGCACATAGTAACATGATTACTTCAGTATATTGCACTGAGTGTTTAAAGGAACACAATGCTGTGAAACTAAAGTGACAAGGAGGTGATTTCAATAAGAAATATATGTGAAGTTTCTCTCAACAAGCATAAAGATGCTATTGTAGAAAATAGAATTGTGAGGGAATGGTAAAGTGAATGCGATGTTGTTTCCTGTCTTACCCATGTCACTGTAAGGTATTTTGATGATTAAGCTACTGTATGATATTGAGAAGTGAACAAAACACGGTCAAGTCTACTGTAGAAAGCATACTCGGACCAACTCCTAGTATTCATAACCCTCTGAAATCATTTCTTCTTGAATGTGGGCCAGGCTACTTGACTTGCTTTCTAACCAGCAGAGTATGCAAAACGTGATGGGATAGCCCTTCCAAGATTAACTCATAAAAGACAGTAACTTTCATTTTGCTCATTCTTTGTCTCTCCCACCCTCCGCTTCTCCCTCCCTCTTGCATGTCTACTCGGATAAAGGCAAATGTGATACAGAGAGGTAAACAAGTCAAGAAACTGAGGGCAGCCTTCAGTCAATAGTCAGTGAGAATCTTGGCCCTCTGTTCAAATTTCCTTGAGAAATTGAATCATGCAGACAATCACATAAGTGACTCTGGAAGTAGATCCTTCCCCATTTGAGCCTTGAAATGACACCACAGATATTATAGACATTTTGACTATAGCCTTTGAGAGATTCTGAATCAAAGGACCAGCTAAGCCCTAGCCATATTCCACACCTACAGAAACTGTAAAATGATATGCTATTGTTCCAAGCCAATGAGTTTGGGGTTAATATTACATAGCAATGGATAGCTAATATACATCTCAATGCCATACATGGCTAGGAAATGTTAAGAAGATGTTTGCTATAATTACATTAAGAATTTTTTTTCCCTGTGATCAAATTTCTCTAATAAATGCTAAATGAAAATGTGTGAGTTGCTCAGTCATGTCCAACTATTTGCAACTCCGTGGACTGTAGTCGCAAAGGCTCCTCTGTACATGGAATTCTCCAGACAAGAACACCAGAGTGGTTTGCCATCCCCTTCTCCAGGGGACCTTCCCGACCGAGGGATCAAACACAGGTCTCCTACATTACAGGTGGATTCTTTACTGTCTGAGTCACCAGGGAAGTCCAAATACTAAATATGTTTATATTAGGAACACTCATAGAAGGACAGAGTAAACCTCAAATTTTATTTTGATAATGAGTTTGAGATTTGGAAAGAATTTGGTCAAAGTGAAACAGAGCAGGACCCTACGGTGCTTTCCCCCTTCCACCACCATGTCTTCCACTTGCCTTCAGTCTGTGCAAAAACTTTAGTCAAGAATAAGCATAATCAGAGGAATGAGAAAATGCACAAGTGAAGCAGGTGAATAGAAAAAATAATGACAATTCAATTATTAAACAAAGACAAGCACCTTTAGCTCCTTTTCCAGGACTATAGGCAAAATTCTGAGACACATCTTTGAGCTGACTTATAGACACTGAAACCCCCACCAAGTGGAAGAAGGTAACAGCATGATGACCCGACCGTAGTCACGACACAAGCTGCCACAACTCTGAGAACTGGCCTCAAAGAAATGGGAAGAAACCCTCCCTGGGACAGAAGACTAACTGCACTTAAAACAATCAAGATGCTGCTGATCAGACCACCACGTGACCAATTGCACGATGACTCTCAGAGCTGACTGACTGTGCTGTTTCTGATTGTAGCCCCCTCCTCCCACATATGAAAGTTCTTACCCACTGACTGTCAGTAGGGGAGTTGGCCTTTGGACAAGAGTCTGCTCTCCCCCAGTCTCCCCACCAGGTTGCCAACTTCTAAATAAAGCAAACTATCCTTTCCACCAGGCTTGCTTCTCACCTATTGTCTTCTGAGTGGTAAGCAAAGTCCACTTTTGGTAACAAAAGGAAGCAGGTACTAAGCTAGGATCAAGGAAATCAAGTCAGGTCTAAACCAGGACTGAGAAGAAAGCCTGATTGGGCTGATAACGGATGTGCAGAAGTGTGGTGTAGATGGATACAAAGTGAGTGACATGACTGGCTTTTGTGACTAGCCCTGGCAAGGAACCACGGGAGCAGAGAGGCTCGGTATTCCTGGCATAAATGGGAAAAAGCACAGAAGTCACAAGAACTCTCAGCAAGAGTCCTGGAGGCCATCTAGGTATTACAGTTTCTTGATTCTTATGCTTATTTCTTCATTTCCAAAAATCATGGAATACATCAGTTTTAGACATTGTTGGTTTTAACAAAAACCAGCACAAGCATGGTTAAGCAAAACATTATTGGAAATGAGTCAAGAGGCTTGCAGATTTTAAGAGAAAAGTTGAATATCTAGGCCTTGAGAAGAACAGTTTGGAGGAGATAATGCAAGAACTAATGGCTAGCTATCAATCATTTTTGTCTTTGTCTTTCTACTCAGTATTGAAATTATCTGGAGAAGAAGTCTGATTGAACTAACTTTATCTGTGTTCTTGTGTCTGCCTTTCTTGCTGTGGTCAGTGAGAGTGTGTCCACATTTGGTCTCATGTGTCATGTCCACCTTTGGAACAGAGGTTCAGTCCTACGTGGAATCATGGAATGAGACTGAAAAGCAGTGGCTACCTNGATATGCTATTGTTCCAAGCCAATGAGTTTGGGGTTAATATTACATAGCAATGGATAGCTAATATACATCTCAATGCCATACATGGCTAGGAAATGTTAAGAAGATGTTTGCTATAATTACATTAAGAATTTTTTTTCCCTGTGATCAAATTTCTCTAATAAATGCTAAATGAAAATGTGTGAGTTGCTCAGTCATGTCCAACTATTTGCAACTCCATGGACTGTAGTCGCAAAGGCTCCTCTGTACATGGAATTCTCCAGACAAGAACACCAGAGTGGTTTGCCATCCCCTTCTCCAGGGGACCTTCCCGACCGAGGGATCAAACACAGGTCTCCTACATTACAGGTGGATTCTTTACTGTCTGAGTCACCAGGGAAGTCCAAATACTAAATATGTTTATATTAGGAACACTCATAGAAGGACAGAGTAAACCTCAAATTTTATTTTGATAATGAGTTTGAGATTTGGAAAGAATTTGGTCAAAGTGAAACAGAGCAGGACCCTATGGTGCTTTCCCCCTTCCACCACCATGTCTTCCACTTGCCTTCAGTCTGTGCAAAAACTTTAGCCAAGAATAAGCGTAATCAGAGGAATGAGAAAATGCACAAGTGAAGCAGGTGAATAGAAAAAATAATGACAGTTCAATTATTAAACAAAGACAAGCACCTTTAGCTCCTTTTCCAGGACTATAGGCAAAATTCTGAGACACATCTTTGAGCTGACTTATAGACACTGAAACCCCCACCAAGTGGAAGAAGGTAACAGCATGATGACCCGACTGTAGTCACGACACAAGCTGCCACAACTCTGAGAACTGGCCTCAAAGAAATGGGAAGAAACCGTCCCTGGGACAGAAGACTAACTGCACTTAAAACAATCAAGATGCTGCTGATCAGACCACCACGTGACCAATTGCACGATGACTCTCAGAGCTGACTGACTGTGCTGTTTCTGATTGTAGCCCCCTCCTCCCACATATGAAAGTTCTTACCCACTGACTGTCAGTAGGGGAGTTGGCCTTTGGACAAGAGTCTGCTCTCCCCCAGTCTCCCCACCAGGTTGCCAACTTCTAAATAAAGCAAACTATCCTTTCCACCAGGCTTGCTTCTCACCTATTGTCTTCTGAGTGGTAAGCAAAGTCCACTTTTGGTAACAAAAGGAAGCAGGTACTAAGCTAGGATCAAGGAAATCAAGTCAGGTCTAAACCAGGACTGAGAAGAAAGCCTGATTGGGCTGATAACGGATGTGCAGAAGTGTGGTGTAGATGGATACAAAGTGAGTGACATGACTGGCTTTTGTGACTAGCCCTGGCAAGGAACCACGGGAGCAGAGAGGCTCGGTATTCCTGGCATAAATGGGAAAAAGCACAGAAGTCACAAGAACTCTCAGCAAGAGTCCTGGAGGCCATCTAGGTATTACAGTTTCTTGATTCTTATGCTTATTTCTTCATTTCCAAAAATCATGGAATACATCAGTTTTAGACATTGTTGGTTTTAACAAAAACCAGCACAAGCATGGTTAAGCAAAACATTATTGGAAATGAGTCAAGAGGCTTGCAGATTTTAAGAGAAAAGTTGAATATCTAGGCCTTGAGAAGAACAGTTTGGAGGAGATAATGCAAGAACTAATGGCTAGCTATCAATCATTTTTGTCTTTGTCTTTCTACTCAGTATTGAAATTATCTGGAGAAGAAGTCTGATTGAACTAACTTTATCTGTGTTCTTGTGTCTGCCTTTCTTGCTGTGGTCAGTGAGAGTGTGTCCACATTTGGTCTCATGTGTCATGTCCACCTTTGGAACAGAGGTTCAGTCCTACGTGGAATCATGGAATGAGACTGAAAAGCAGTGGCTACCTAAAGGGAAACAAGGGTGCTGTTAATAAAAAATAAAGAATGACACTGGGTTGCTGCACCAGTTAAAACAGCATGCATCCACTATAGAAGCCACGGTGCAATCAGTAGAGCTGTCTCAGAATCAAAGTAATGTAATTCCTTTAACTGGCATCACTTTTAACAGGCTTGATGCATGTACTGACTAGTGCCTTAAAGGCACCATCTGACACTTGAAATACATTTGATGCTAGGTACAGAAGAAATTGCCTTTCCAGGGAAGGTGTGATCCACAGCTGCAACTTCATATCCTCTTTAAGCTGCAAAGAAAAATTCAACTGGCCCTTCAGATGAGGCTGCCCCAGGGCGAGAACTGTAGCAATTCATCCCATCTGGCACTTCCTGATACATAAGACTAGAGATATTCAGTGATGTTATACTAGTTTACAAGGAACTTTAAGCAGTTGCTCACTTCTTAGCTGCTATTTCCATTTATAATTACTAAACTGATCACTACCCTATTTATGTATGATAGAACAAGACATAATGCGACTAAATGACTTACCCAAATGCATGCAATAGATGGCATAGTTGAAATCAGAATACAGATTTCTAAGATCCTCTCAAGTGCTCATTTTACTACAGTTGCTACCTTATTTGCAATGCCCCATCACTACCTGACGGCATGTAATCACATATTCGGTGGACAAGAAGCTGAAGGGATAACTACCATATTGGATTTCTGAAACAGAATCCAGAAAAGTCATGTTAAACTGGAATGCTGAGCCAAGTCAAAAATTCAGTAAGGATAAATGTCAAGCCCTGTACAAAGGAATGTGGGGTAAGTATATGTTGAGATATAACTTAACAGCAAATATTTTTAAAGGCCTGAAATTTAGTGAAATATAATAAATACAGGAATGAAAATATGACCCAATTACCAACAACACAAACCCACTCTGGAAAGTTTTGACATGTATGTGTTAAGGTCCCTTCCTTTACTGAGTTCCCCAAACTGGAGTCATAAAAGTTTCTATACAATTTATTTTTAGAAACTTGGTCTTTTCTGAATCCTTTTCTAAGCTGATACAGACAAGAAAGGACTTCCCTGGTCGCTCAGTGGTAAAGAACCCACCTGCAATGCAGGAGACAAAGGTTCAGTCCCTGGGTAGGGAAGATTTCCTGGAGAAGGAAATGGCTGCCCACTCCAGTATTCTTGCATGGGAAATCCTATGGACAGAGAAGCCTGGTGGACTACAGTTTACAGGGTTGCAAAGAGTCAGATATGACTTAGAGCCTAAATGACAACAACATAAATTTAAGAAAAGAAGTTTAAACATTAATTCTCATATTTTCAAGAGCTTAACAGAAGCCTTAAACAACCCAGGTGTCACCTTTGTATGTCTCTAACATGGTTACCTCCTATAGAAATTTGTTTTCTCAAATTCCAGGAAGGTTTAAGTTGTCCACTACCTGTTGCAGAAATTTGAAGATGCTCTGTGCTGGTCTGGAGCCATCTAATTTCTCCTGAAACTGTCTGATTCTGATCTAGGAGTGAGCTTACAGGCATGTTGTTGAATGATATCAATCCATGTCTCCAGACTCTCACCTCCAACTGCTTATCAGGGGGAGAATACTTGCACTAAACTGTGTTGGGACAGGTGGCTGATCTCCTCTTAGATTTGGAATTGAAACTGATGAGAATTGGTTGGTGCGAGAAAATCTTAAAGCAAACGTGTAAAAGTGATAGCCAGGAATATTTTTACAAGCCAGTCTGCAGAGAGAGAAAAAGGAGAAACCAAACCAGGTCTGTAGAGGAAATAAGAAACAGATGGATACTGAGAAAGAGAAAGAAAAAGAGAAAAGAATGAAAGACAAACTTTATGAACATTTTAAAACTCTACAGATACTTATTTTATTTTTTTTGAGGGTTGGCTACATTCCTAAGTGTCATTTGCAAGAGACACTTTTGAATATTCATAGTCTCAATATTACAGAATACATACCAATAGTCCAAGATCTTAGGGAAGTCCATAGACCTTTCAAGCCCAAAGCACTAGCCAAAGTCCACAACCCATAAATCCCTCCCGCTCTTTGATTTTATAGTTTCTTTCAACTTTCACCTAAAAAGGAAACACAAATTGTTGCGGTCAATGTTACTTATCAGCAATGGTAATATCCATAGATTTAGACAAGATCTGAAATGATAACGCACTAGGAACCACAGAAACCCCTGAATTATCAGCTTGGGAAAGAAGTGACTAGAAAAGGTAAATGATCTGTCTGCAAAGAATGTAAAGAAACATTTAACTTTATGTTTCATGTAGGATGACTTTTTCTTAATGCAGGACCATTAAAACGAAATGGGTTCTTCTGAAAGGTAGTAAGTTCTCTGAAACTGGAAATATGCCAGCAATATCTAGATGCCCTCTTTGCAGTGTCTGTAGGGGAAATTATCCAAGCATCAAATCAAATGAGTGGTTGTATTTGCTTATCTCTAAATTCTCTGCCAACTTGAAGATGCTATGATTCATCAATTTATCCTGAATGCCCATAGGATATACTGTAACTGTAAAATGTAATAAGAATCTCTATATGGCTAATAACATCTTGTTGAAATCACAATATATAGTACTAGGCAAAACCTTCTGATGGACAGGTATTATGAAAATATTCAAGGTGATAATATTTACCAATCATATGACCTGATCTCCAAACAAAGAAGAAATGACATTTCTCCTTTACAATGACATTTAAAGGTAGACTTTTGTTTAAGATCAACCGTGTAGAACAACGGCAATAAGTATAAGGCGGCTCAAATACACATTCAGTTTTGATTACATCATTTCTGAATTGTGTCTTCAAGCCTGAAGTACTGTGATCTCACCCTTCTAGAAAGCTTTACAATCACATGTTTTGCTATTGTCGTCAAGGTCACTAATTAAGCTCATGAGAAGCTTAAAGTTTTT
Source organism: Neotragus pygmaeus (assembly GCA_006410875.1). Lineage (NCBI taxonomy): Eukaryota > Metazoa > Chordata > Mammalia > Artiodactyla > Bovidae > Neotragus > Neotragus pygmaeus. The sequence continues at coordinate 409,531 of SJYV01040236.1, forward strand.
AAAGTGCTTTGTTTCTCTTTTTCAAAAGTGTTTACTGGATAATCCAGACATCCTCAGATGGGTTCTTTTTTTTATATAAATTTATAATGCAGTTACTTCTATTAGGGCACATTACAACAAAAAGATTAAGCCAGTTAAAGCACAATTACTAAATCTTGTTCGGCCGGATTCTCTGGTAGTCTTTAAGTGCTCTTCTCTTTCAGACAATCACGAGGGTGATACACACCGGGCAACTGGGCTTTGCTTCCCAGGATTCTTTCCCTCCAAATGTGTGCTGAGCACAAACGTGGTCAGTCACTCAGCTGTGTCTGACTCTTTGTGACTCCGTGGACCACAGCCTGCCAGGCTCCTCTGCCTGTGGAATTTTTCCATCAATAATATTTGAGTGGGTTACCATTCTTCCTCCAGGGGATCTTCCTGACCCAGGGATCGAACCTGCATCTTCTGCATTGGCAGATAGATTCTTTACCTCTGAACCACCAGGGACGCTCCTTCCCTCCCCAAACTCAGAGCCTATGTGATATCAAGACTCTCTTCTCCTTCTTTGTATCCTTTAGGATTATCCACATGTATTAGGTTTAATGGTGTTATCCAAAACATGCTTATGTCCTAATCCTTGGAAATGTGAATATTACCATATATAGTAAGTATTATCTTGTATGGCAAAAGATGCAGTGAAATTTAGGATTTTGAGAGGAGATGATTATCCTGGATTTTACAGGTGGGCCCTAAATGTTTTCAAGAGTGCCATTCTAGGAGAGAGGCAAGGAAGGTTAGACAGTCACACAGAAGAGGAATAGACAATTTGAGATGGAGGCAGAATTGGAGTGATGTGGTCTGAAGCCAATGATCATATTAGTAATAACCACCAGAAGCTGGAAGTGAGAAAAAATAGAATCTCCTTAGAGTCTTCGAAGGAAAGAGATCTTGTTGACTTCCTGATTTCTGGCCTCTTGTTTATTAAATGTTTACTTATTTTTTGTATCTGTTGAGTTAGGATGAAGCACTCTCACATCAATAATATGTTATTTTTAAAGACATGTCCTGCATAGACAATCCATAAAAATAGATATAAAGAGGTTCTATAAACATATGAAAATATATTAATCTTCATTCATGGTAAGGAATGTAGAATTAAAACTGCTCTGCAGTACCATTTCTAAACTATGAGGTTGGCAAAAATTCAAAAGCTTGACAATTCCCACTGTTTTGGATAGCCTGTGGAGAAGCAGGCTTTGACAGTACTGGTGGGAATGTAAAATGGTACAACACTTACGGAGAGGAATTCGAAGATATTTTATCAAACTACATTATATTTGTCCCTCAATCCAACAGTCCTACTTCCAGGAATTCAACCTGAAGATATAAATAAAAAAACATAAAAATGCAGTAATAATATGCCTATGAATAAAATAAATCACTGAAGCATTATTTGTAGTTGCAAAAACTGGAAACTTACCCAAGCATTTTTAGGAAGTGTATGAATTTAGCAGAGTGCTATGCTGCTATAAAAAAGAATGAGGGAGGACCTTATTAACAAAACATACTGTTAAGTGAAATGGCAAAGTGTAATACAACATCATAAACATTATAAAATGGGCTTCTCTAGTGCTTCAGTGCTAAACAATCTGCCTACCAATATGGAAGACATGGGTTCTGTCCCTGCATTGGGAAGATCCCCTGGAGAAGGAAATGGCAACCCACTCTGATATTCTTACCTGTAAAATCCCATGGACAGAGGAGCCTGGCAGGCTACAGTCCACGGGGTTGCAAAAGAGCTGGACACAACTTAGCGACTAAATAACTGTTAGGTGAAACTGCAGAGTGTAAAATAATATACATGTAAGGTTACATACTGCATAAAAAAGAATAGAAAATAAGATTCACTTCCTTATCACTTCAAACAACACAAGAAGCATAAACTTGAAAAAATGAAGTTGTTTAACTATCCAGGGTGAGGTAGAGGAAAGGAAAAGAGAAAGAATGATACTTCCAGTATACTGTTATAAGTAGTTCTGACATTTAAAGCATGTTAATATCCTACATATTTTAAAATATTAATTAATATGAATGGGAAGAGACAAAAAAAAACTGCAAGCAAACTGAAACAAATGAGCCTAATCATATGCCAAGTGAACATCACAATTACACCGGAAGGAGAAAAAAGAAAGAATCCATCTAACTACTTATGAAGAGAGCATTTAGCTACAGACTCTTAGTCTTGGGCAGAGTAGGCTTTAGGATGGAATGGCAAAATGTAAATAAATCCTAAATACTTTTCAGTAGTTTTGTTTATAACTGAATGGGCAAAGAAGAGAAGAAAAGTGAAAGAAAAGAAAAGAAAAACAATAGATGGGAGGGGGATTCAGGATTGGGAGCTCGTATACACCTGTGGTGGATTCATGTCGCTGTATGGCAAAACCAATACAGTATTGTTAAGTAGAATAAAGCAAAAAAATAAAAAAAATTAAAAATTAAAAAAAATTATACAACAAAGAAAGGAGAAATGGGCAACGCCTTGAACCGATGTTAAACTTAACACCATTCATGAGGACAGATGGACATTGTGTGGCTCCAGATGAAGCACAAGATCTGTCTACCCAGTAGCACAGCAGTGAGAATGCATAAGCATGATCTAGTCATAGTCAACAAGCAAATATCAAACCAACATGCAATGAGTACTATTCTATTTTTTAAAAAGGGGAAGATATTGTTTTCAAAAATGCAAAAGTCATTAAAGCCAAAGAAAGGATATTGAGTGATCCAGATTAGGGGACTAAAAAGATGTGACTAGTAAATGTAATGCTGCTGCTGCTAAGTCACTTCAGTCATGTCTGACTCTGTGTGACTCCATAGATGGCAGCCCACCAGGCTCACGTGGGGTTGCACAGAGTCGGACACGACTGAAGTGACTTAGCAGCAGCAGCATTACATTTACTAGTCACATCTTTTTAGTCCCCTAATCTGGATCACTCAATATCCTTTCTTTGGCTTTAATGACTTTTGCATTTTTGAAAACAATATCTTCCCCTTTTTAAAAAATAGAATAGTACTCATTGCATGTTGGTTTGATATTTGCTTGTTGACTATGACTAGATCATGCTTATGCATTCTCACTGCTGTGCTACTGGGTAGACAGATCTTGTGCTTCATCTGGAGCCACACAATGTCCATCTGTCCTCATGAATGGTGTTAAGTTTAACATCGGTTCAAGGCGTTGCCCATTTCTCCTTTCTTTGTTGTATAATTTTTTTTAATTTTTAATTTTTTTTATTTTTTTGCTTTATTCTACTTAACAATACTGTATTGGTTTTGCCATACAGCGACATGAATCCACCACAGGTGTATACGAGCTCCCAATCCTGAATCCCCCTCCCATCTATTGTTTTTCTTTTCTTTTCTTTCACTTTTCTTCTCTTCTTTGCCCATTCAGTTATAAACAAAACTACTGAAAAGTATTTAGGATTTATTTACATTTTGCCATTCCATCCTAAAGCCTACTCTGCCCAAGACTAAGAGTCTGTAGCTAAATGCTCTCTTCATAAGTAGTTAGATGGATTCTTTCTTTTTTCTCCTTCCGGTGTAATTGTGATGTTCACTTGGCATATGATTAGGCTCATTTGTTTCAGTTTGCTTGCAGTTTTTTTTTGTCTCTTCCCATTCATATTAATTAATATTTTAAAATATGTAGGATATTAACATGCTTTAAATGTCAGAACTACTTATAACAGTATACTGGAAGTATCATTCTTTCTCTTTTCCTTTCCTCTACCTCACCCTGGATAGTTAAACAACTTCATTTTTTCAAGTTTATGCTTCTTGTGTTGTTTGAAGTGATAAGGAAGTGAATCTTATTTTCTATTCTTTTTTATGCAGTATGTAACCTTACATGTATATTATTTTACACTCTGCAGTTTCACCTAACAGTTATTTAGTCGCTAAGTTGTGTCCAGCTCTTTTGCAACCCCGTGGACTGTAGCCTGCCAGGCTCCTCTGTCCATGGGATTTTACAGGTAAGAATATCAGAGTGGGTTGCCATTTCCTTCTCCAGGGGATCTTCCCAATGCAGGGACAGAACCCATGTCTTCCATATTGGTAGGCAGATTGTTTAGCACTGAAGCACTAGAGAAGCCCATTTTATAATGTTTATGATGTTGTATTACACTTTGCCATTTCACTTAACAGTATGTTTTGTTAATAAGGTCCTCCCTCATTCTTTTTTATAGCAGCATAGCACTCTGCTAAATTCATACACTTCCTAAAAATGCTTGGGTAAGTTTCCAGTTTTTGCAACTACAAATAATGCTTCAGTGATTTATTTTATTCATAGGCATATTATTACTGCATTTTTATGTTTTTTTATTTATATCTTCAGGTTGAATTCCTGGAAGTAGGACTGTTGGATTGAGGGACAAATATAATGTAGTTTGATAAAATATCTTCGAATTCCTCTCCGTAAGTGTTGTACCATTTTACATTCCCACCAGTACTGTCAAAGCCTGCTTCTCCACAGGCTATCCAAAACAGTGGGAATTGTCAAGCTTTTGAATTTTTGCCAACCTCATAGTTTAGAAATGGTACTGCAGAGCAGTTTTAATTCTACATTCCTTACCATGAATGAAGATTAATATATTTTCATATGTTTATAGAACCTCTTTATATCTATTTTTATGGATTGTCTATGCAGGACATGTCTTTAAAAATAACATATTATTGATGTGAGAGTGCTTCATCCTAACTCAACAGATACAAAAAATAAGTAAACATTTAATAAACAAGAGGCCAGAAATCAGGAAGTCAACAAGATCTCTTTCCTTCGAAGACTCTAAGGAGATTCTATTTTTTCTCACTTCCAGCTTCTGGTGGTTATTACTAATATGATCATTGGCTTCAGACCACATCACTCCAATTCTGCCTCCATCTCAAATTGTCTATTCCTCTTCTGTGTGACTGTCTAACCTTCCTTGCCTCTCTCCTAGAATGGCACTCTTGAAAACATTTAGGGCCCACCTGTAAAATCCAGGATAATCATCTCCTCTCAAAATCCTAAATTTCACTGCATCTTTTGCCATACAAGATAATACTTACTATATATGGTAATATTCACATTTCCAAGGATTAGGACATAAGCATGTTTTGGATAACACCATTAAACCTAATACATGTGGATAATCCTAAAGGATACAAAGAAGGAGAAGAGAGTCTTGATATCACATAGGCTCTGAGTTTGGGGAGGGAAGGAGCGTCCCTGGTGGTTCAGAGGTAAAGAATCTATCTGCCAATGCAGAAGATGCAGGTTCGATCCCTGGGTCAGGAAGATCCCCTGGAGGAAGAATGGTAACCCACTCAAATATTATTGATGGAAAAATTCCACAGGCAGAGGAGCCTGGCAGGCTGTGGTCCACGGAGTCACAAAGAGTCAGACACAGCTGAGTGACTGACCACGTTTGTGCTCAGCACACATTTGGAGGGAAAGAATCCTGGGAAGCAAAGCCCAGTTGCCCGGTGTGTATCACCCTCGTGATTGTCTGAAAGAGAAGAGCACTTAAAGACTACCAGAGAATCCGGCCGAACAAGATTTAGTAATTGTGCTTTAACTGGCTTAATCTTTTTGTTGTAATGTGCCCTAATAGAAGTAACTGCATTATAAATTTATATAAAAAAAAGAACCCATCTGAGGATGTCTGGATTATCCAGTAAACACTTTTGAAAAAGAGAAACAAAGCACTTTAAAAACTTTAAGCTTCTCATGAGCTTAATTAGTGACCTTGACGACAATAGCAAAACATGTGATTGTAAAGCTTTCTAGAAGGGTGAGATCACAGTACTTCAGGCTTGAAGACACAATTCAGAAATGATGTAATCAAAACTGAATGTGTATTTGAGCCGCCTTATACTTATTGCCGTTGTTCTACACGGTTGATCTTAAACAAAAGTCTACCTTTAAATGTCATTGTAAAGGAGAAATGTCATTTCTTCTTTGTTTGGAGATCAGGTCATATGATTGGTAAATATTATCACCTTGAATATTTTCATAATACCTGTCCATCAGAAGGTTTTGCCTAGTACTATATATTGTGATTTCAACAAGATGTTATTAGCCATATAGAGATTCTTATTACATTTTACAGTTACAGTATATCCTATGGGCATTCAGGATAAATTGATGAATCATAGCATCTTCAAGTTGGCAGAGAATTTAGAGATAAGCAAATACAACCACTCATTTGATTTGATGCTTGGATAATTTCCCCTACAGACACTGCAAAGAGGGCATCTAGATATTGCTGGCATATTTCCAGTTTCAGAGAACTTACTACCTTTCAGAAGAACCCATTTCGTTTTAATGGTCCTGCATTAAGAAAAAGTCATCCTACATGAAACATTAAGTTAAATGTTTCTTTACATTCTTTGCAGACAGATCATTTACCTTTTCTAGTCACTTCTTTCCCAAGCTGATAATTCAGGGGTTTCTGTGGTTCCTAGTGCGTTATCATTTCAGATCTTGTCTAAATCTATGGATATTACCATTGCTGATAAGTAACATTGACCGCAACAATTTGTGTTTCCTTTTTAGGTGAAAGTTGAAAGAAACTATAAAATCAAAGAGCGGGAGGGATTTATGGGTTGTGGACTTTGGCTAGTGCTTTGGGCTTGAAAGGTCTATGGACTTCCCTAAGATCTTGGACTATTGGTATGTATTCTGTAATATTGAGACTATGAATATTCAAAAGTGTCTCTTGCAAATGACACTTAGGAATGTAGCCAACCCTCAAAAAAAATAAAATAAGTATCTGTAGAGTTTTAAAATGTTCATAAAGTTTGTCTTTCATTCTTTTCTCTTTTTCTTTCTCTTTCTCAGTATCCATCTGTTTCTTATTTCCTCTACAGACCTGGTTTGGTTTCTCCTTTTTCTCTCTCTGCAGACTGGCTTGTAAAAATATTCCTGGCTATCACTTTTACACGTTTGCTTTAAGATTTTCTCGCACCAACCAATTCTCATCAGTTTCAATTCCAAATCTAAGAGGAGATCAGCCACCTGTCCCAACACAGTTTAGTGCAAGTATTCTCCCCCTGATAAGCAGTTGGAGGTGAGAGTCTGGAGACATGGATTGATATCATTCAACAACATGCCTGTAAGCTCACTCCTAGATCAGAATCAGACAGTTTCAGGAGAAATTAGATGGCTCCAGACCAGCACAGAGCATCTTCAAATTTCTGCAACAGGTAGTGGACAACTTAAACCTTCCTGGAATTTGAGAAAACAAATTTCTATAGGAGGTAACCATGTTAGAGACATACAAAGGTGACACCTGGGTTGTTTAAGGCTTCTGTTAAGCTCTTGAAAATATGAGAATTAATGTTTAAACTTCTTTTCTTAAATTTATGTTGTTGTCATTTAGGCTCTAAGTCATATCTGACTCTTTGCAACCCTGTAAACTGTAGTCCACCAGGCTTCTCTGTCCATAGGATTTCCCATGCAAGAATACTGGAGTGGGCAGCCATTTCCTTCTCCAGGAAATCTTCCCTACCCAGGGACTGAACCTTTGTCTCCTGCATTGCAGGTGGGTTCTTTACCACTGAGCGACCAGGGAAGTCCTTTCTTGTCTGTATCAGCTTAGAAAAGGATTCAGAAAAGACCAAGTTTCTAAAAATAAATTGTATAGAAACTTTTATGACTCCAGTTTGGGGAACTCAGTAAAGGAAGGGACCTTAACACATACATGTCAAAACTTTCCAGAGTGGGTTTGTGTTGTTGGTAATTGGGTCATATTTTCATTCCTGTATTTATTATATTTCACTAAATTTCAGGCCTTTAAAAATATTTGCTGTTAAGTTATATCTCAACATATACTTACCCCACATTCCTTTGTACAGGGCTTGACATTTATCCTTACTGAATTTTTGACTTGGCTCAGCATTCCAGTTTAACATGACTTTTCTGGATTCTGTTTCAGAAATCCAATATGGTAGTTATCCCTTCAGCTTCTTGTCCACCGAATATGTGATTACATGCCGTCAGGTAGTGATGGGGCATTGCAAATAAGGTAGCAACTGTAGTAAAATGAGCACTTGAGAGGATCTTAGAAATCTGTATTCTGATTTCAACTATGCCATCTATTGCATGCATTTGGGTAAGTCATTTAGTCGCATTATGTCTTGTTCTATCATACATAAATAGGGTAGTGATCAGTTTAGTAATTATAAATGGAAATAGCAGCTAAGAAGTGAGCAACTGCTTAAAGTTCCTTGTAAACTAGTATAACATCACTGAATATCTCTAGTCTTATGTATCAGGAAGNGGCTGGATGGCATCACTGACTCGATGGACGCAAGTCTGAGTGAACTCCCGGAGTTGGTGATGGACAGGGGGGCCTGGTGTGCTATGATTCATTGGGTCGCAAAGAGTCAGACACGACTGAGTGACTGAGCTGAACTGAACTGAACTGAAGCTAACAAACGATGCTTCACCATCAGTCTTCTGTGTCTAAGTATCACAATTTCTGTTGCATGCTTCAAATAATAAATTTGGGGTTTGGTTGACTAGATTGTTCATCTATTATTGGATCTTTTCCCCCAATGTTAAAAAGAAGTTGTGTGTTTTTTTTGTTTTTTTCCACCAGTAGAGCAGAAAACTCTGAGACACACTGACAAAATTTCATTTACCTACAGATTTTCACATCACATAGATTATTGCTATATTTATCACTACTATACTTTTAAGTATGTCAAAAATTTTCTGTCAAGTTAAAATTTTACTCCAAAAGTATTTGAGCATAAAATTTGATTACATTACTTTCCTCCACTCATAAAATGGAATATTTTTTAAAAGTAGATTTTGCTGTTTGCAAATTGTAGGGTTTTTTTGTTGTTGTTGTTAATTAGGATAGTAGAAAAATAATACCTTTAAAGATAGTATAAGAAGTCTATCTGACATTAGAACAGAAAATGATGACCTTTTAAAATTATTGCATAAGCACTAATGAGTAAGCCAAAGGAAGTTTAAATTCTATCCATTTAAGCCATGTCAAGGTTGTGGACTTGAAGCTCAAATATCCCTACAACAATTTGACAATAGTTCAAATGTCTGTCAGCAAAATAGGTAAAACATTTTAATATACTTAATATTGCATGAGTTTATAAGAACCTTCTCTATATTTATATTTCTACTTGTGTAACTTTCAGAATCTTATAGCCTTTTTCAATCCCTATGAATTCTTTACTCCTTCCTCCCCTTCCTCTCTCCCTCCTTCTTTTCTTCTCTTCCTCCTTTTGGATTTTCCTTCATTCTTTCCTGATGGGGGAAGCAAATGAATCATAACTTTTCACTGACATTTCACTATACCTCAAATAAGTGTGGAAGTCAGAGATTCCAGTTTATTTCTGCAATTGTTTGCTAGTCATGATTCATTCCTCCTTTTAAATATATCATCACTTTTCTTTATTGTCTTCCTTTAATCATAAATATGGACAAGAAATGTACTTTTTCAGTCATTCATCCATTATTTTTTTAATTTATGTGTGCAATTTATTATTTAATTCACTTATTCATTTCATCATGTTCCAGACACAATCAAAAGTTGACATAAAATCATGAAAAGAATTGTGTTTGTTTTTTAAGTTCCCTACCTGAGTCTCCCAATTAGAGGCAGCATCTGTTTTTTTGATTTCAGGTTTGTAGCCAGCCAATATGATCTATTTAAAGTGTACAAAGGGGTGAACTTGAAAAAAACAATTAAATATGTTCATAGCTAATGAATAATTTTCATGCTAGGTTAGCCCATAAAAAAGTAAAGAGAGTTACACCATGGGCTGATCTTAGGAACTATCCACTTCCCTAATTCATGTCGTGCATGCATGCTCAGTCATGTCCTACTCTTTGTGATCCCATGGACTTTAGCCCACCAGGCTTCTCTGTCCATGGGATTTTTCCAGGCAAATATACTGGAGGAAATTACCATTTCCTTCCCCAGGGGATCTTCCAGACCTCGGGATCAAACCTGCGTCTCTTGTGTCTCCTGCAATGGTAGGCAGATTCTTTACCACTGAGCCACTGGGGAAGCCCAGGTCATGCTCACTCACTGGCTAAAAATGGATTCAAATGGATTCATCAGTATTCAGTCTACCAGCCACGAAGGAGAGATTTTCACTGTCAAGCCTAATGAGTTATTACTAACGGCAGGTAGTTTCCTGCAACAGCTGATGGCATTTACCTGGAATAAGAAAAGTATAAATGAGTTCCATGACAACTTATTCTGGCAGTAGGAAAAGGAGAATGCAGAAAGGATAGACTACTTGAAGGTGTAGGTGAAAGCTGGTTTAAAGGTTCAAGAAGACACACTTTCTATCACATACTTGCCTTAGGTCATTTGGTACAGAAAGAAGAATTTTCTGTAGATATTCAGTTAAGATGGAGAGGATCATGCTTCTCAGTTTAAAAAAAAAAAAGAAAAAAAAAGAAATCTTTCCAGGAATCTTCTAGAATATCCAGTTAAGGTATTGTCTCACTACAGGTATCAGAGCTCTATTTTACAACTGAGGTTTTGGTTTATGTCCTTTAAAATTTTTTACTTAAAGAACAGAGATCATCACCCTTTAAAGACTTGAAGTTCATCAGCATACTTCAGCAAGTTGTGTTCCTTGTGACCTCTTATTTTGATTTCTTCAATAGAGGGCAATGTCCTTAAAACTGTTTCTTATTCATCTTTGCTTCCTAAGGACTCAAGCAATTGATCAGTTTGATTGATACTAACTGTATCAGTCACTGGGACTCATTCTATTGTCAATCACTCTCCTACTTTTTAAGTCTGAATTTTGCAATACAGAGTTCATGATCTGAGGCACAGTCAGCACCCGGTCTTGTTTTTGTGACTATATAGAGCTTCTTCATCTTCAGCTGCAAACAATATAATCAATCTGACTTCAGTATTGACCATCTAGTGAAGTCCATGTGTAAGGTCATCTCTTGTGTTGTTGGAAGAGGGTGTTTGCTATGACCAGTGCGTTCTCTTGGCAAAACTCTGCTAGCCTTTGCTCTGCTTCATTTTGTACTCCAAGGCCAACTGGGTAACTCTTGACTTCCTACTTTTGCATTCTAGTCCCCTATGATGAAAAGGACATCTTGTTTTTTTGGTGTTAGTTCTAGAAGGTCTTGTGGGTCTTCATAGAATTGTTCCACTTCAGCTTCTTCGGCATTAGTGGTTGGGGCATAGACTTGGATTACTGTGATACTGAATGGCTTGCCTTGGAAATGAATAGAGATCATTCTGTTGCTTTTGGGATTGCAGCCAAGTACTGCATTTTGGACTCTCTTGTTGACTATGAGGGCTACTACATTTCTTCTAAGGGATTCTTGCCCACAGTAGTAGATATCACGGTCATCTGAATTAAATTCACCCATTCCCATCCATTTTAGTTTACTGATTTCTGAAATGTTGATATTCATTCTTGCCATCTGTTTGACCACTTCCAATTTACCTTGATTCAGGGACATGACATTCCAAGTTCCTATGCAATATTGTTCTTTACAGCATCAGACTTTACTTTCACCACCAGATACATCCACAGCTGGGTGTTGTTATTGCTTTGGCTCAGCCTCTTAATTTGGAAGGACTGATGTTGAAGCTGAAACTCCAATACTTTGGCCACCTGATGAGAAGAGCTGACTCATTTGAAAGGACCCCGATGCTGGGAAAGATTGCGGGCAGGAGGTGAAGGGGACAACAGAAGATGAGATGGTTGGATGGCATCACCAACTTGATGGACATGGGTTTGTGTGGACTCCTGGGAGTTGGTGATGGACAGGGAGGCCTGGTGTGCTGCAGTTCATGGGGTCACAAAGAGTCGGACATGACTGAGCGAGTGAACTCAACGCAACTTCATTCCCTCTGGACCTATTTCTCTGCTCTTCTCCAGTAGCATACTGGGAACCTACCGACCTGGGGAGTTTGCTTTCAGTGTCATGTCTTTTTGCCTTTTCATACTGTTCATGGGGTTCTCAAGGCAAGAATGCTGAAGTGGTTTGCCATTCTCTTCTCCAGTGGACCACGTTTTGTCAGTACTCTGCCATGACCCATCTGTCTTGAATGGCCCTACATGGCATGGCTCATAGTTTGANGAACTGTGGTGTTGGAGAAGACTCTTGAGAGTCCCTTGGATTGCAAGGAGATCCAACCAGTCCATCCTAGAGGAGTGATTTGAAGCTGAATCTCTAATACTTTGGCCACCTGATGCGAAGAGCTGACTCATTTAAAAAGACCCTGATGCTGAGAAAGATTGGAGGTGGGAGGAGAAGGGGATGACAAAGAATGAGATGGTTGGATGGCATCATTGACTCAATGGACATGAGTTTGGGTAAGCTTTGGGAGTTGGTGATGGACAGGGAAGCCTGGCGTGCTACAGTCCATGGGGTCGCAAAGAGTTGGACATGGCTGAGCAACAGAACTGAGCTAAACTGATGACCAATAACATTTAACATTTTTTCTTTAATGAGCAATGACTATTGGCCAAGAGTATGTTTTAGAGAAGTGTCTGAAAGTTTTGCCCACTTTATAACTGGATTATCTTCTAATTGAGTTGAAAGAATTCTTTATTTCTGAATACAAATCCTTTATCAGACACATGGACTGAGAATCTATTCTCGCATTTTTCAGATTGTCTTTCATTCCCTGACCATGACTTCGGAAGAGCTGAAGTTTTAAACTCTGATGAAATCCAATTCTGACCATTTTTATATGGCTTAAGTTTCTATTATTTTGGCTCAGAAAGTGTTACTTGTCACAAGATCCTGCAAGATTACAGATTTTTCCTATGTTTGCAAGCAGAAGTTTTACAGTTGTATCTTTTATGTTTAGGTATATGATTCAAGATAATTTTTTCCATATGTTGTAAATTAAGAATTGAAAAAGTTATTTCTCATGTGAATATACAGTTGCTGAATAAACATTTATTTAAAAGGCTGTTTCCCCTATTGAATTAATATCATATTTTATCAAAAATTAATTGACATGCATATGTTGACCTGTTTCTAGAATTACTATTTCATTCCACCGATCTATATGCATAAGACATCAAACTGAAAACTACAAAACATTGCTAAAAGTAAATAAATTCTAAGCACATGGAAAATCTATCATGCTTTTTGGACTGGAAGACTAAGGTTAAAGTGTCAATTCTTCTCAGCCTAATATAGGAAGAGAGTCGATGTAAATACAAATCATGTTGATGTATTGCAAAACCAATACAATATTGTAAAGTAATTAGCCTACAATTATAATAAATAAATTTATATTTTAAAAAAGATTATTGACATGTTTTATAAAGTTGACATGCTGATTTAAAAATCTATGTAGAAATGCAAAGAACATAGACAGCAAAACAGGTTTGAAAAAGAAGAAAAAAATGTTGGAAGACTGNGTCTATCTGACATTAGAACAGAAAATGATGACCTTTTAAAATTATTGCATAAGCACTAATGAGTAAGCCAAAGGAAGTTTAAATTCTATCCATTTAAGCCATGTCAAGGTTGTGGACTTGAAGCTCAAATATCCCTACAACAATTTGACAATAGTTCAAATGTCTGTCAGCAAAATAGGTAAAACATTTTAATATACTTAATATTGCATGAGTTTATAAGAACCTTCTCTATATTTATATTTCTACTTGTGTAACTTTCAGAATCTTATAGCCTTTTTCAATCCCTATGAATTCTTTACTCCTTCCTCCCCTTCCTCTCTCCCTCCTTCTTTTCTTCTCTTCCTCCTTTTGGATTTTCCTTCATTCTTTCCTGATGGGGGAAGCAAATGAATCATAACTTTTCACTGACATTTCACTATACCTCAAATAAGTGTGGAAGTCAGAGATTCCAGTTTATTTCTGCAATTGTTTGCTAGTCATGATTCATTCCTCCTTTTAAATATATCATCACTTTTCTTTATTGTCTTCCTTTAATCATAAATATGGACAAGAAATGTACTTTTTCAGTCATTCATCCATTATTTTTTTAATTTATGTGTGCAATTTATTATTTAATTCACTTATTCATTTCATCATGTTCCAGACACAATCAAAAGTTGACATAAAATCATGAAAAGAATTGTGTTTGTTTTTTAAGTTCCCTACCTGAGTCTCCCAATTAGAGGCAGCATCTGTTTTTTTGATTTCAGGTTTGTAGCCAGCCAATATGATCTATTTAAAGTGTACAAAGGGGTGAACTTGAAAAAAACAATTAAATATGTTCATAGCTAATGAATAATTTTCATGCTAGGTTAGCCCATAAAAAAGTAAAGAGAGTTACACCATGGGCTGATCTTAGGAACTATCCACTTCCCTAATTCATGTCGTGCATGCATGCTCAGTCATGTCCTACTCTTTGTGATCCCATGGACTTTAGCCCACCAGGCTTCTCTGTCCATGGGATTTTTCCAGGCAAATATACTGGAGGAAATTACCATTTCCTTCCCCAGGGGATCTTCCAGACCTCGGGATCAAACCTGCGTCTCTTGTGTCTCCTGCAATGGTAGGCAGATTCTTTACCACTGAGCCACTGGGGAAGCCCAGGTCATGCTCACTCACTGGCTAAAAATGGATTCAAATGGATTCATCAGTATTCAGTCTACCAGCCACGAAGGAGAGATTTTCACTGTCAAGCCTAATGAGTTATTACTAACGGCAGGTAGTTTCCTGCAACAGCTGATGGCATTTACCTGGAATAAGAAAAGTATAAATGAGTTCCATGACAACTTATTCTGGCAGTAGGAAAAGGAGAATGCAGAAAGGATAGACTACTTGAAGGTGTAGGTGAAAGCTGGTTTAAAGGTTCAAGAAGACACACTTTCTATCACATACTTGCCTTAGGTCATTTGGTACAGAAAGAAGAATTTTCTGTAGATATTCAGTTAAGATGGAGAGGATCATGCTTCTCAGTTTAAAAAAAAAAAAGAAAAAAAAAGAAATCTTTCCAGGAATCTTCTAGAATATCCAGTTAAGGTATTGTCTCACTACAGGTATCAGAGCTCTATTTTACAACTGAGGTTTTGGTTTATGTCCTTTAAAATTTTTTACTTAAAGAACAGAGATCATCACCCTTTAAAGACTTGAAGTTCATCAGCATACTTCAGCAAGTTGTGTTCCTTGTGACCTCTTATTTTGATTTCTTCAATAGAGGGCAATGTCCTTAAAACTGTTTCTTATTCATCTTTGCTTCCTAAGGACTCAAGCAATTGATCAGTTTGATTGATACTAACTGTATCAGTCACTGGGACTCATTCTATTGTCAATCACTCTCCTACTTTTTAAGTCTGAATTTTGCAATACAGAGTTCATGATCTGAGGCACAGTCAGCACCCGGTCTTGTTTTTGTGACTATATAGAGCTTCTTCATCTTCAGCTGCAAACAATATAATCAATCTGACTTCAGTATTGACCATCTAGTGAAGTCCATGTGTAAGGTCATCTCTTGTGTTGTTGGAAGAGGGTGTTTGCTATGACCAGTGCGTTCTCTTGGCAAAACTCTGCTAGCCTTTGCTCTGCTTCATTTTGTACTCCAAGGCCAACTGGGTAACTCTTGACTTCCTACTTTTGCATTCTAGTCCCCTATGATGAAAAGGACATCTTGTTTTTTTGGTGTTAGTTCTAGAAGGTCTTGTGGGTCTTCATAGAATTGTTCCACTTCAGCTTCTTCGGCATTAGTGGTTGGGGCATAGACTTGGATTACTGTGATACTGAATGGCTTGCCTTGGAAATGAATAGAGATCATTCTGTTGCTTTTGGGATTGCAGCCAAGTACTGCATTTTGGACTCTCTTGTTGACTATGAGGGCTACTACATTTCTTCTAAGGGATTCTTGCCCACAGTAGTAGATATCACGGTCATCTGAATTAAATTCACCCATTCCCATCCATTTTAGTTTACTGATTTCTGAAATGTTGATATTCATTCTTGCCATCTGTTTGACCACTTCCAATTTACCTTGATTCAGGGACATGACATTCCAAGTTCCTATGCAATATTGTTCTTTACAGCATCAGACTTTACTTTCACCACCAGATACATCCACAGCTGGGTGTTGTTATTGCTTTGGCTCAGCCTCTTAATTTGGAAGGACTGATGTTGAAGCTGAAACTCCAATACTTTGGCCACCTGATGAGAAGAGCTGACTCATTTGAAAGGACCCCGATGCTGGGAAAGATTGCGGGCAGGAGGTGAAGGGGACAACAGAAGATGAGATGGTTGGATGGCATCACCAACTTGATGGACATGGGTTTGTGTGGACTCCTGGGAGTTGGTGATGGACAGGGAGGCCTGGTGTGCTGCAGTTCATGGGGTCACAAAGAGTCGGACATGACTGAGCGAGTGAACTCAACGCAACTTCATTCCCTCTGGACCTATTTCTCTGCTCTTCTCCAGTAGCATACTGGGAACCTACCGACCTGGGGAGTTTGCTTTCAGTGTCATGTCTTTTTGCCTTTTCATACTGTTCATGGGGTTCTCAAGGCAAGAATGCTGAAGTGGTTTGCCATTCTCTTCTCCAGTGGACCACGTTTTGTCAGTACTCTGCCATGACCCATCTGTCTTGAATGGCCCTACATGGCATGGCTCATAGTTTGAGTTAGACAAGATTGTAATGCATGTGATCAGTTTGGTTAGTATTCTATGATTGTGGTTTTCATTCTTTCTCTGATGGATGAAGATGAGAGGCTTGTGGAAGCTTCCTGATGGGAGGGACTGGCTGTGGTGAAAACTGGGTCTTGCTCTAGTGGGCAAGGCCATGCTCACTAAATCTTTAATCCAATTTTCTGCTGATGGGTGGGGCTGTGTTCCCTCCTTATAGTTTGGCCACTTCAATTTTATAGTAATACATCCATTTTAACATGAGGCCAGTAAAAAGTATGTGTACTATATTTTCCCTCAATTTCCTCTATATTTTTCCTTCTTATGAAACTATGATAATGAGAGAATAAACAGAGAGGGGGGTTAACAAAGGAGAAAGAAGTTGAAGAAGGGAAGAAAGAGGTATTTAAAGTCATTCTGTGTCTATAAGGCTATATTTTTGTGTATACACATATTGGAACATTTGTACACATTATATCTAATCAAAACAGGCAGAACTTATTAAAAAAACTTAACAGATTTATACTAATAACTCATCAATATTTGAAAGCTTAAATTCTTTTTTAATTAAGTAAGCTAACTAAGGGCTTCCCTGGTTGCTCAGAGGTTAAAGCATCTGCCTGGAATGCTGGAGACCCGGATTCGATCCCTGGTTTGGGAGGATACCCTGGAGAAGGAAATGGCAACCCACTCCAGTATTCTTGCCTGGAGAAACCCATGGAGGAAGGAGCCTTGTAGGTTATAGTCCATGGGGTAGCAAAGAGTCAGACACGACTGAGCGACTTCACTCACTCACTCACTCACTCAAGCTAACTAAAATGAAAATACCAAAGTGGAGAAAAATACTCATAAAACACTTAAAGAAAATGATAATATGAAGGCTTTACTCTGAAAATAGTAGATATATCAACAGAAGCTTGGGTACAATAATTCACAAACAAAATATAATGACTTGTAAGATATAAAAATAAGTAAATCATGAGAAAAATAAATGAACATAAACAACAAAACAGAATTAAAACCCACTGGAACAGTGTGATTTGAATCAATCTTTCTGGTGTATATCAGTCTTGATCACAAATTGTAGAAATGTCGTGACTTAGACCTTGACATTTCACCTATAAAAATGAATCTATAGGGTAAAAAAGAAGACACATACATAATAACAAAACAGACATAACTTGAAAGTACTCTCAAATATGTTATTTGAAAAATTAAATACCAAATATTGTATAGTCATGAGCAAATTCTGCTTTCATAAGACAAATATGATGACAAATGCAATTGTATTGTTTATTTTATAAAGATAGGCTTTAGAATATGCAATCTGTAATCTTTGAAAATGCAAACTAATGTTTTACACCCACACACACAGTGTGAACACATTTACAGGAGTGTAAATATATGTATTTGTGTGAACAAATCGAAAAGCTAGAAGTATTTTACCAATATTAACATTTATAGGCTTGTGAATGGTGTTTCATCATAAGTTTTACAGTATTTTCATCACTGATATCTATTATTTTTTATCAGGAGACAAATTTTTTTAAGAAAGAGGAGATCGCTGTAATTTCTAATTTTCATCTCTAATTGTTCAATTTCGTTGTTTGCATGTGTTGTGCTTAGTCATTCGGTCGTGTCCAACTCTTTGCAACCCCATGGGTTGTAGTCCACCAGGCTCCTCTGTCCATGGAATTCCCCAAGCAAGAATACTGGAGTGAATTGCAATGCTTTCCTCCAGGGCATCTTCCCAACCCGGGATCAACCCCAGGTCTCCCACACTGCAGGCAGACTCTTTACCAACTGAGCCACCAGGGAAGCCCTAATAATTTTCACTACATTATGGTATAAAAAATTAGTTTTTTATGTTATTAAAATTTCATGTTCTTTAATATATAACTACTTGTTGATATAAGGGTGGGATTTTATAGAGAACAAAGTTGAATTATTTTACTCAGTTTTTTAAAACCAGTTCACACAGTAACTGGCTACTCACAACACTATCTGAATTCACCATAAGAAACTGACTTTGAAAAAGTGCTTTATGAAAGTACAATTCATGCCATTTAAAAATCACTTAACCCATTTAATGTTAGATAATGATTACATATAAGATAAAAGCTTAAAAGGGAACTTAGGGGAGATACCATGCCTTAATATTTTTGTCTCCCGAGACCTTAATATACTAGAAAGGGAAAAAGAAAATCATAAAGAAGTTTTTGGATCTCAATTTTATTTAAAGTCACTGAGATGGCATCTCCAGACTGCTCTGCCTTACAAAATAATTACCTTCACCAAACGGCAGTTAGGGGAGATTGCATAACTCTTACCAAGCTGTTGTCATATGGGAAAATCACTTAGCTTCTACAACTTGCTGTGAAAACATCACTGGTTGTGAAAAAAGAAAAAGGCAGAGCTGATACTAAGGAAATGCAAAGACATCTCCTCTTACAGGCAGATGTGTGGACTCTTCTACAAGGACAGGCTCAGAACTGCACTTTCCTTCACTGTAGTACCTTTGGTCACTCCAGGATCTGAGATGCTTTGGAGCATTGAAGGTTACAGAGAGACGACAGGGGAAGAATGTTTTAAAATTATTTTAGAGCAGGTATTTATTTCAGAGACAATTTTCAGGAAATCCCTGGCTTGTTTAGGTGCCTTGGGTTCTGGTCTGGAACTACTTTTTGCTTCTCGAATGCTGTTTAGGAGCAAGTCCTCACGTGTCACAGGACACTCTTCCTGTTGACAATTCTGACCTTTATTAATTCAGGTCTGCTCAGTATCCACCACCAATCCGTCAATTCTGACACCTTGTCACACTCTAATTTTGCAGAGAGAATGCTGAAAGAGTTCACAGGCCACCACGCTGGTTGACTTCATACCAGAGAGAAAATAATAGCAATAATAATAACAAATCCTGGACCAACACCATTTGCTTTCTATGTCTAAACGTGGGCCCAATAGAAGTTGCACTGAGGATTACTTATAGGTTCCCAAGAGTTCTCAAGATGAATACCAGACATTCTACAGGGATAGTTATACTATTCATATGCTGATATAAATTGGTTTTCATGAGTAAATTTCCTGCTTTGCCCTTTTCTGCTGAAATATGTCCCTTGTTGCAGGAGAATGCAATAAAGCAATGCAGTGTGTTTTTTAATCTGTGGAAAGTTGAAAAGGTTACATGCTGTGTGTGAGTTTTCTATTCTCAAAATATACATACTCATTCCATGAAACAAACAAACAAAAAAATGAGCATAATTTAACAGATCCCTGTGTCTTTGTTATCCCTATGCTATTGTTTTCTGGCAAAGAAGGTGTAAAAGTAACTTCCAGAGAAACAGCAGTTTGTTTTTGTAAATTTCAATTGGCAACCACGACCTTAAGTCTTTTCTGTGCAAGGAAGCTAAAATTGAGAGTTGTGTACCCTGAGATTAACTTATTATATTATAGCAATGACACTCAGTGATGTTTAACCAATCAAGTAAACCATAATTTGCTGACATGTATTTAAAACTTAGGTACTTTTGTTTTACCAGTATTTCTTCAGATTAGCCACAACATGACTATTATTGAATGAACATCCCTCATCAACTACGCTATCATTATGTAAGTGATATTAGTTATTTTATAATAATGTTAATTTGAATCAATCACTGATTTTAATCACTTTCCTTAAAAGGAGCCAGCATAAGGAAAATGGAGGCTGTGGAACACACAGACTTTCTCTGTATAGGGCTAACTGGGTTTTAGAGAGATTATATAGTCAAAATTGGAAACAGAAGTTTAAAGAAACTGGACATTGAGGAAATGCCTTCATTCAACATGTCTTTCAACAGATTTAAGCATCAGAGAAGCTATACAAGTTGTACGTTTCACAGCACATGAGAGTGGAGCCGAATTCTCAAGGTCTGTAGCCTCATTCCTTTCCTTCCATGCTGTTTATCTTAACAGTCACCTTGTTAGTTACATATGCAAACAATGTAAAAAGAAAGAGCCCCAAACCTCAGGCATTTTGAGTTCATTAATACTCCAATAGTCATTGAGTTATCCCTTGCTTTACAGGGGGAAAAAAAAAAAGTTTTACTTAAATATGATAGAAGTTCATCTTTGAAATAGCAAAAAAGTCTTCAAACTTTAAAACTGAGGGATGGAGATATGAAATGGCCACCATCATATTTTTACTACTTCTTTTCCTTTCAAATACACATAGGGGTGAAAGAACAGTAGACCAAAGGGCAGGTCAGTGGATTATCACAGTAAAAACTATGATGATGAAGGATGTACCATATGCTAGGAGAACTTCCTATTCCTCTATCACTGATTCTTGCTTCCTAATTCAGGTAGAAATTCTTCAGAGAGCGTGCCACAGCAAAACGGACCTAACCTGTAAACTCTAGTTCAGACAAAAATATTTTTTAGTAAGCTGTAATCTGCTGTAAAATAATGCAGATGTGCTCTGTTTAGTCACTCAGTCATGTCCAACTCTTTGCGACCCCACAGACTGTAGCCCACCAGGCTTCTCTGTCCATGGGATTCTCCAGGCAAGAATATTGGAGTAGGCTGCCATGCCCTCTTCCAGGGGATCTTACTGACCCAGTAGGGATAAAAGCCAGGTCTCCTGCATTACGGGCAGATTCTTTAACATCAGAGCCACCAGGGAAGCCCAAAATAATGTAGATAATAATGTAGATAATAATGTAGATAATGTAAATAAATTATGAGTTATTTTAAGAAGTAGGGATTCAGATTTTTTTCATTGAATTTCACACAGAATGTTAAAAATGAAAGTACTGAAGTATAATTTGGGGGTAATGCATCCAAANGCATTACGGGCAGATTCTTTAACATCAGAGCCACCAGGGAAGCCCAAAATAATGTAGATAATAATGTAGATAATAATGTAGATAATGTAAATAAATTATGAGTTATTTTAAGAAGTAGGGATTCAGATTTTTTTCATTGAATTTCACACAGAATGTTAAAAATGAAAGTACTGAAGTATAATTTGGGGGTAATGCATCCAAAAATAGATGACCTGAGGATGCAAATGTTAGGTTACAGAGAAGCAAATATACAATTTTAAATATCTTTAATTAAATAACAATTACACATCTGGCACATATGCTCTCTCTTGAAACTTTCCTTTCAAGGGAATATATTCCTCTAAAGTTTCCAACATAAATAACTATACACATATATTTATGGATATTTATATTTATTTATATATTATATTTAAATATACTTTTTTCAGATTAGGATTATTATAAAAATACACAGAAAAAATGCAAAAAAGTACATATTTTCAAATATTCCTAAGCTATTAACACAAAAATATAATATTTGGACTGTTAATCCCAAACCAAAAGACACAGAAGTCTTGGGTTTGAGCTCTGGCTGGGGAAGACTCCTGGTGTAGGAAATGGCAACCCACTTCAGCATTCTTGGCTGAAAAATCCTATGGACAGAGGAAACTGGTGGGCTATGGTACATAGTCTCGCAAAGTTAGACACGACTGAGCACACTCACACAAATCCCTAACCAGTATTATCTTTTCACTGAAGCAATGTTCTAAATATGCAAATTTGACCACTTATTTCTTATTAAGATATTTAAAGCAATCAATTATTTGATGTATTATTTGTTTTGCAAAATTTAACCTGTTTGAAAGGGAAAGTATTAGTCTCAGTTGTATCTGACTCTGTGTGACCCCATAGACTGTAGCCTGCCAGGCTCCTCTGTCCATAAGGATTGTCCAGGTAAGAATACTGGAGTGGGTTGCCATGCCCTTCTCCAGGGGATCTTCCCAATCTGGGGATTGAACCTGGGTCTCCTGCATTGCAGGCAGATTCCTGACCATCAGAACCACCAGGGAAGACCTCAACCTATTTGATCACAAACAAACTTCTTTCATGATTTTACTGGATTGGTCAAATATGTCTTTATGCATATGCAAATGGAAAAGTCACTTGCAAAAGTCACATTGACCCATTTCTTCTAGCATAGGTACCATTAGAAAACTTAGTTTACCAGATGTGTGTTAGTATTGGAAGGAATGTCTACTACTTTCAACAACATTAGGATTTTATCTATTGCTTTTTACTAAAGATTTTATAATTATAGTTGATCTTCAATGCAGAAATAAAGCACAATAGTATATGATATGTCAGTATGATTATAATCATACCTGCAGACTTCATGTAAATATATCCATTTTCTGGACGCTCTCTTCAAATTAAGGACTGCAGTGTAAGTTTGTTGTATGGATCAATTAAAACAGCTTGCCCAACGTGTGTTCCAAAGAAGCCGACTTGATAATCCACTACAAATAGCCCACAGAATTCACCTAACTTTGAGAAATATTCCCATTGTAGATTTATAATGCACCCTCATATGTTAAAGATGCTTCGATGTTGAGATTATCATACTTAAAGATAATTTCCCCTTTTTTCATCTTACCATGTGCCAGAGTTCAGTATTAGGAAACACATCAATAGGGCCCTGGAGAAATCTAGGAAGGAGGTCATCAAATAAGTATAAAGAAAGGTCATAAAAACTCTTCAACTCATGTAATTCCTTAAACCTCTGCAACCTCCCAGTAATTTCTCACCACTGGGGTAAAATAACAAAAAAATTTTTAAAGCAAGAAATAAATCCAGCCCTTATGTGTTATTTCTTTTATCACAATTATTCAATATTGTTTAATTATTGTATGTAATAGGGTAGGAAGCAGGAATTTGCTTTAAGTAATTCATGAAACTGTCCATATATCATCAAAGTCATCATTTCGGCCTTTATATTCTGTACTCTGCCTTTCCCCATGCAGAGGAACATGGCATTAATAATAATGTCTAATTAATGGATACCTATCTATTTCACTGAAGAAAGTTGTATGGCACATTTCCAGAGTCATAGGGGTGCTCATTTCGATTTTTCAATGCCAGTGTCAAAGATGTTTGCCACAGTACCATATTGTGCTCAGTTGAAATTTCACATACAAAACTTCTCACCAAATCAGAAATAAGGGGAAATTATTTAGAACATACATGCAAATAAACAGAAGAGGATTCCTTCATCTCTGACTTCTGTGAAGTCATTAAAAATATTTTATTCTACACTAAATAAATGTTACTGTCAAAGTTTTCAATTGATTTTTTCACAGGTCTTCAACGTGGGATAATCAGGTGTAAATATTAATATGACTTCTTGGGAAAGATGGGAAAAATAATGAAGTCATATGGAGGCAATTGACATTGCTTAGGAGATGAAGAAATTTACAAAATGAGGTCTGCAGCCACTGTATCACAAAGCTTTCCCTTGGGAAAAGCCTATGCTTCTGATAAAAGTATGGGCTTTCTTTTCTTTTCTTTAGACATAAAATATATAAATGTCATAGAATTTGTTTAACAAGAACTATTAGTAATCATCTATTGAAAACCAAATGGAAAAAATAAATCCTTTTTCTGGATTGAATGTATATGTCCCCCCCACCCTGAAATCCATGTGTTGAAATCCTAACTCTCAGTGTAATGGGAACAGGAAGTAGGGCCTTTGGAGGTGGTTAGGTCCTGAGAGTGTAGTCCTCATGAATGGGGTAAGTACCCTAATAATAGAGATGACAGAGAGCTGCCTTACCCCCTCTACCAAGTGAGCTGCCTTACCCCTTCTACCAAGTAAAGACACAGTGAGAAAATGGCAATTTATGAACCAGGAGGAGGGATCTTGCCAGAGACTGTATCTTTAGCCCCCAGATCTTATATTTCCCAGCGTCCAGAACTGTCAGAAATAAATGCTTCTTGTTTAAACTACTCAGCCTACAGGGTTTTTTTTTGGTTTTTTTNTTTTTTTTTTTTGCATCATGGTGTAGCCCGAACAAACTTGATACATGGATTGCATTTGGCTTCTGATCATACATTATAAAGTTTCTGATCTAGTCCCACCCACTCAATATAGAAAAAAAGAATGGATACCACTAAAGAAGAAACATTTGAACTGGTGTTGGCATCCAAGCTTTAACATAAGGATGACAAACTCTCTGCTTGCCAAAGATTCCTAGTTTTAGCTCTGAAGCTTCACATCCCAGGCAACCATTCTGATCAGGGCAAACTGGAACAGTGTGTCAACCTATTCTAGACTCTCAAGTCGGTGATTTTTTTTTTTTTTTTCCCACCACAACCTTTCTTGATTCCCATCAGATGAACACATACTGAGCTTGTGGTCCTTGTAACTCTATGTAGGGATGGGGAAGCCAAATACCAACAGTGGCTACTGAACACATTTCTTACCAAGCTAGAGATAGAATGAAATGGGACACGGTGCCACAGACAGGTAGACTGAATGATTAGCTCAGGTGCAGAAATTTCGACCCGTGGGGCCCCAGGTGGAGAGGCCTCTATGGGCATGAGAATGGCGTGCGAAGCTTGGGCTTAAGGAGGGCACGCATTGTGGTTGGAAGCAAAGATGGTGCCTGCAGGAAGGAGTAGGGGCGTGGTCTATGTTGTTTGTCGGGATTTTTGATTGGCCCTCTTGATTTCCATACTCGTTGACAACGCGTGATCACCATAGACCCCTGTTATGATGTAAGCACATGGTAATCTGACCTTTACTTGATTGGTAGAACTTTAACTTGATTGGTAGAACTATGGAAAGTCCCTCTCCAAACCCTCGCTTGCCTTTATAAGCCGGGAGCTTGCAGCAATAAAGCGGAACTGCTCAGACACAGCCCCTGTCGCATCTGATTGTCTCTAGCTCGCTGGGGGGGCTGGGTTAGCGGACAGCAGGCTCACCTCTCCTTGGGACCCTTCAGCCTTGCTGAGGGAGATTCTACAGCCTCTCTCTCTCTGCGGCGCCCCCCGCATTAACCCATTAACCAATCACTTCCTCAAGATGTCACATATTGAGAGACTCATATGGTTATTTGGTTTTATGCCTCCCCTCCTTTCTTTCTCTGTCTGATAATGAATTTATATAGTTTTAATCTGTCTAAGAAAATAACCTGAAGGTAAATAATCCAACTTTGATTTCTGTTTTGTACATATGTTGTTTTGTTCTCTGAAGTTCCTATCATTTAACTAGTTAGTGTGGCATATCAAATTTCAGAGGTTATACAAATTCCAGTCATTTCCAGAGCACAGAACAAGGACCTCAGGGAAAGGGAAAGAAAGTGAGTGAGCCTTAACACACTGTGAGGTTACAGATCTATTACTCATTTTACTCCAAGACCCAGGGAATCTGTCTGTGCTCAGAGTTCCAACCAACTTCAAAGGGAGACTTATGATCATAGAAGCTTGATGAAATAATGGAACAAGAATAAAATTGGCCCTGTGTGAATTAGATTGCAAAGGCAGGAACCTGGCTTCATTTACCTAAGAATTCAATCTTTAAATTAAAACCTTTGTATACCCTCTGTATGTTTCTAAGAGTCCAAATTTGATATCAATGACTAGCCCAGAGAAATGAACACAGAAATTATAGTGGGATGAAACAAAAGTCAGTAGTTTTACTTTTCTCTTTTCAAATGATTGTCCTTACAGATGCACTTATCTTTTTTTTTTTTTTTAACTTCCCTAGCATAGAAGTGACAATTAGAGGATGATTTTTTCCCCCCCTTTGGCCCTGAAGGGATCTATCCAGAGACTTTAGTATTTTTCTCTTTGTAAAATAAAGCCTGGCTTTGAAGCCAGGATCTCTGAAATGAGGCATTGCAAATGTCCTTTGATGAATCAGTCTGTGTGAAGGAGAAAGGGAGAAGGAGGGAAGGGGGGCAGCAGATTGATTGCAACTAATGTACCTCTCCTGCCATGCCCTTTTAATCTTCCTCGAACGGCCGCGGCTAATCAAGAGGTCAATCATGAATCCATCAAGGGGTCCTTGTCTCAGGGCAGTTTCCAAACTGTTGAAGCCCTCTTTCGAATAAGTCATTTAAAGCAGTTAGCAAGAGTCAGGCTGGAATCGGGTATGGGGAACACTAGAAAACATCAGCTTCGGGGGTGACCTGTCAACCAAATGAGAGCGCACACATCCAGGGAGGAACACTTGTTCAGGATATGCAGAAGGGACCTGACTCTGAACTTCATCCCTAACTAAATACATGGAAATTTCCCATCTGGCAAGATGGGACAGGCCTGCAAGATATTCTGGGCGAAAATAATAATAATAAAAATGCTCAGAAGATGACAAAGGAGTGCAGAAAACTCAATCGTGAATCAGAAACAGCAGAGTTACAAGCTGTAACCTCTGTCTGCTGACACTCCAGTGGCACTTCTGCAAGGTGTTCTAAATGTCCCCTTAGGGATTTCATGCCTCTGGGGGCTCTCTGTCTATGAGAGAGAGAGGGGAAAAAATGAGTTTAGGGGCTTACATTAGGAAGCCATAATATCTGTGAAGTTGGCTTGGCATAGGGGCTGCCAGCTCGCTGCCCTCAGTAGAAGTGCTTGGCAGCTTCGATCCTGCTAACTCATAAAGAAATAGCCTTTTCCTTTCCTCTAAGAACATCTCCAACTTCAGATGGCAGCCCCTTTTTAAATTTTGGATGAGGTGTCAAATGAAATTTGACAGCTAACTGATAGGTTCACATTCTCACAGGGCAGTCTATCCCTGAGGACACGGAAAAACTAATTCACTGCTAGGCTGGCAAATCTTCAGCGATCCTGATCATTCCACATTCGGTTTGATGTGTAACTGACTGCTTTTCTGGTAGGAACACAGTCCCTCTCATTAGAGCCCCTCTGTGATAAAGGACAATGATTTTAGAAGACACAGGTCATCCCCCACGGTTCTCTAATATTCCAAAATTTATTTATTTCTATATTAATAGTCTTAAGAATTGCTTAATGAAGTCACTGATCCCCAAATGGTATTTGTGAAAAATGTTACTTTTAATATCACTTAGGTCTCATCTCATGAATAGTCTTTCAATCAAATACTATTAAAAATTCAAATTTTTACAGCTTGGGAAAATTTTAAAAATAAACTATTTTTATTGGCATCCTATATTATTTCTAACACGGCTTACTTTAGCTTTTCCTCTTCAATATGCTCATGAGTTTCTGTCTCTAGGTGATCCTGTCCCAATCCTCAAACCAACAACTGAAGATGAAAATACTAAAGCAGTCTTAATTTCACCTGCTTCTTAAATGTAAGGAGTGCATTGCAGCAACAGAGTGTTTTGTTGTCAGATTTGCTCGGCTCACACTTTATGTGTTCCCAGGTGGCACTAGTGGTAAAGAATGAGCCTGCCAGTGCAGGAGACATAAGAGGTGTGGGTTCGATCCCTGGGTCGGGAAGATCCCCTGGAGGAGGGCATGGCAACCCACTCCAGTATTTTTGCCTGGAGATCTCATGGGCAGAGAAGCCTTGCAGGTTATGGTTGGTTCATAGAGTCACAAACAGTTGGACATTGCTGAAGCAACTTAGCACGCATGCACATAATTACTATATCTCTGACAGATGATAAATCACTAAATTATTTAGATCTGCTCTTTCTTTTCTGTAAAATGAGGATAGTAGTAGTACCTAATGTAAAGGCATTGAGTGTGGGCAAATGATGCTTTACACAGAGTTAGAGCTGAATAAATGGTAGTTCAAAGAAAATAAACATTATTCAAGAGTAGCCTAGAAGACTGTGCTATACAATAGGCACAATAGATCTTATATCCTATAACTTAAGTTCTTCAAATATGACCTGGAAAACAATGTTTTCCCATTAAAGAGGTCATTGGAGTTTACAACTGTGCCTCAGTCCCAGTTCAGTTGCTTGCCATTATTCTGAGTTGATATCAGGGAATGTAGTCTTGAGTTTATTGTCTGACTCCTACTGTGTTATTTAAAAAAAAAAAAAAAGCTGAATTTATGCTTTGGTCTCTATTTCTATGACCTATTTCCTCCAGTCTGCCTGTAAAAGATTGCTGTGCTGGGTAAGCAATGTAAGTCTCATGGAAGAGGGACAATGGAATAAACTATGCGTATATCATCTTGAATGAGCAACAGAACGAGGAGAACTAAAGCTGAATCATATCGCTAAATAAAAAATTCTTACCTTTCTGTGTCATAATGTTCTTACCTATGAGTAAAAAATATATTATCTCAAAGATCTCATCTATCTTGATAGTCCATGAGGTGAACCAAAGAAGCCCTGGGCCAACATGAGATTTCACAAAAAGTTAAATAGGAGGTAAGAATTTTAAGAAAAAGAATGAAAACAAAGAATAAGGTGTCATAACTGAAGAAAAACTGGCATATAAAGTAAAGCATATCAAACTAAGAAAAAGAAATGCTATTAAATTTACACACTGATGAAGAATATTAATAAATTTGTGTTTATAATGCAAAACTATCAAACCAACAAAAATTGCTCATGTGATAGTTCAGAGCACCAGTAGTAAGAAAGTGCTAACAAACTCCATAAATATTTATTGATCTGCTTTATACCAGTTGACCCTTATAGATCTGTGTCTTAGACCCTTTGGGAAGAATCGGTGAGAAAACCAGATAAAGACCCCTAACCCTGAGGAATTTATATTCTGCAGTGGNGTAGTAAGAAAGTGCTAACAAACTCCATAAATATTTATTGATCTGCTTTATACCAGTTGACCCTTATAGATCTGTGTCTTAGACCCTTTGGGAAGAATCGGTGAGAAAACCAGATAAAGACCCCTAACCCTGAGGAATTTATATTCTGCAGTGGAAAATAGTAAGCAAATAACAAGCTAAACAAGAAAGTAACATATTTGATACTCTAGAAGAGTTTTGTCAGTGTTATGAAACATTTTTAAATAGAGTAAAATAAAGAACAATAGAAGCAGAGGGGACAGAGATAAGTGATTGGCTACACAAATAGATTCATCAGAACAGGTGGTCTTTGAGAAGGTCAAAATCTGAATAAAGTTTTGAAATAGGTGAAGGAATTTGCCATGTAACTATTCAGGTGATATAAGCTCTAAAATAGGCTGGGGAGTATCTCTGGTGTTGGATCAGGGTGTGTGGAAGATGAGGTCAGAAAGTGAAGCAGCCATTGAGGCCATTCTAGATTGGAGGCACTTAATCAAAATAGGAAAGCCATTTCAGAGCTAAGCAGAGGGGTCATATGATCAAACTGGAATTGTCATGGAGGTAGAGGTAGAGGGGTGGGGTGGGAAGCAGGCAAAGATAGAAGCAAAGGACACAGCTAGGAGACTTTCATAATAATTCAGATTACAGATGCTGGTGGTTTGTGCTGGAGGTGGTGAGAAAGAATACTAGATATATTTTGGAGGTAGAGACAGGAAGTGTTCCTGTAGGATGTAAGTGTATGAGTTCAAGAAGAGATGGGGGGGAGGCAGCAGTAGAATCTAACTCACTAGGCGGGGACTGGCTTTAGATAAAGCTAAGGTAAAGGACAGCAAGACAGAATAAAAGGGTACAAGAGTTAGTAGGTGGACAGGTAAGTTGGAGGGACAGGGTGGAGATATTCAGATTCAGTTTTCTCTGTAAGGTAAGAAACATATCAACAGCTGGGAATGAGGATGGAAAAAGGAAGGTTGGGGGGATTCAAGAGAGAAGCTGTGGAACTGCTAAGAAAACGTGAGAATGATTAGGAAGTTAAAGTATTCGGCTGATCAAAATGTTCATTTGGGTTTTTCTGTAAAATTTTATGGAAAACATCTGATTTTTGGCCAGTTCAGTATGAATGTTAGGCACCTTATAATCCCAAATGAGATTTTTCTTTCAGAGTGGTTGTGTGTTCTCTATTGCATTTAAGTTGCACAGCTGCAAGCATGGGATAGATAGAAGTTTCATTTTTATAGGATTTTATTTTACCTGTTGAATATGAAATGAGAGATGAGTAGAAGTCAAAATCTTAGCAAGTGTTTATAAAAATCGACCAAAAATTACTATGTATAGGAAGGCAGGGGAGGGGATTAAATGATGAGGAACAGTGAGAAGTTAACTGACTTCATTGATTGAATGTGTTAGTGCCTTAAAGAGGCTGTCCTAGAGGGAAATTGAAGGTAAAATTCAGAGAATGGAGTGGACATAAATATCATTATTAAAGGGTTGCAGTTATCATCAACACTAGTTGATGAAGTATGATTAGTCTCAAGGTCTGACCTTGGGAGTGAGTAACTAAAGTGAAGATAGAAATAAAAAAGTGTGAAAAAGCTTAGTTTCAAAAATGTGGATCTAAGGTGTTAGAAGGAACATCTATCACCATAAATTAAAACAAGAGTAGTGCTGGAGAGAATGACAAGGCACCAGGGGATAAGGTCACCTAGAGGTGAGAAGAAATTATGTAAGGTTCTGCGGCTGATAGAAACAATGAGAGATACTGGTGTTATAATCTGACAGTTTGAGTTTCAAAGTGGGGCGTTTAAGGAAAAGTGAGGGAGACTAGTCTGAAACTTTCTTATTGGAGAACAAGAAGGACATTTGTCTCATGTGTGTGACCAGGCAAATGAGGACAAAAAGTAACCGTTAGGGGCGATAGTGTCCGTAGGGTGGAAGCAGACCATACAAGTAGGTAATGGAACCAGCTTCCCCAGTGGCTCAGAGGTTAAAGCGTCTGCCCGCAATGCCAGAGAACTGGGTTCGATCCCTGGGTTGGGAAGATCCCCAGGAGGAGGAAATGGCAACCCACTCCAGTATTCTTGCCTGGAGAATCCCCTGGATGGAGGAGCCTGGTGGACCACGGGGTCTGAAAGAGTCAGACATGACTGAGTGACTTCACTTATTTCACTTAAGAAGGAAAAAAGCTTTGTTAGAATTTGAACATCATAACCCAGATTTAGTATACATTGAAGCGGTTATGTCTCCATGTTACTCCTTTTTACGTTAATTCATATTTCATTGTTGGATTAATTTTACCCTTAATTTAAATTGGAGAAAAATATAGTCAGATTCTAAAATGATTGCAATTCTTAATTCTCAATTAAAAGAAAAGCTTTTTAAAAACCCTCAGACAAAAACAATGGAGCCGTTTAAAATGAGTCTTCTGACTTTGATTCTCCCTTCTTTGGAGAGATGAGAGATGAAGGCAGTGAAAAGAGTCCTTGTTGCATGAAAGAGGCTACTCTATATACTGTTGTTTTCAAGTTTGATCAATCATTTCCAACTCATTTCCTGTTTTTCCTTCTAAAAACCCTACTCCACCAAGAATTTCATAGCAGCTAGTGAAATAATTTGGGTGGCTGACAGGCAATTCCATTTCCTGGCAGATTTTTAGACAATCAGACACCCAGGAGAAATTTGTAAATTTGTTTTATTCATGGTCAATTTGCTATGGCACATTTTTCTCTACCAGCTCAACTCAACTTTCTACTCAACAGAGAAGTGGAGCGTCATTATGTAGCAACACAACTGGCTTAGGTGGTTAACCAGGCACAAATCATCATTTCTGCAAACAAGGTCTCTCTATGCTCCCTGTGTTCTTAAATGAATGGCACTGGAGTCTTTGTTCCTCCATTAGGAGTTTGTGCCAAATCCCTGTGGCTCAAAGGCACAGGGGAGATAGACTTAACTCCTCTGCCTTGCTGTGCCTCTTGGAGCCAGTGGACTCTGAAGCAATTACCAGAATATTAAGAGATCGGCTGACTCATAGGTCAAGAGCTAGAGACCAACAGAGAAAACAAATATAAGCACTTAGATCAAGTAACTAGATGAGTCTTGTGACAAATATGACAGAGCAGTGGATGACTATATTTACTGGAGAAGATACCCAATCTTTGCCAATAAAGAGGAAGCTGAATGAGATCTTTTTTAGGGTTTGGTAGTGTCTATGGAGGCCCAAAGTCCAGTGACAGGAGGCATCAGAAGGGGCTATAGTGGAAGCAAACTGTCCTTCTACCTCTGGTAACTGTTGTGTAATTGATGAATCCTGTCTGACTCTTTTGTGATTCCATGGACTGTAGCCCACCGGGCTCTTCTGCCCATGAGATTCCCCAGGCAAGAATACTGGAGTGGGTTGCCGTTTCCTTCTCCAGGGGATCTTCTCAACCCAGGGACTGAACCTGCATCTCCTGCGTTGGCAGGTGAACTCTTTAGCACTGAGCGGTCACCAGGGAAGCATCATCAATAGAGGAAAGGCCAAGTGTGGACTGTGAGGAAGGGAGACCACCTCAGTGTCTTGAAAGGGGTGTTGCCCAGGAGAAAACCCCTACCAAGAGACCCCAGGAGAGGTGGACTACTTTGTGTAACTCAGAGTTGTAAGAGGGCTAATGGAGGAGAAAGTTTGAGCCAAGACACACAGGTTTCTCCAGTAGAAGAGACTCCAAGGGAGTTAGGAACATTTTTCCCACGGAAAAGGAAAAAAAAAAATCCTTTGAACGTCTGACCCACCCAGAGTTATCAACGCCACATCCCAGCTCTGTCACCTGCCAAATGTATCTACCTAATTGGAACATCCTTGCCTTGTCTTGGGGAAGGAAATGGCAATCCACTCCAATATTTGTGCCAGTAGAATCCCATGAATGGAGGAGCCTGGCAGGTTACTTACAATTCATGGGGTCACAAAGAGTCTGACAGTGACATGACTGAGCCACTTCACCTCACCTGCCTTGTCTACAATGGGAAGGATATTGTTTAGCCTGTTGTTATTTTTAGAACAGTAAGACAGCTACATATGAGCAAAGAAAGGGCGGGTGGGTGATGATATGGGCCATGTGACAGGAAATCAAAAATCTTGCAAGCAGTGGAGGTCCCTTGGCAGACAGAAAAAACCAGGAATCTGCAGACTGACAAGAAACCACATATTTTGGGTGACAGGGGTCCCAGAGGCAGACAAAGAATGGTGAGAAAAAACAGGTATTCCCCGCACCTGAATGTAACATTTTGCTCATTGTGCCCACAATAAAATTAGCCTGGTAGATAAGATGTTCTTATCATGTGTTTACACCAGGACACTTTTGATCAAGGCCAAGTAAGTACTAAAATCCTTTCCCACCTTGGGAATATGCAATTGGGGTGAAAATCAGGAAATATGACTCCAGATTCCTCCCTCCCAAATGAATATCCATCCCATTCTTTGTTAGGAATGTTTCCTGTGATGTGATTTGTGGGGTTTTTTTTGGTCTAAAATATTTTACTTTGTATAGGTAGCAACTTGCTCTTTGTATAGGTAGTATTCTCTATAATATACTTTTAAAATAGATTTTTCAGGCCATTATTCAGTCACTTGTTCAATGGCCAAATAGTCTATGATACTGATGCCACATATGATCGATTTTCAATTCTATATTTATGCCTGTCTCTTTGGAAGACTGAAGGCAGGAGGTGAAAGGGGTAACAGAGGATGAGATAGTTGGATGGCATCACCAACTCAATGGACATGAGTTTGAGCAAACTCAGGGAGACAGAAAAAGACACGGAAGTCTGGCATGCTGCAGTCCATGGGGTCACAAAGAATCAGATGTGACTAAGCAACTGAACGATCTGTTTGACAGTATATTAAACAATGATTATATTTTGAGTACTTTATTTCTATCTCTACTTTGCATTCTATCTTGATTTGATTTATGTTATTTTCAATGATAATAATAGTAGATATAAAACTTTAGAATATACAGATAAGTAGAAAAAACAAATATTTAAAAATCTCACAATCATAGTAATTAAGTCCATTTTAATCATTCTGGTTTGAAGACTTTTTCTCTGTCTCTTTGTGTCTGGCTGTCTCACTTTCTCCCTCTGTCCAGATAAATAAATAAATAAGTCTTCAGCACTTTCCTGGGCAGAAGGAGAAACTAAATCTTTTATTGCCTTTTTTTCTTCCTCTTTCCTCTTTTATACCCTCAGATGAAAGCACTGGTACTCTGATTTCGAATCCAGCATAACAATTTGATCTGAGGCATGTAAAAAAATACAACTTGGAAACTTCTGCTAGTCCTTTAAATGTGAAGACCAGTCTGGAAAGCTCTTTTGTTTAGGAAACTTATTTAAAACTTCTTTGAATACAAGTATGAATATATCCTGAGGCTTAGCCAGGCTTGGAGAGGTTGAAACAAAGAAAGGGCAATTTGCTTTGCTAAATTAGATAATGGTAATTTACTATTTCCCCTGAAGGCTTGAGAAGAAGGATGCTGTGAGAAAGAGGGTTACGATTCTAAAAAGCAAGAGAAAGAAGGAAGTTTTGGGGAGATGGGTGGGTGCTGAACCAGGAGGCAGCAGAGGGGGATCTAAAGTAAGAGAGCCTCTGACAAGTTCCTTGAAAGGGTAGTGAGGGTGTAACCTGGAAAGCGTGACTGTCCCATATTGAGTTTTAAGTTGTTTCCTCCAGTGTGCTATAATTCCCTGCCTTTATCTACAGGTTTTCCTTGAGGGTTAATGTATGCCGTCATACATGTCATTGACACTCTGGAGAATGAGAAAACAGGAGACTTCAGTCCTGTCTTGAAAGAAAATGACCAGAATGAGCTGTAGCAGACTGCAGAGCCAATATGATATATATGATAACTGGAGAAGAGCAGGAACAGGAGTTTGAAGCAACAGTGATACATTTTGATTAAGAGAATATATGTTTAGTGACCAGAAGACCTTAACATTTCCCTCAGCTTGATTAAACTTTAGACAGGTTTCTTTCTGACTCTAGGTCCCTGACCTCACTTTTCTTAGAGCATTTAGTTGAGAAAACTTAAAGTATAAATTCTTCTCTGCCCCTTTGAGGTATAAATCTCCTCCCAGCCCCTTGTCAGCTTTACAATCCAGAAAGGTACTTCTCAAGCTTGGGATCTATCCCTTTGATATGTAATCATCAAGAAACTCCTTGCCCCTGCTTCCCAGTCTCTGTGGAAAGTGGGATGTCTAACTAACTCTGATGGGTAACAATCTGCAAATACAGATGGTCTAATCACACTGCCTAACCTTGCACCTAAGGCCCTTGGTATTTTCCTATTAATTTACCCCAGTGCTTAAAAATCCTCCCATTTTCATTTCAGGGAAGTTGAATTCAGCCTCTCTTCCCTGTAGTAGTATTTTTTTCTTCTTTTTTTTTTTCTAATTTGTTTATTTTTAATTGGAGGATAATTGTTTTACAATATTGTATTGGTTTCTGCCATACATCAACATGTAGTATACAGTAGTCTTGAATAAAATATTTCTTGCTATTTCTAATGTGTCCAGTGTAACTTCTCTATGATATNTTTTTTTTTTTTCTAATTTGTTTATTTTTAATTGGAGGATAATTGTTTTACAATATTGTATTGGTTTCTGCCATACATCAACATGTAGTATACAGTAGTCTTGAATAAAATATTTCTTGCTATTTCTAATGTGTCCAGTGTAACTTCTCTATGATATTGGCAAATGTCAATCAAACACTCCAGGAATTATTTGAAACTGAGGAGTTCTTTGGATGTGGTGTAGCACGTGGTATGGTAGACCTTAGTTAGCACTGCTTGCTCAATATCTACTCATTCTTTTTCTTGTATCAACCCAGGATTTCACTTTTAAAAGCTCTACAGTATACAGCTTGTGGGAACTGTCATTCAACATCCATTGCCTCATCTCCCCATTCCCTGCCAGTTGATGGACTTGTGGCTGGGATGGGGGAGCTAGAATTATGAAACACTCAAGGGTATTTGAGTCTTTAATTGAATGCCTCAGGACAGAATATGGCTGAAGCAAATCCATCCCCATGTCAGTCATTTGAAGAGACTATTCATTAATCTTTCTTGCTAGAGTACAGGAACTCTTTCAGTTCCAGTTTTCAAACTACATTATGAAATGCAGTTTTTAAGTTCATTCTGTTTGCTGAGTTACCAAGCTACCCTGTTGCCTTCCTTCTTTACCTACTTTATTACTTTTTCTTACATTAACCATTACTCACACTTTGCTGCTTGGACCATAATGGGTACATGAAAGATGGGAACTCAACTCATTTCTATATGCATAATACAGGACAAGGAAACCAAACCATAGATGTGTATTCTGCCCTATCATATCCTATAATTTTCCTCCCTCTTTCCTCCTTCCTTTCATTCTTCCTGTATCTCTCAACTAATTATATATCTATTGGTCAGGATACACAGATTTTGATTATATTCTTAATAGAGCTTTTCTATTTTATCTTTTTATTATCTTTTCATTTTTCTTCTTTTAGTTTTTCCCTCCAGTTTTTCCTGACACAATCCTGAGCAATATCCTTGGCCCATCCATAAGCTGTAAATGGAATATCTGTATCCAATTGTGTGAGTTCTGCTACCAACAACTCTGGCATATAAAGTCCCTGGAGTCCCTGGAGTGTAGCAAGCACAACCCATTTGCTTTCCCAAGGGTAAGGTTCTTGCTGAGTGCTTCAGTTACTGTGAATGCAAATGACAACTCTGCAATCTCTGTCAGATCTACCACTCAGGTTATTTTGGACAGTCTCACTCCTGTCTTCTCGACACTGTTTTCCAAGTTGTAGACAGACTGCTAATTTGAGTTCGAGACTACTATCTCATAGACTCAGATCAGGGTGCAACTGCATGAATCAAAACTTTTACGTATAGCTTGTAGACATAAGGAAGGAAGGGAGTGAATGTGTTTTTACATCAATCATTAGGAAGACCGTGAAGTGAAGTGAAGTGAAGTGAAGTGAAGTCACTCAGTCGTGTCCGACTCTTTGCGACCCTGTAGACTGCAGCCTACCAAGCTCCTCCATCCATAGGATTCTCCAGGCAAGAATACTGGAGTGGGTTGCCATTTCCTTCTCCAGGGGATCTTCCCAACCCAGGAATCGAACCCAGGTTTCCCACATTGGAGGCAGACACTTTAACCTCTGAGCCACCAGGGAAGGCCTAGGNAAGAATACTGGAGTGGGTTGCCATTTCCTTCTCCAGGGGATCTTCCCAACCCAGGAATCGAACCCAGGTTTCCCACATTGGAGGCAGACACTTTAACCTCTGAGCCACCAGGGAAGGCCTAGGAAGAACATGGGTAATGCAGAAACAAAGCACATGACTTCAAGTTAATCAGACCTCTGTTAGAATCTTGACTCAAAGCATTATGAAGTTTTCAGCTTTCACTTCTTTTGTTGCTACTATTGTTTTAATAGTGGGCATATTTCTTCAGTTTCCTCACCTAGGATACTGAAGTTATAATTCTTATTTCAGGGTTGTTGTGACATTTTGTAATGAAACTCTCTAATACCTAATACATAAGGCTCACTTATTTTGTAGAGGTAATGAGAATGATATTGATTAATATTAGAACTTTTTTTTATACTGTGATGAGAACAAACCCTAATGATAGTGCATTACATTGATGGAGGAACAGTCCATCACCAGTACATATCATTGCACCAGGTATGAGCAGTAAAAATATTAGAAATGTAGAAAGTTTTGTAAAAGTAAGGGGCAAAATTATTTTAATGAAGCCAGGATCACGTTTGACAGTCAAAGAGTTATCACAAAAATTCTGTTAAGAAACACAGAGACTTTCAGGCATAGAAACCTTTTGTTTCTCTAAATGTGAAGAGAAATTCCCTGGCAGATGGGGTTTGGTAAGTTCTTACAACTGTAATATAAATAGACAAAAAGACTTAAAATCAGTAAACACAACCTAGATATAAATACTACAACCTCATCTTTTATGTCACTTNTCCCTGGCAGATGGGGTTTGGTAAGTTCTTACAACTGTAATATAAATAGACAAAAAGACTTAAAATCAGTAAACACAACCTAGATATAAATACTACAACCTCATCTTTTATGTCACTTAAATAATTAAAACACTTCTCATTGAATAATGAAGTTATTTAAGGAGAAACATCAGAAGAGCATCCAGTCGGCAGATTAACTACTTTTGCCTCGAGTGACATGTTCCCAGCAGTGGGTTCTATTATGCCGTCTTAAAACATGCTCTGTCATTTTTTTCTGTGCTGTTATTTTTAGCAGATACTAAGAAAAAGAATCTATCTATGTTGTGTAAAAGCTTTGTATGAAAATAAGGGAATGAGTGATTCCTACATAGGTGAAGCCCTCTAACAATTTTATGCTAAATCTGTTTTTACCAAAGAGGTAAACTGACACAAAGCATAGTAATACATAAACTCAAGGATTTTAACATGTAATGGCAGGGGGTTTGCTTCATCCCATAAGTTTTATGAGAAATTGCATCTTCATTAAAGGCATGATATAGAATGTAAGTTTTGCCCTAGGTCAGCATTTCTTGAGAAATATTTTAATAGATGTCTTCTAAAGGAGATTCCATGATGAACTAAGCTTGAACAATACTAGTTTAACCAAGTAAATTGAATTTACCTAATGTCCCATCTGGTTACCCTACTACCCAATGGCAGAGCCACTTTTAACCACAATCTGTCATCTCTTTATTTCTTAGCAGTTGGTTATAAAGTTCAAGTTACACCAAATTTCCCAGCCTTCCTTGTGGTTAGGTGTGGCCATATCACTAAAGTTTCCTCTAAATGAATGCACATTAATATGACTGTATATTAGAAATCTCCACTGACAGAGGAATGGATAAAGAAGATTTGGAACATGTGTATGGGAATATTAGCCAATTAAAAAGAATAAAATAATGCCATTTGCAGCAACATCAATGGAGTTAGAGATTGTTATACTGAGTGAAGTAAGTCAGAGAAAGAGAAATATCCTATGCCATCCCTTATATGCAGAATCTAAAAAGAAATGATGCAAATAAGCTTATTTACAAAACAGAAACAGACTCACAGACTTAGAGAAGAAATTTATAGTTGCTGGTTGGGAAGGATGGGGGAAGTGATAATTAGGAAATTTGGAATGAACATACACATACTGCTAAGTCACTTCAGTCGTGTCCCACTCCGTGTGACCCCGTAGATGGCAGCCAACCAGGCTCCCCCGTCCCTGGGATTCTCCAGGCAAGAACACTGGAGTAGGTTACCATTTCCATCTCCAATGTAGGAAAGTGAAAAGTGAAAGTGAAGTTGCTCAGTCGTGCCCGACTCTTCGCAACCCCCATGGACTGCAGCCTAGCAGGCTCCTCCACCCATGGGATTTTCCAGGCAAGAGTACTGGAGTAGGTTGTCATTGCCTTCTCCGACACTACTATATTTTAAATGGATAATCAAAAGGGATCTTTTGGTTATATAGTACAGGGAACTCTGTTCAATGCTATATGGCAGCCTGGATGGGAAGGGAGACTGGGGGAGAATGGAAACATGTATATGTGTGGCTGAGTCCCTTTACTATCCAGCTGAAACTATCAAATCATTGTTAATTCCCTATACCCCATTACAAAATAAAAAGTTGAAAAAAATATGATGTATATTAGTTGATGTCTTGGCCCATGAACCTTCCCCTGAGCATTCCTCCATAAGCTCTCACGCTTCCTGCTGACTACATGACAACAGGCAAGAGTTATCTGAAGCCATCTTTTGAAAATGGCAGAACTGCTGCCATCTTGGGTCCTCACTGAGTCCATGGAGTAGAGCACAGAACTTTCTCTGGTAAATTAAAACTACAATCCTGAATTGCCTTCCCGTATCCTTGGTTGCCTCTCATCCATTATACACCCAATTAAAAAAAAAATCTAAATAATATTACTTAAACCTTTAAGAAAGAAATAGATTCTTAGCATTATGCAAGAATATACCTGGACTTTTAAACTTATATACTATATAGTTTGTTATTTGGTTGGACATCATATGTATTGAGCCTCTGAGAAATGTTCACATCCAATCAACACTGCTTTTGGCATTTTCACATTAATAAATAGAGGGATTACACGGAAGCAACTTTCCTTAGGTTGTGTGTAACTTGATTGCTAATCAAACGAATAAACTTCAAAGAAAGTGATTTGAGATAAACATCAGAATAGGACCTATATATCAGAGTGATGAAAGCCTATTGAATTAGAATACATAATACCTTGCAATATCTTTATTGACTTTCACATGTTTAACCTCTTATAGTTATTGCTAAAGGGGTAGATATAGGTTTGGGTTCTCAATTAGCTACAAAATTTTTAAGAAACAATGAATTTAGCCAGCATTTATCTGAAGACCATTAAATGCTATAATCCCAACACCAATCACTGGTTCTTAGGCTAAAACTGTTAATTAGAAAGCATTACATTTATTGATTCATAGATAGGCATCTCTTTTATAAGATTTTTAACTGTCCAAAAAGAATGTATGGTAATAACTCTGAGTATTAGAGTTCTGAGGAAAAATAAAGTAACACGCACATATAAGTTTTCATTATTTATATCACTGTGACTATCTGTTGAGATTACTGGGTATTTATTTCTTCCATTTGAAAATCTAGACTTAGGTATCTGGACACACACATGACCTATTTTTACTACTGTAGATATTTGAAGTGGATCACAAAATAGCACACAAAGTGAAATATTTCCTTATGGGTGTTGAGAGAACTAATTTTCTACTATAATTAGTGTATGTAAACATGTTAGTTTGTCATATACGGTGACGAATTCAAGAGGTTTATTGTAACTAACCTGTTGAGAAAGAGTCTGAGGATGAGTCCTAGCTCAGTAAGAAGTAAGCTTAGCATTGATTAGTAATGACAATTATGTTAGTGGTAAAGCCCCCCCCTCCCCCAACCCTGACCAATACAGGAGATGTAAGAGACATAGGTTCGATCCCTGAGTCAGGAGGAGCTCCTAGAGAAGAGCATGAGAACCATTTCAGCATTCCTGCCTGGAGAATCCCATGGACAGAGGAGCCTAGCAGGTTACAGTCCATAGGGTCACAAGGAGTAGGACGTGACTGAAGGATCCTTAGCACAACATCCATGGTGAGTTCTGGAACCATGTTTGATAGTATGTCAGGGAGCCACGTGTCCTGTAAATAGTAAACTAAATTTTGGTTGAGCTGAGGTAGCTATTTATTGAGTGATATAGTTATGCTGATATCTAGTTATGTAAGATTTGAGCCAATTTTTCTCTGACCGTGTGCCAAGATGCTACATCTGAAACAGGAAAGATTGGGGTTACCAACGTTCTACTGGCAGCGAGATACTATCTTGGAATATCAAATGATGAGATCTCCCCCACCATGTCTCCTATTTGGCTACAATCATCTTTTGCCTCAGGGAAATATAAGACTGACATAGATAAAAAGTAAGGAGAAAGATGAGTCAAATACGGAGGTTTCAGTTTCTAAAAGTAGGCTCTTTAAATCTTTATCAAGGAACACATGCCAAAAAAGGAGTATTTTAATTTGCAAGCACCTGGATATTATTTTTGAGGTGATATGGGAAAGGTTGATGTCTCGTTCTTAATGGATAAGGCAAGAACATACTGTGTAGCACAAGGAACTCTACTTAATTTACTGTGGTTACCTGAATGGGAAGGAAGTTAGAAAGGGAGAGAATGTGTGTATATGTATGGCTGATTCATTTTGCTGTACAGTAGAAATTAACATAACTTTGTAAAGCAATTATATTCCAATAAAACTTAAAAAAAATTGACAAAAGACTGCTGCTGCTGCTGCTGCTGCTGCTGCTAAG
Source organism: Neotragus pygmaeus (assembly GCA_006410875.1). Lineage (NCBI taxonomy): Eukaryota > Metazoa > Chordata > Mammalia > Artiodactyla > Bovidae > Neotragus > Neotragus pygmaeus. Next base: position 451,566 of record SJYV01040236.1, read on the forward strand.
TCACTGCAGTCGTGTCTGACTCTGTGCGACCCCATAGATGGCAGTCCACCAGGCTCCCCCGTCCCTGGGATTCTCCAGGCAAGAACACTGGAGTGGGTTGCCATTTCCTTCTCCAATGCATGAAAGTGAAAAGTGAAAGTGAAGTCACTCAGTCATGTCCAATTCTTTGCGACCCCATGGACTGCAGCCCACCAGGCTCCTCTGCCCATGGGATTTTCCAGGCAAGAGTACTGGAGTGGAGTGCATAGTTATAATACCAGAAGACAGAGGGGGCCTGAGAAGGGAGGCCAATGCAGCCACCAAGCCTTGGAAACACCACAGTGGATCTATTTTTGAGAGTATGCCCTGTCCTTACCCAAAAGGGCAGTCACCAACAGGAAGGGCAGAGTTACCAACAGGAAGCTGCTGTAGCAGAAATTAGTTGAGGCTCCCCATTATATTAGTCCTGCTGTGCTGTGCTGTGCTTAGTCACTCAGTCATGTCTGACTCTTTGAGATACCATGGATTATAGCCCGCCAGGCTCCTCTGTCCATAGCATTCTCCGGGCAAGAATATTGGAGTGGGTTGCCATGACTTCCTCCAGGGGATCTTCCCAACTCAGGTATCAAATCCAGTTCTCCTGCATTTTAGGCAGATTCTTTACCATCTGAGCCACCAGGGAAGCCCAAGAATACTGGAGTGGGTAGCCTATCCCTTCTCCAGGGATCTTCCTCACCCAGGAATCAAACTGGGATCTCTTGCATTGCAGGCAGATTTTTTTATCAGCTGAGCAAACAGGGAAGCCCATGTTAGCCCTTATTCAGTCCTTGTTCTCTCCACCCATTCAGCCTATGTATGTTTGTTTGTCCNTCTTCCTCACCCAGGAATCAAACTGGGATCTCTTGCATTGCAGGCAGATTTTTTTATCAGCTGAGCAAACAGGGAAGCCCATGTTAGCCCTTATTCAGTCCTTGTTCTCTCCACCCATTCAGCCTATGTATGTTTGTTTGTCCTCTCTTTCTTGCTTAATCATACTCTGAAAATGATTGCCTTCTAGCTAAGGTTGTACTATACACCTGATATTTAGTGCTCCAAGACAACACTCCCTAACACTCCCCTTTGCTGGGACCATTCTTGATTCCAGAAAGAATGTCATAGGATCATAATCTCAAGGACCACCAGAAGCTGTTCTGGAATCACCTGATGCCAGCCCTAATGATCTCAGTGCTCCCAGGAGGAGGAGAAGAGTTGCAAGGCTATATCAGCCCTGATTCTTATCAACAGACAGCCCTATCTCGCACCCTAAAACTATAAGACCTCTTCCAACTTCCCAGTAACAAGCATTCAGTCTTGAGAACATTCGTTTTCTGTGTCCCCCTTTGCCTGGCCAAGTAATAAAGCTACTCCTTTCTACTTCCCCAAAACTCTGTCTTTGTGTTTCTGTTCATCACCTGTGAACAGAGGCCAGCTTTTTCCATAACAAAGCTACAAAGGAACCTAGCCAATGCCCCCCCAGGTGAATCCTTAACCATTCATGGGATCACCCTCCTTCCACCTGCTCAGGATCACAATAGGTTGTCCTCCCCTTTATGCACTCTTTGGGAGCATTATCCTCCACAGCTGCCTGTACTTTGCACTGGAAATTTCCTGAGGAGTAATCCTGCCAGATTTTTCTTTATCCTTTCTCCCCACCTTATGATTGTAAAATTTTCAGGAATCTTGTCAACCACTTGTTATCAGTAGTAGTAGAATCTTTACACCAAGAATACTGGCAAATGCTACAAATATCCCTGCCTATTATCTCTCCAATATAGGTGGTGAAGCCACGGTCAAAATAAGACAGAAGTAAAGTGGAAGCATTTGAAGATATCCCCCATTCTATTTAGAACTCTTCTACTCATCACCAATGCTTATTCATTGAAGGCTTATGATACATTAAGCCCTGTGATTATGAATCAGAGAAGGCAATGGCACCCCACTCCAGTACTCTTGCCTGGAAAATCCTATGGATGGAGGAGCCTGGTAGGCTTCAGTCCATGGGGTCGCTGAGGGTCAGGCACGACTGAGCGACTTCACTTTCACTTTTCACTTTCATGTATTGGAGAAGGAAATGGCAACCCACTCCAGTGTTCTTGCCTGGAGAATCCCAGGGATGGGGGAGCCTGGTGGGCTGCTGTCTATGGGATCACATGGAGTTGGACATGATTGAAGTGACTTAGCAGCAGCAGCAGTGATTATGAATACATTCTAGCAAAAATAAGAAAAGTCACCTCACCTATGCGTGCATGCATGCTTAGATGCTTCATTCATGTCTCACTCTTTGTGACCCTATGGACTGAAACCCACCAGCCTCTTCTGTCCATGGAATTCTCCAGGAAAGAATACTGGAGTGGGTTGCCATGCCCTCTTCCAGGGGACATTCATCCCAGACCCAGGGATCAAACCCGCATCTCCTTCATTACAGGCTGATTCTTTACCACTAAGTCACCAAGGAAGCCCCATCTCACCTATACATGGTTTTAAATACTAAATCCTTTGGAGAAAAAAGACTTTGAGAAATTTAGTTTCCAATAAAATGAAAATAAAATTAAATAATATATTCCTAAAAATCTTGAAACCTGATTAAAAAATAAGTCTATAATCATTGGATTAAAAACAAAACATGATTTCCATCTGCATAATTGCCTTCACCAAGAAATCAGGATTTCTTTCCCTCTGTTTTTTTTGGAATTATTGAAGCAAAACACCATTAACAGCCTGATGATCCTGCAAAACTTGTTTACCTCAGGAAAATTCCTGGGCAATATGGAAATCACAGGAGTGNCCTTCACCAAGAAATCAGGATTTCTTTCCCTCTGTTTTTTTTGGAATTATTGAAGCAAAACACCATTAACAGCCTGATGATCCTGCAAAACTTGTTTACCTCAGGAAAATTCCTGGGCAATATGGAAATCACAGGAGTGGATTAAGCTTCCCACTCAAATGCTCTGTGCTGCCTTCAATTTAAGGTTTAATGAATCAGAGCTGAAAAATGTGACCCCCTAATCACACCTGCTTTTATGAGGAAGTCAAGTATCAAAAAATCTGTGAACATCATTTCTCTAGTTTCTTATTAATGACATGACACTTCTATGAATTTTGGAAGTTGTGGTCTCCATGACCTCCCAAAGGTCATTTGCAACTACATCTCCTAAGAGATAGGAGCCCTTACCATACCGAGCATAAAGCTGATCTGCTGACAGTAATGAGACAAATATGTATTAGCTTCATGCCTCAGAAACTGTAATGCCCCTAGTGAATCCTTGACATTTACTGTGTGCAATCTCCCCTGGTATAAAACGCAGTTTAAAAAACAACTGGAACGCATGAACATGTCGGCAACGGCTATGCCAGGCAGGAGCTGACTCCTTAAATAACGTTATAACCTGTTCCTTGAGTACTAATCAGGGTGTGCGAGTAAAATAGCTGCAGTTACTTGGAAGAGATGTTTAATACCAAATCATTCTTTTACAAGTGTCTTTATTTGGATCAGGAGCTCACCATTAAAAAAAAAAAATTTAGCTCTTAGGAATTGAATTTTTCACACAGCAGAGATTTATAACATAAATCTGAATGCACTTAGAATAAAATCTAAACTCTGTAGTTCTATGTTCTATAAAACTCTATGAGGTAGCTGCTATCTGACCCATCTAGGCTACTTTTCCACCACTGTCTTTGTCCTGCCAAACTCCAAATAGTCTTCTTCCTGTTCTCTGCCTGTAACCTGCCGGGCCCAGGCAGTCTCCAGGCTCAGCGTTTGTAGGTCCTTCTCCTGCCATGTTCCTTCTCACTCACCATCAGTCTTCACGTGTTTGGACCCTTTCTTCCTCCCAAGCATGGCTTAGGTTTCTCATCCTCAGAAAGGCGTTTCTGGACCACTCAGCTAGTCTGGCTACTGTCACTCACTCTATTGCGTGGCTCTGATTTATGTTCTTTGTATGATATTATATTTTTGCCTACTTTCATATCAATAGAATTTGAGGTCCAGAGAACAGTAGCCCTTTTATACCTTTGTTTGGGTCATAAAAAAAAAAAAAAGGTTGCTCTGATCCTGATGCATTTTGAGAACGTTGTTTTCCACTGAGCATGTCCACTTGGTAATGCATTGAAAAGTCCTTTCAATATCTTGGCAAAAGATCATAGAATCCATGAATAATGGAATCCAAAAAATTACCTAGTCAGACCATTTTGTTTTACAGTTGAAAACGCTGAATTGAAAGGGCAGACTCAGACACTCATTTCTGGTTCCTATTTCAAACCTTTCTCCAACATATCAAAATCTATTATGATTTTGCATTAAATAGGCATTAGTAAACATATTAATTTTCTTTAAAATTATCATTTTGAAAATTAGATGCCGCTTATTTTTGAGTGTCTGAAAAAAATCTGAATTTTTCTTTGTTGTATATATAAAAGGACTTAAGCTTAGGTATACAAAATGTCCTAAAGCTGTATTTGTCTCATGTAGGATTTTCCCAAAGCATTTCCATTCTCATTTTCAAAGGTATACTTATCAAACCTCCTTTGCTCATGCATTCATTCATCTATACCTTAATGCCTATAAAGAACTGTGGGAGACTGAGCAGAGAACAAGAGCTCATGGACATCAAATGTTTCTGAATAAACCGAGTGGCAAGAATGATACAAAGGTAATGGCTAAATAATCAGCAAAGGTAGCAGAGATGTCCCCAAAACAACTGTCCTTCATAAAATGAGAAGATTCATTTTTTGAATAGCTATTTTTTAGGGATTTTGGTAGATTTCCAATTTTCAATTCTCCCTGAGAACTAGGGATTATAAGTTATATTTTATAGATGAAGAAACTGATGATCAGTGAGGTGAAAAAACTTACTCAAGTTTACCCATCTCAAAGCTAGTTAGTTCAAAGCTATGGACCTTACTTTAAAACTGTAATCTTAATCCAGTATCAGTATTTTTTTATCCATGTGCACAGAGACTACTGCCTTTAGGAGGAGTGGAGAGGTTTATTGTGTACAGCTCTACAGTGAGCCATTTTCAACCAGAGCCCCTAAAACCTCTCCAGTTTATGAGGTATAATGAGTGCAGGGTATCTTCTGCTCATGCCACTGTTGTAGGCAGAAATTATGCAAAATAGGTGTTCATATAGCTCTAACAAGCATATGCTTTCATGATTTAAAACAAGAAAATGAATGATTAAAAATAGGTTTTGCACAACAAAGGCAAATAGCACGTAGCCAAAATAATTAAAAAGAACGTAGAGGGGTAGGGATAATTAAAGGGGCTTCCCTGGTGAATCCAGACAGTATAGAATCCGCCTGCAATGCAGGAGACCTGGGTTCTATCCTTGGGTCAGAAATATCCCCTGGAGAAGGGAATGTTTACTCAGTCCAATATTCTTGCTTGGAGAATTCCATGGATAGAGGAGCCTTGTTGGCTAATAGTCCATGGGGTCACATAGAGTCGGACACGACTGAACAACTAAAAAAATAGGAATAATGGAAGTAGTCTTTGGTGACAGAAGACTTAGGACAGAAATCACTAGAAGTTCCACCATGGATTAGAAGGCTAGAGAGAGATGAGTGCAGATATAATTAACATCCTGAAGGATTTTACTGGTACCAAATCTGATAAACAGCTTTATAAAGTAGTGTGGTGTACTAGTTGAGTTCTATTTTGGCAGGTGAGTTTTCCTAACCTGAATGGGTGATTTTTATGCTTATCAATTATTAATTATATTAAAAAACTCTTACTGATTAGCACTTTGGAGGGGAATTTCAAGGAAATAAGACTTTTAAAGTACAGATGTTCCATGTTGAATCTCACACGATCTACCTACAAAGTATGAGTGCATGCTAAGTCACCTCAGTCATGTCTGACTCTTTGCAACCCCATGGACAGTAGACTGGCAGGTTCTCTGTCCACGGGATTCTCCAGGTAAGAATACTAGAGTGGGTTGCCATGCCCTCCCTCAGAGGATCTCCCCAGCCCAGGGGTTGAGCCTGCATCTCTTATGTCTCCTGCGTTGGGAGGCAGGGTTTTTGTTGTTGTTGTTTTTAGGTTGTTTTGTTTTGTACTGCTAGTGCTATCTGGGAAGCCCATCTACAAAGCAGTTGTCATTATTTACATTTTAGTTATTTGGAGAGTGGCTCAGATTGAAACTGTTTGATTAAGATTACAATAACTAATATTTTTGGTAGCGTTTTTCTTGTTATTTTGCTTCTCAAGAATCCATTAGTCTTTCTTCCAGCAATAGTACTTTTCTTTCTCTGGTGAACTACTTGTCTCCAAATGATAGTCCATATTCTATCCTAGGCATTAGGAATGTGCAAAAAGAAAAAGAAAAACAAAAACAAAAACATGGTATGCTTCTCTAGCTGAGGCGATACACTTATAAAAGATCATAACCCCAGCAAAGATAATTCAGACCTACATAGAACTTTTGCTTGATGATTGGGAAAGGGATAAGTTCTCTGCTTGAAACAGAACTATGAAGGTATGTGTGATACTACTGTAAGCCTACCTAATGGAAGGCTCATCTTCAAATAAACTGGACAGTAGAACAGTTATACAGAGTGAGAATATTTTAGATATTAAGTTCATAGGCACCTGAAGTCATAAACCTTCCCACGATTTTCATTTCAAGTCCATTGACTAGTACACTCACTTATTTGCTTAAGCCAAATTGAGATTTTCTGCTACTTATGACCAAGAGAGCCCTAAACAGTGGCACTTGGAAACCTGAGGAGACATTTTTGGTTGTCATTATGACAGTTCTACTGGCATTCAGTGGATAAGGAACAGGTTTTGTTCCTTTAATGTTCTGTAAACCTGCAGGAAAATTCTGTAGCAGAAAAATGTCTTGCCCCAAATGTCAATAATGCTCTCTAGAGAAACACCTGGTTAGATGAAAAGAATTGTGTCACTTGGAAGAACTCTTGCAATAAACAGCATGCATATAAGAGGAGATACAAACATTTAGGAGAAAATGTAGACACCAATAAAATTGCAAGAGGCTTTATGTACAGCAGTAAGGCGATACAACTCTAAAAGCTTTGCTGTTGACAGTATACAAATTATACATTTGCACTTTATCTCAAAGTAATGCAGAGCCATGGGAAGGTTTGAGAAATAGAAAAAATGTGATTAAATTGCAGAGTTGGGCTTCCTTGGTGGTCCAGTCATTAAGAATCTGCCTGCCAATGCAGGGGACGTGAGTTCGATCCCTAATCTGGGAGGATTCCATATACTGCGAGGCAACAAAAGCATGTGTCTTAACTTCTGAGTCGGAGCACCCTAGAGCCTGTGCTCTACAACAACAGAAGCTACTGCAATGAGAAACTTGCACACAGCAACAGAGTAGCCCCATTTGTCATAACCAGAGAAAGACTGCATGTAGCAATGAAGACCAGGTGCAGCCAAAAGTAAATAAGCAAAAAAATTTTAAAAAGCAATCTTATAACCACTTCATACTCACTAAAATGGCTACTGTTAAAAAAAAACACACACACACACACACAAGGAAAAAACAAAAACAGGAAACAATTGCTGGCAAGACTATGGAGAAACCAGCACAACTGTACGCTGCTAATGAAAGTGTAAAATGGTATAGTCATTGTGAGAAATATTATGGCAATTCCCCCTCAAAATTAAAAATATAATTTCATATGACCCAGCAATTCCACTTCTATATATCCAGTCAACCCACTGTATCCATGGTTTCTGAATCTGTAGATACTAGCTTAGTTCAGTCGCTCAGTCGTTTCCGACTCTTTGCAACCCCATGAATCACAGTACACCAGGCCTCCCTGTCCATCACCATCTCTTGGAGTTCACTCAGACTCATGTCCATTGAGTCCGTGATGCCATCCAGCCATCTCATCCTCGGTCATCCCCTTCTCCTCCTGCCCCCAATCCCTCCCAGCATCAGAGTCTTTTCCAATGAGTCAACTCTTCGCATGAGGTGGCCAAAGTACTGGAGTTTCAGCTTTAGCATCATTCCTTCCAAAGAAATCCCAGGGTTGATCTCCTTCAGAATGGACTGGTTGGATCTCCTTGCAGTCCAAAGGACTCTCAAGAGTCTTTTCCAATATCACAGTTCAAAAGCATCAATTCTTCGGCGCTCAGCCTTCTTCACAGTCCAACTCTC
>SJYV01040236.1:464884-488603 GCA_006410875.1 Neotragus pygmaeus
GTCATGAAGATCTTTTTTGCACAGTTCTTCCATGTATTCTTGCCACCTCTTCTTAATATCTTCTGCTTCTGTTAGGTTCATACCATTTCTGTCCTTTATCGAGCCCATCTTTGCATGAAATATTCCCTTGGTATCTCTAATTTTCTTGAAGAGATCTCTAGTCTTTCTCATTCTGTTCTTTTCCTCCATTTCTTTGCATTGATCACTGAAGAAGGCTTTCTTATCTCTTCTTGCTCTTCTTTGGAACTCTGCGTTCAGATGCTTATATCTTTCCTTTTCTCCTTTGCTTTTTGCCGGCTGTGCTTTGCTGGAGCAGCCATGAAGAGATACCCCAAGCCCAAGGTAAGAGAAACCCAAGTAAGATAGTAGGTGTTGCAAAAGGGCATCAGAGGGCAGACACACTGAAACCATACTCACAGAAAACTAGTCCATCTAATCACACTAGGACCACAGCCTTGTCTAACTCAGTGAAACCAAGCCATGCCTGCGGGGCAACCCAAGACAGGCGGGGCAGGGTGGAGAGGTCTGACAAAATGTGGTCCACTGGAGAAGGGAATGGCAAGCCACTTCAGTATTCTTGCCTTGCGAACCCTATGAACAGTATAAAAAGGCAAAATGATAGGATACCAAAAGAGGAACTCCCCAGGTTATTAGGTGCCCAATATGCTACTGGTGATGAGTAGAGAAATAACTCCAGAAAGAACAAAGGGATGGAGCGAAAGCAAAAACAGTTCCCATCTGTGGCTATGACTAGTGATAGAAGTAAGAGCCGATGCTGTAAAGAGCAATATTGCATAGGAACCTGGAATGTCAGGTCCATGAATCAAGGCAAATTGGAAGTGGTCAAACAAGAGATGGCAAGGGTGAACGTAGACATTCTAGGAATCAGCGAACTAAAATGGACTGGAATGGGTGAATTTAACTCCGATGACCATTATATCTACTACTGCGGGCAGGAATCCCTCAGAAGAAATGGAGTTGCCATCATGGTCAACAAAAGAGTCCTAAATGCAGTACTTGGATGCAACCTCAAAAATGACAGAATGATCTCTTTTTGTCTCCAAGGTAAACCATTCAACATCACAGTTATCCAAGTCTATGCCTCAACCAGTAGATACTAAGGATTAACTATATTTAAGCATTTGAGGATTTTGGTATCCAAGAAGGTCCTGGAATCAATTCCTAGTGAATATATAAAAAAGAAAACAACCTGTATATCCAAAAGAACTGAAAGCAAGGTCTTGAAGAAATATTTGTATACCTATGTCCGTAAAAGCATTTTTCACAATGAAGCTAAAATATGGAAGCAACCTGAGTGTCCATCCATGGATAAATAGACAAATAAAACACAAAATATGGTACGTACATACAATGGAATATTAATATGCCTTAGAAAGAAATAGAATTCTGTAATATACTATGATGCAGATGAAGCTTGAGGATATTATCCTAAGTGAAATGAGCTAGTCAAAAAAAGATGACTACTATATAATTCCAATTATATGAAATGCTTAGAGTACACAAAATCGAAGAGAAAGAAAGTAGAATGGTAGTTTCTGGATGCATGGGGGAATATGGAGGTATTGCTTAATAGTATAGTTTTCAGTTTTACAGGATGAAAAGAGTTACAGGGTTGGAGAATGGTGATAGCAGTACCACAAAGGGAACTTGCTTAATATCACTGAACTGGACACAAAATGATTAAGAGAATAAACTTTGTTTTGTGTATTTTAATATAATAAAAAATCAAAATATGCTTAAAAGTGCAGGGTTATAGCATGACTAATTTGAAAGAAAGATAGTGATCGCAAAAATTACAAAGCAGAGAGACAGGAAGTGTAAAGACAAATTGGGTAGCCCAAAACACACGTGCATTTTTTAAAATAGAAGAAACAGTGTACTTACACTCTCTTTTTTTGTGTGTGTGTGGTCGTTGTGTTTCTAGCATATTCAAATTCAGTTCAGTTCAATTCAGTCACTCAGTCGTGTCTGACTCTCTGTGACTCCATAAACTGCAGCATGCCAGGCCTCCCTGTCCATCACCAACTCCCGGAGTCCACCCAAACCCATGTCCATTGAGTTGATGATGCCATCCAACAATCTCATCCTCTGTCATCCCCTTCTCCTGCCCTCAATCTTTCCCAGCATCAGGGTCTTTTCATATGAGTTGGCTCTTCACATAAGGTGGCCAAAGTATTGAAGATTCAGTTTCAACATCTTCCTTCCAATGAACACTTAGGACTGATCTCCTTTAGGATGGACTGGTTGGATTTTTCTGCAGTCCAAGGGGCTCTCAAGAGTCTTCTCCAGCACCACAGTTTGAAAGCATCAATTCTTCGGTGCTCAGCTTTCTTCAGTCCAACTCTCACACCCATACATGACCACTGGAAAAACCATAGCCTTGAGTAGTAGATGGACCGTTGTTGACAAAGTAATGTCTCTGCTTTTTAATATGCTGTCTAGGTTGGTCATAACTTTCCTTCCAAGGAGTAAGTGTCTTAATTTCATGGCTGCAGTCACCATCTTCAGTGATTTTGGAGCCTCCAAAATAAAGTCAGCCACTGTTTCAACTGTTTCCCCATCTATTTGCCATGAAGTAATGGGATCCGATATCATGATCTTAGTTTTCTGAATGCTGAACTTTAAGCTTATTAAGATTAGATACATTTTAAAGGTGCAAGAATAAACCAGTTCTTTGGCAAAGTGTGTGTGTGTGTGTGTGTGTGTGTGTGAGTCTGTCTGTCTGTCTGTTGGTTAAAGTTAAAATAAGAGCCTATGACTAAACCCAGAAAAATACATAGTATCTTGATATAAAGAGTGTTTCAAGTTCTTTGGTGAACAATAGTGATTATCTTAGCCTAGATAAGACCATTGTTACTTGATTACAACCACAAAGCTGTGAAATGAGTGAATATAAATTAAATAACTTCATCTATCAGATATTATTCCAAGTACAAACTTTAACAAGAATATACTTATGCAAAACACGTGAAACACAATGTATTTAATGAACATGTATTTATGAAATTTTGTATTTTAGTTTCTGTCCATACAGATGATAAATCTCTTCCTTAGTTTTTTCCCATTGGTAAAGTGATCTCTATCGGCTGACATTTATATTCTTTAAAAATTGATGCTAGTTACATGCTTTGCTGTTAGTAATTTTTAATTTGTATCTACCAGAAGGTGTGTTAACTGTCATCAAAAGGCTGACAAAATAATGAAACACAAAACTGGAATATGACATTTTGTTTTCATTCTGGAAAGTTTAACTACTGAGACTGTAACTATTAAGCAAAGAGTTACATAAATATTTTGTTCACTATTATGGGCTAAATAATTGTATCTTTCAAAAATCTATATGTTGAAGCTGTAATCCTCAGTATGGCTGGTAACTGTATTTAGAGATGGGGCCTCTAAAGAAGTGATTAATTTAAGCTGGGGCCATACAGGTATGATTCTGATTTCACGGCATTTGCTTCTGTATAATAACAAACACAGAGCTCTCTCTCTCTCTCTCTCTCTCTCTGTACTCCTATGTCAAGGAGGAAGGGTCATGTGAGGACACAGTGAGAAATCAGCTACATAAAAACCAGGAAGTGAATCAGCTGGCCCCTTGATCTGGGGCTTGTAGCCTCCAGAACTCAGAGAAAGTAAGTTTCTTTCTTTCTTTCTTTTTTAAAGCATGAAATCTATGGTATTTTGTAATGGTAACCTGGACAGACCAACATAATCACTCTTCACAAAAATAGAGGCAAATTAAAGAAATTGCGATGGCACCCCACTGGAAAATCCCATGGATGGAGGAGCCTGGAAGGCTGCAGTCCATGGGGTCGTGAAGAGTCGGACACGACTGAACAACTTCACTTTTACTTTTCACTTTCATGCATTGGAGAAGGAAATGGCAACCCACTCCAGTGTTCTTGCCTGGAGAATCCCAGGGACGGGGGAGCCTGATGGGCTGCCGTCTATGGGGTTGCACAGAGTCGGACACGACTGAAGCAATGTAGCAGCAGCAGTAGCAGCAAAGAAATTGCATAAAGAAAGTCCAAAGAAATAGTGACATCTGCACTCGATTCTTAAAATACATAAGAAGATAAATTATTTATTCTGTGATCAAGCAAATATAGTACAAAGAATAAAAGCAGTATTATCAATACTGAATACAAGATATGAAAAAGAATTCTTACTAGAAAAGGATGATTTCTGATAGACTTCCTGCCTCTATTAAGAACAGATGACAGTTATCACATAATATCTTATAGCAAGTTTTTCTCTGTATGTTATTTTCTTCCACTTGTTTCCACTCTCTTTGGGGCCAATAACTATCTGTTTCTACATTTATATCCACAACTGCATCTATGTCTAATAAATCCTTGATGATGATCTCTAGTATTTATTTCATAATTATGTATTGATTAATTCATAGATTTAAAAACTAGCATGTCACATCATATTTTTATTATCCATTCTCTGGCCTGTATATCTATCAGACTACTAATTCCTTAAAGGGGGACCTATGCTTTTCCACCATCTAGCAAGTATTCCATACATAGTTACTGAGTGTAAATAAATGATATGATAAATCAAACTGAAAACAAGAAGCTATGGTTTGGGATAAAAGACTATTTTCTTGACTCGAAAACTAATTGTTGAAAAGTCTTAGCAGTTGTGAGTCCTTGTCATCAGGGACTTTATAAAAGAAGCTCAGAGAATGTTAAAAACTAACAGACATGCTAAAGGAGACTGAAAATTAAGATTCTGTATTGAGAAAAGTTTTGGAGCAAAAAACACTTTATAGAACCATATATAAGCAAGTCAAGATAAATTAATACTGAACTCCAAAGGTAGGAATACACACATACACATATACATACAACAAAGAAGATCATTGTCCTTATATTAAAACATTTGCAAAACATAATTTCTCTGCTCAATCTATTTAAAAGTATCTTGAAGTACTGGAGTACATCGTTATACAGAGTAGAAGTTGATAAAAGTTCTAGCAAATAATCTTTCCTTCTTAATTGCCTAACATACCGAATGCATGACCTTTGTCTATCTCAAAACATCTGTTCCATGAATATGTTTTGATCAGAGCCAACTAACAAATATAAACATAGCTAATAACCTTCTGTTCTGTAGTACCAGCTAGTTAAAGACAATAGCAACTATGAGACAGTAAGACACCTCAGACCTCACATTGCTCATTGCTTTAGAAAATGTTCAAGGGCAAATGTACTTAACATTGAATGCAGGTATGAATGGAGGTAACTTCTCTATCCTGAGTGGCAGTTTTGAAGAATAATTAGGAAGCACTGGAATAAAACTGCGTTTTACAAAATCCTGTTTGGTCATGCAACTTGATGTCACCATAAGTGGGAGAGAGCTTGTTTTAAAACCAGAAAAAAATAAAAATAAAGAGAGTATAAAGAAATGTAATGAGAGATGGGAGTGAATGAAGGAGGGGAAGGAGGGGAAGAAAGAAAACAGCAAAAATCAGGATTCTTTTAGAGTATGCCAAAGGTCAAATTATGTTTAATAACCTTTCTAATTTTATGAGGTATAAATACGATGATAGTCATGTCATGACATCATTTAGCCCTAGAATTGAAGGAGTGCTTGGTCATTTAGATAATGGAGCTGAGGATGGTAATAGGATGAAACGTATAGTGCAGGGTGACAGGTTAGTTCTTTTAGGATCATAGTCTCCTTCCAAGCACTGCATAAAAGGGATTATTATATTGGCTTCCAGAAGTATCTTGACATTTCCATTAAAATCATGATTTTGACAGGTTTATATATTCAGCCTCTTTCATTTGCACGGGATTGAAACTTGACATTAGAAACCCTCTAACCGAATGCATTTTAAACATGATGCATACTTGCATATTTATGTGTGAACCCAGTAAATGCAACATGGAAGTCTGCAGAGTACATACCAATAGTCCTTCTAATTTAGAGTTGTAACTAAATTACTCATTACTTTGGTAAGTGCTAAAACGTCTACCAAAATGGTGAAAAATATTTAAAGAGTTAAGATGAATGTGGTCCACACATAAGGGATATTTTTGGTAGTAGCCAGGATATTTGGCATGTAGCAAGTTAAACAGTGTGCACTTTTAAGGCAATTCTTAATTTGGTAAAGCCATTTACAAAATTTTAATGTTATTAAGTTTCTTTTTTCCCCATATGCCATTTCCATTATTGTTAAAGCTCTCTCTAGCAGGGATAGAAAATGGCCCTCAGGCCAAATCAGGGTTGTAGACTAGTTTTATGTGGTTTGTGGCTAAAAAAGATTCTTAGTGATTGAAAAAAGTAAAAAGAAGACCATTTCATGACATAAAAATTATATAAAATTCAAATTGCAAGGTCTATAAAGTTTTAGATATTTTACTTATCTATAGCTCCAACTAAAGATTTGAAAAGCTACAACAGAGAATCTATGTCTCACAAAGAGAGCACAAATATTTGTTTTTTTGGCTCTCTAGTAGAAAAAAAAATTTTTCACACCCCTGCTGTACAGTATAGGTTTTATATGTGTATAATGTGATAATACTGTTGAACATGAAGTTATTTTGTTAAATAAAATTACTCAATGTTCTTTTGAATTCTAGATACCCAAGGCAGATGAAATAAGTGAAATAGGTGTGTGAATCAGAAATAATCTTTCTTAGATTTTGAGATCACTGAACAAAATCTCATACACAAATAAACATCCATAGTATTTCATATTGGTAAACTCTTAGATTATTACAGAAGAACTTTAGAATGATGTTTAAATCTATGAGCATGGCATTCTATGAATCTTGTGGAAGATAAATTGACTTCATGTTAACTTCTGTTTTCCAAATTAGGACATTGCTCTTGTCGAATGTTCTTTGGAACCTCTGAAGTTTCTGGTTTGGAGTGTGTTTCTTGATCTTTCTTTCTTTCTTTCTATTTTTTTTTTCCAGAATGGATATTCCAAATTGCCCCATCAACAAATGTTATTACTAGTGGTAATAAACACCTCCCAGGGCATAGTCATAGAGCTAAAATAGTCATAGACTAACAGAAATTAAAAATGTTGGAGAAAGGAAAATATCTGTCCTAAAGCCCATGAATTTTACTACAAAGACTAGAGGGAGCAGCAGCTGTTCAGGCTGGTATACTTAAAATAAAGTTAATGGATTGGAAGATGGCCACTGACAGGAAAAATGGGAAGACAAAGAACTACTCCCATGATTATAGCTTAGGAGAAGGACAAAGGGCCTCAAAATTTTATGAAGGCATTACTATAATGTTGCAGAATACAACAATGGCTATTCAAAATGATGCCTCTGAATCATCAAGAGACACTTAGTACTTTGTGTTTAAAAATAAATAACAATACCAATGTAATGTTTGACACAGTTCAGAAGGACCTCCATCAAAATGCTTAGCTTTGCTGCTAAACAGAGTTGCTTTAGTTGTCTGGACTATATGAAAATGTGAACATCTTTGCAGCATATGCTGGACGCAGGAGATCTCAGTATTCTAAAACAAAGCCTCGAAACAGGATGGCTCTGCTTTTTTTAACCAGCAGGGTCAGCAGTCAATCTCATTGGAGAGAACGAAAGGATCTGGTGAGGTGTGTAAACAATGTTTTAGTAATATTTTTTCTCTTTGCATTCAAATTTTTTCTAATTAATTTTCACCTTGACTTTGTAAGAATAGCATTCTGCCCTAGAAAAAGCAAAAGTGCAAAGCAGTAAGACCCATTCCTAAAGGTTAAACATATTTTTAAAAGTGAAAAATTTTCCTAGGGGCATTCTAGTCACCTACAGGGTCTTAGACAGTTCTTAAGTAATGTGCAATATATTAAGATATCCCACATTTACTCAAATAAATTGATTTGAAAATATGTAAAAGTGAATATTCCAAATGCTTGCCTCTGAAAATACAATATGTTGTACCACATTCTAGTAATAAGCACCACTTTAGCATTCAGCTAGTGATTCCTTCATGGGCTGTAACTTGTGGCTCATTCATCAGCCTGAAATTGGGTTAATTTAAAATAGCCTGAGAAAGAAAAAGAGAAAGAGAGAGAAAAAAAAACTAATTGTCTGCAAAGAAGTGTTAAGAATGAAATAAAAACACAGAAAATTAGGAGTTGAAGAGGTATCTTTTTCAGCTGTCGCAACCCAGTGTCTAAGGATGTGCACCAGTAATTCGTGAAGATGTGTCGGTAGTGAATTGCTCCATGCACAAAGCCAGTTTAGTGAGTGATAACTGCAATACCAGCTTTGACTTGAGTGGATTAGGTGCTAAGTGGGTTTAACAAAATTACCCAGAACATTACATTATATTCCTCCCACTTCTTGTGACAGAAGCTATTATTCCTGTGGGACTCTGCTGAAAAATGAAGTGGTCAAGAATAGGAAAAGGGTGAAAGGGTAAGGGGATAAGAATGATGAAGAAAAAAGAGGACCTTTTATGATTAGCCCTTGTACTTAGAAAATCAGGGAGAGTTTTGCTGAAATCACAAGTGCTTGGCTTAACGTTATATCTTAATTGCATTTCTACTCTGGTGAAGATTTAGCAAGATTATCCTTAAACTTTGCCACCTATATTTTCGATTTTGGACTTCCATAAACATTTGAGATAAATAAGAATCAATAGAAATGGTGCCTATAATGGGGATAATAGCTAACAAGACTGTACTATATATTTGAAAGTTGGTGAGAAAGTAGATCTTAAAAGTTTTTATTACAAGGGGTAAAAAAAAAAAATATGAGGTGAATGTTAACCAGTCACTGTGGTGATCTTTTTCCAATATACAAATTTATTAAATCACTATGTTGTACACCTTTTTCAGGTAATATATAATGCTATATCTCAAGTATATCTCAGTAAAATTGGAAAAAAGAAAATTAAAAAGTACTTTTTTCCTTCTTTCTCTCCCTCCAGATCCTTCCTTATCTCTCTTCCTTTCCTCCTTTCTTCCTCTCTCTTTCCCTTCTTTTTTTCATGCCATGGCCAGGCACTGAACCATCACCAAGCATACAGATATAAACACAAAGTAATTAAAAGACACTTACTCCTTGGAAGGAAAGTTATGACCAACCTAGACAGCATATTGAAAAGCAGAGACATTACTTTGTCAACAAAGGTCCGTCTAGTCAAGGTTATGGTTTTTCCAGTGGTCATGTATGATGTGAGAGTTGGACTATGAAGAAAGCTGAGTGGTGAANAAAATGGCAGAATCACTTCTGAAAACTGGCAGTTTCTTCTAAAAAACATGTATTTACTCTATGATTACTTATTATTTTAGTCTTGGGTTTTTACCTAAATAAAAGAAATGGGCAAATATGCCCATGGAGAGTATTTCATAAGAATTTCATAACCTAGTCCACAAGAGGCAAAACCTAAAAGCAATACAAATGCCATCATTAGAAGAATGGCTAAATTAAATGGTGGATTCCCTGGAGGAGGGCATGGCAACCCACTCCAGTATTCTTGGTAAGAGAATCCCATAGACAGAGGAGCTTGGTGGGCTACGGTCCATGGGGTCACAAAGAATTGGACACAACTTAAGCGACTTCATGCACACAAAAAGCACACATATCACACATATCACAGCACCCAGAGAAATATCTTTCTGAGTTGCACATTAACTACACGCATGAATATCCAAAGCATTAAATCAAGTGACAGAACCAGATACAAATACTATATACCATATTCCTTTAATTACATGAATTTCAAGAAAAGATTTGATAGAATGATATAAATCAAATCAGTAGTTGTCTACAGAGATAAAGAGTGACTTAAAGGAAGCACTGGGGAACATGCTGGTGTTGTGGAAATATTTTATGTTTTGATCAGGATGGCTATTACACAGAACATGACTTTATATAAGTGTATCTAATTACATACTGACTTCCCTGTAGCTCAAATGGTAAAGAATCTGTATGCAATGCAGGAGACCAGGGTTTGATCCCTGGGGTGGCAAGATCCTCTGGAGATGAGAATGGCTACCCACTTCAGTATTCTTGCCTAGAAAATCCCATGGACAGAGGAACCTGGAGGGCTAGAGTCCATGGGGTCACAAAGGATCGGACACAATTGAGCAACTGACACTACTACTACACTAATTACACACTTCAGATCTCTTAAGTTGTGCATGTAAGTTTTATCTCAATTAAAAAATATTCTGCTATGAATGAAATGGGCTTTGAGAGAAATGTAAGTTCAGCTGCAGAAAAATAAAATTACAATTTTTTGTAAACCTTTGTGCTCAATTTGTACAACTACA
The DNA here is from genome assembly GCA_006410875.1 of Neotragus pygmaeus. Classification (NCBI taxonomy): domain Eukaryota; kingdom Metazoa; phylum Chordata; class Mammalia; order Artiodactyla; family Bovidae; genus Neotragus; species Neotragus pygmaeus. Next base: position 475,164 of record SJYV01040236.1, read on the forward strand.
AAAACACATTCAAACAAATTCTTGTAATTACTACATTATCCTAAGAAACTAATTATTTTTAAGTACAAGAGAGGAAAACATGGTAATGATAATTTCTGAGATGTGTGAAAGTTAGCATTTTCAATATTTTGATTTTCCCTGTCACTTAATACAAATTTTGCATTTGAAATTTTTTCTGTAACCTGTTAAATTCTGTTTATGTCATAAACAATGTTTTTAAGTAGAGAGCTGTAAATGGACAGAGCTCATTCTTATTCATTTTTACATGTTTTTGCCAACCAGTATACCAGTTATTTAACATTTAAAAAGCACAGAAATTTTCTCTATCTCAAAAATGAGATAAGATTTAGCTTCACTTTAAAAAATATGGAAAATGTCAGAGAAATATTCTTTGTTTACAAATAAAGATATCATATCACATTTGTTCTTTTAGTAAAATAAAATTTTTGTTTTTGCTCAAAAAATGTTAATGAAGTATGAATAGGACTCATACCTATTTTCTCTCAGAAGTTTTGGCTTTCACACTAGTGTCAAATATTTAATTGTCTAAAGGCATTATACCATAAAAGCAAATCTACTACTACTAATAATGTAGCACATTTTAGTTTCTAGTTTAAAACAAAACTATTCAAAGTTGACAATGTGAACACTTTTCTCCTTTGGAAAATGGGAAGACAGTGTTATGTATTTTTCTGCCTGGTGGGCATCTTCCTCGGTCTTACAACCCTAAACCTGACCAGAAATATTACACACTACTTTGATACTTACAGAGATGTTTCGGTCAGGGGAAAATGCAAAGAACAAATGTTGAGATTATTAAAAATTCTCTTTCCCAATTTTGAGCTCAAGAAAATACTAGTCAATAAGAAGGGAAACAAAATACTCCCCATGACCTTATTTTATATTTCTTTGCATGACTACGCCCTTCACACTCTACTTTATCATATTTTATTTTAATATCCTGATAAGTTATAAGGGTTGCAGTAGGTTTTACAAACTTAAAAATCTATAGGGTCATGGAGATAACATACATAAGCGGAGGAGCTTGGAAGCACATAGCACAGAGTGGAGAGGGTGTGACCTGGGGAGGATCCTCTCTCTACGTGGGCCGAAGCCACCCAGCTGCCTGGCTTGGTGCCTCCAGAACTTGTGCATTTTCATAAGAGGCAAAATATCCACATTTTTATGTAAACTCTTTGGCATTGAAAATAAACATTCAAAAAATTTTTTTATTATGCAAGCTAGAGAACCCACCTTCTGACCCAGAGTTATCTATGAAAATATAAGTTTACAATGTGTGACCTACTTTTTAAAATCTATCCCATCTGTCACACATTAAGTGAGTGATTCTTATCACTTCCTTTTTTTAATGACTTAAGAAAAAAAAGACACAGAGATACTCAAGGGATTAAGTTGATCATAAAACCATGATTATATCCTGTATTCAAATCTTCTGTTTCCTAGTACAGTGCCCTGTGATCTCAACCATTGAACTGGGCAGTTGATCTTCCAAAGATTGTGACCAATAAATAAGGTTAGGTTATAGAGCACAGGTAGTTATAAGTAAACTTTGCTCCCTTTTCCTACTTTTTTGTTTGGATTCCATTGGCCTCTAGTCGTTCAGTGTCACTATTTCTTTCACTTATTCATCCTGCCCCAGACTCCATGATTTGGAAATAAAAAAGATGAACAAAATTTTCACTAAGAAATAAGATGTTTATGATTATTGTGAATAATTTTCACTTTAAAGTGAAATGCCAAGGAATGGCAAATTCTTGACTAAAACAAGTTATATAATATTTAAATTTGGGACATCTATCACAGGCCATGTGGGGAGCCAGAGTTGACAGGGAGGCTCAGAGAACCACACAGGATTATGGATGCTGTTCTTGTTTGGGATGGTGATTGATTGCATTCTACTTTAGGACTGAATGATACTTATGTAATTTGAGATAAAAAGATTTTAAGAATTCTTCTAAAGCCACCTTGTTTTTTCCTTCCTTATAACCTCTAAAACTAAAAAAAAAAAAAAGAGAGAGAGAGAGAGATGAAAGTAAATAATTTTACGAAATGACTCATTTGTGTATCAGTTCCAAAACTGCTAACATTCCAAAGCTCTATAACAACAACAACAAAATATTAGTAACTCACTTATTTGAAGTTCCTCTAATTTAGGGGATTCTCAGAAAATTCTGAGATATGCATCTGCCAAGAAAAGGTGGTGCTTAGCATAATTCACAGATAATATTTGCTACTGCAAAGATATATATTTCTATATTTACTACCTAGCTAGGAATTTTAGTTTACAATTTCAAGGAATGAGATTCAATCCAAGTGTGAGGAAACCAGCTTATTTCACTCCTTCTTCTCTTTTGTAACTGTCTATGGGTCACTAGATTGTAAGGGTCCTTCTTGCAACCCACTTACTGATGAAACTAACCACATGGAGTCTTACAGCTGTCCACTGGAGCACATCTAGCTTTCTTGAATAAAGGACATGCTGCTGCTGCTAAGTCGCTTCAGTCGTGTCTGACTCTGTGTGACCCCATCGACGGCAGCCCACCAGGCTCCCCTGTCCCTGGGATTGTCCAGGCAAGAGAACTGGAGTGGGTTGCCATTTCCTTCTCCAGAGGACATGCTAAATAGACTTAAATTCATCAAATAACATCTGTTTTAAAATCTTTTAACAAAAGGTATCAAAGGCTTGAAATGTCTTTTGAGATGACTGATAAAATCTCAGATTACCATCTCCAGGTATACTCTCACTAGGTTTTATCCATTTATATGGATGCAGTCCAAAATAAATATGATAGACTTTTCAGGCACACAGACACACACACGCACTTACCCACTATCTATATATATTATGTGTTCATATCCATATATCCATAGCATATATGTGTATGGGCTTCTCTAATGACTCAATAGTAAAGAATTCACCTGCAATGCAGGACACATAGGAGATGTGAGCTTGATTTCTGGGCTGGGAAGATCCCCTAGAGGAGGATAGCCACCCACTCCAGTATTCTTGCCTGAAAAATGCCATGGACAGATAAGCCTCATGGGCTACCATCCCAAAGGTTGCAAAGAGTTGCAAAGGACTGAGCAGCTGATCACATATAAGTATATACTATGTGTATAATATATACTTTTCCTATTTTTGCTTAAGTAAAGAAAATAAATGTAACCACATAGAGGAAACAATGTGGGGAATACCAGCATTTTACCTCTGAGCTATGAAAAGACTGATATGACATGTCAATATATGAGTTTTCAGCAATTTATTCATCTACAGAAGCCATAATTGCTGCAATAATTATTTTCTAAAGCTGATGTTCTTGGCTTGATAAAAATATACAGACATCAAGGAAAAACATTCTTTTTGTCTTCTAAGGAGACTGAAAGTAAACAAACCTCTGTAACCAAGGAGAAATGTTAATTCTCCCTACTTTTCCAAAGATACAACCAAAACATATCTTATATAGTAGGAACGAATGGTTCATGTTTCTTCTTTTTGCCTTGTCATATTTTAATTCAAATGTTAAAAAGTCAATTCTTTCAAGAGTTTTTCTCAAAGTTTAATGGAACTCAGTGGTAACCCAAATTATTATGAGTCAGTTATGAGAAAACAATTATTGACTACCTACACACTGTCTGACACTTTGCTGGGTATTAAGAAATGTAGGCATAAAATATGTCTTTTCTCTTAAGTACTTTTCAATTTAGATGGAAAGACAAAAGCAACAGAGAGCACAGGAGAAAAAGTAACATAAGAATAATAGCTGAATTTTTGTGGTACCAGGAATTATAGTATTCGATTCAGTTTAGTTCAGTCACTCAGTTGTGTCTGACTCTGTGACCCCATGAACCGCAGCACGCCAGGCCTCCCTGTCCATCACCAACTCCCAGAGNCCCGCACACCCAGTCTGTCCCCGCCCCTGTGAGTGTCGTCCCGTCTGTCCTGCTGGCCCTGGCAGGCCTGGCTCTCCGTGTTGAGTGGCATCTCTTCAGCTCAGAGGTCAGGAGAGTCCTGCTGCAAAGGTGCCCTGCAGAGCCGTGTGGCCACTGACCTGGCTGCCTCCCCAGCCCCATGCACCCTCTCCCCGGAGGCCTCTTGAGGCCCAGGAAGACTGCCATGCCCCGGCCCCTTTCAGCAGTAGTTCACAGCTCCTCACCAGGCAGTGAGGGTCTGTCTCTGCTCCTGCTAAGGGGTGGTGGGAAGTCCCAGCCGCTGGACAGTGGCAGTCCAAACACTGTGTTAAGAAGGACTCAGGCCTGTGCTCTGAGCAGGCAGCACGGTCGGGAACCAGTTCATTTTGCATCAGTGACCCCCAAAAAACCTCCTGTAGAATGTTCTATGACAAGTGCTGACGTCCGTGCTGCCCTCAGGAGCTCACAGCACCCCTGGNCCAAACACTGTGTTAAGAAGGACTCAGGCCTGTGCTCTGAGCAGGCAGCACGGTCGGGAACCAGTTCATTTTGCATCAGTGACCCCCAAAAAACCTCCTGTAGAATGTTCTATGACAAGTGCTGACGTCCGTGCTGCCCTCAGGAGCTCACAGCACCCCTGGGGCCTCCCTGGGCCCTGCATCTCCTTCCACCAGGAGAGGAGGCGCGAGGAGCCCTTAGAATGGGGTCTGGAGCTGCCGTCCACTGAGAAACTGAACGGTACAGCCCCCAGCCAGGCCACACACTCAGCTTCTAAAGCAGAAACAGACTCGGGGGGCAAGGAGGGCCTTCAATGGGGTTTGAGGGGCAGCTTGGCGTCCAGCTCCCCTGGAGCACTCGTCCCGCGGTCCATGGGAAACAAGGGTCTCCCCGCCAAGGGCAGCCATCGGTCTGTGAGGCCTGGCAGCCCACACTTCTGCCCTCGTGATCTGACCCTGCAGGGACTCAGGAGCGTGTCCAGGGCCCCGCCTGCAGGTCCTGGGGGAGATGGGGCCGGTGGGGTTGGGGGTGCCCTCGGAGACCCCTGTTCCTGAAGGCTCCATGTCATTGAGGACTCAGTGGGTCCCCCGCCTCTTCTCTGCAGCCACAGACGTAGNACCTTTGATGGCAAAGTAATGTCTCTGCTTTTTAATATGCTGTCTAAGTTGGTCATAACTTTCCTTCCAAGGAGCAAGTGTCTTTTAATTTCATGACTGCAATCACCATATGCAGTGATTTTGGAGCCCCCCAAAATAAAGTCTGACACTGTTTCCACTGTTTCTCCACCTATTTCCCATGAAGTGATGGGACCAGATGCCATGATCTTTGTTTTCTGAATGTTGAGCTTTAAGCCAACTTTTTCACTCTCTTCTTTTATTCTCATCAAGAGGCTCATTAGTTCCTCTTCACTGTCTGCCATAAGGGTGATGTCATCTGCATATCTGAGGTTATTGCTATTTCTCCCTGCAATATTGATTCCAGGTTGTGCTTCTTCCAGTCCAGCATTTTTCATGATGTACTCTGTATAGAAGTTAAATAAGCAGGGTGACAGTGTACAGCCTTGACGTACTCCTTTTTCTATTTGGAACCAGTCTGTTGTTCCATGTCCAGTTCTAACTGTTGCTTAAATGTAGAAAATTCTGAAAGAGATGGCAATACCAGACCACCTGACCTGCCTCTTGAGAAACCTGTATTATAGCATTGGATTTGTCAATTACCAAAATAAATTGATAAGGCTACATTACTATTCAATATTCTAACATTTATTTGGTTTTGTACTCTCTTCTTTGGCATTGGTTATATATAGCCTTCTGGTTGAGGAAAGGGGACATTTGTGTCCTGTATGAATAGTAGATTGAACTGTCTTGAGAATGAAGGAAAATATACTTTTTAAATTTTTTCATAGCTTCTCAGGTGGTTCTAGTGGTAAAGAATCTGCCCACCAATGCAAGAGATGTGGTTCAGTCTCTGGGTTAGGAAAATCAACTGGAGTAGGAAGAAGCAAGCCACTCGAATATTCTTACCTGAAAAATTCCATGAACAGAGGAGATTGGTGGGCTACAGTTCATGGGGTCTCAAAAGAGTCAGACATGACTGAGTGACTGAGCATATGCTAGGGGAAATAAGCTATTTTTAAAATATGATACTATAATATTTCATAAATGAGTTAGCTGACTTTCCTTCCTAAAAATAGTTAACCAAGAAATTAAAAGTATAGGAATTTAGGAAAAATCTTTTTCTTAAAAGTCATACATTAAAATTATAAAGCATATTAGCAAAATGAAGTTGATCAGAACTTTCAAAACATAACCAGAGTATTAACAATAATAAGACATATTTAAAATATTGCACTTTCAAAAGAAAATTTTAAACTGCTAAAATGTAAAGAAATACCTTTGTAAATAAAGGAAATGGTTAAAAATATACAAAGATGTAGAGTGATTTGATGAAAGGGGGACATAACAAATGGTTGAAGCTGGAAACAGTGAAGATTAGGTAGAAATGTACACAGAGAGGGAAAAACACAGCAACACTTCTGAAAAAACAGCCTATGAACAAACTAAACCAAGAAGAGATATGAGCATGTGTTCAGTTCCTCTACTTCTTGTTTCATTCAGCTTTGTTAGTCTATTTTTCAATCAGCTGCTATAATATGGTGGTTAAAGCAATAATTTGGCCCCCAAATTGTTTATGGACCACTGTGACATCCACATAAAGAAATGGCATTCCTTAAATGAAATAAGACAGAGAAAGAAATACTGCATTGTATCACTTATACGTGTAATAAAAAAATAATAATAAAGTCACACTCATAGATGAAAGTGAAGAATGGCAACTGCCAGGAGCTGGGGGAAACAAGGGGATGGGTGTTTGGTAAAAGGGTACAAACTTTTAATTATAAGATAAATAAGTTTTGAAAACTGAATGTATAAAATGATGACCATAGTTGATAATATTGTATTATATAATTGAAATTTAAGTATTCTCTGTCTTACAAAAAAAGTTATGCAAAGTGATGGATGGATTATATTGATTGTGGGAATCCTTTCATAATGTATTCATATATCAAACCATCATGCTGTCCACTTTAAATATATTAACAATTTTATTTGTTATTTATAGATTAACAAAGCTGAAAAGAAAAAAAAAAGCAGAATTTGTCTACCAATGATTTTTGAGCTAGTTTACATTACAGAAGCATGTTGTGGCACAACAAATATCAGTTGCTTTAAGAGACAATTACATCATTTACCAACTTTGGATTTTCAAAGTGATATGTCTGCTTTTTTTAAAATGAAAACTTGGATATTAATATTCACAAAGTTATTTTAATAGTCTATAATCTACTGAATGAAAAATAACTAAATACTTATTATACAACATAGTAAATGTTAAAATTGAGATACACAAAAAATGGAACTTCTAGAATTCTAAACATAATATTATCTTTCCAGCTTTAGTGCTTTAGCTTTAAACACCTCCTCCTCCTTTGCCAGGATGACAATTTCTTACTCATCTTGTTAAAATCTCCCTCTTATGAAGAATCTCCTCCTCAATGAATCTTACATTGACTATCCATAGGAAGATTACTCAGATTTTTGAACAATCCATGTACCTTGTACAGATCACTTTTAATATAAGCTTAGATAAGAACGGGCTGCCCTGGTGGCTCAGACAGTAGAGTGTCTGTCTACAATGTGGGAGACCTGAGTTCGATCCCTGGGTCGGGAAGATCCCCTGGAGAAGGCAATGGCACCCCACTCCAGTACTCTTGCCTGGAAAATCCCATGGATGGAGGAGCCTGGTAGGCTACAGTCCATGGGGTCACAAAGAATTGGACATGACTGACCGATTTCGCTTCACTTCACTTCACTTCACTTTAGATAAGAACAGGTATAGTAAACAAAGTGCATATATTGGTCACAAAAATTAATACTGACATGGTGATAGTAAGTGTTTAATGAGCACATATTGAATAAACAAGGAAGTGTTATCTCTGCCTTGGAGAAATTGAGAAGGAATAAATTAAAAAGTAAGCCATTACTCTGGTCTCTGCAGAATAAATTCAGAGATCGAGGAACATGCAGATGATTATTACAGGGAGCAGTGATAGTTAAGCAAAATCCTCAGTGATATTAATTCTGGTAGTACGAGCTGTAGTAAAGCTAAATTTCATGAACCAAAATGGCAACAGTTCAAATTATAATAGAACTCTATGTCAACAGAAAAGATTTTTTTCTCATCTGAACAATTCTATGGTGGGATTTGTGGCATTACTTCTAAAAGTTCAGTTGAACATGCTTCAATGCTACATTTTCCCCCTAGAAATCCGTTGAGATAGACATTTGAATAACACTAATAATCAGAGTACACTTCTGTTGTTAAGAGATTTAAATGAGGTATACTAGTAGAGACTTGTATTTGTAGTAGAGCTGTGTAAAAGTGGAAAGTTATTTTATAGACATTGATTCACAGCACTTATATAACCAACATATACTATCGATATCTTATGTAGTTTCTACAGTATATACAATTTAAGAGAATATGAATTAACTGACTTACAAATTATAGCCATTTCAGTATAATCTCTATACTTAATTTTTATGGAAAATATGAAAAATAAAAGATCAGTTCACTACTTTGAACTGCCTTCCTATAATTGTAAGAAGAATAATGAGGGTACCTATCATTATAGGGCATAAAATGGCAAAAAGAAACAATGTTCTTTTTACTCAGAATAGCCTTTCAGTCCTTATTTACCAAGACTATCTCAGTCATATTCCTAGATGTACTTTAGTCATTATCAGCCCTGGCATCACGTTTTAGGATTCACTGAAAAACTGACACATGCTACTAAAAGACCTTGATGCTGGGAAGGATTGAGGGCAGCAGGAGAAGGGGTGACAGAGGATGAGATCATTGGATGGAATCAATGAATCGATGGACATGAAATCTGAGCAATCCCTGGAAGAGAGTGAAGGACAAGGAGGCCTAGCATGCTGCAGTTCATGGGGTTGCAAAGAGTCAGACATGACTTAACAACTGAACAAAGACAACACCCTACTAAGCTTTAGATTCTAAACATCCTGATTTATTCATCTCTACATCTTGAGTATTTCACAGATTTCCTGAAACAGAGTAACAGCTCAATATATTTTGGTCTAATTGAGTGAATGAATGAATGGAATCAATATTTTGAAAGTCATACTGAAAATCCAGGAAGTCAAACTGAATTGGAACACAAGTTCAGTTTAGTTCAATTGTGGAAATTTTTAAAGTAAATGTGACGTGACTGTGTTCTGCATGTCAACCCTAACGGCAAAACGAGTAAGAAGAAGAAAATTTCTGCAACAGAGAACAGAACAGTTTCAAACAAAATGTAAAGGAGAAATTGCCAAAGATGTTAAAAATGTGAGAAAAGATGAGAGTAAACTGTCATAAGAACCCAAACCAACTTATCCTAAGCTCTTCTAGTAATGGCCATGGTACACTTAAGAACTTGAAGCACCACGATGCCATTATTTCAATCTCTTTCTGAAAAGATGAGGAGTCAGAGGTCAGAGAGTTTAACTGACTTATTTACGAGATTGAGATGTAGAGAAACCAAACTGGGAATTGCAGTTAGAACTGGGATCACCAGAACTGGGTTCTCTACCACAAAGTGCACACGCACGCACACACACACACACATGTGAACATTATTCCTCACAACTATGCTTTTGTATCTGTTAAGGGGTTTTGTTTGCTCCCAGTTACTCTGCAACACGTAGGGAAGATGACTTCCTTGAGGAGATGGCAGAGTTAGCAACAAAGTCGAATTAGTGCATTCCCAGTCTAGTATTCCAGTATATAGTAACGAGAGTGGGTGCTCAGTTGCACAGTTGTGTCTCACTCTTTGCAACTTCATGATCTGCATCTTGCCAGGCTCCTCTGTCCATGGGATTTCCCAGGCAGAATACTGGAGTGGGTTGCCATTTACAGAGAGTAATAAGAGTATTAGCTTTGAAATGATATTGACCTTTAAGATTCCTGCTGTTGCAACCTATAGTTGTGTGGCAACAGAAAAAAATGACTCTCTAAATATTAATTTTCTGTCTGCAACATGGAAATAATGAGTACCTACTTTATACTCTTGCTGTAAGGAGTAAAGGTGATAGAGTAGAGAAGATGAATAGCCCATGACTTGACAGGTGAAGAGATGACATGGCTCATCTAAAAAATGGCTCTAAAGATACCATACTATGTCTTGTAGCTTCTCAACATAGATTTATTGGCATGGACATCCCAACGGTGCTGTCTATAACATTCTGAAAGTAAGACTATTATATGAGCAATTAATTCCACTTTGGTTATATAACCAAAGGAAATAAAATAATTATATATATATATATGCCCAAATATACACACACACATATACATATATATACACATACATACACACATATACAAGCATACATATATACAGTGAAACATTATTCACCTTGAAAAATAAGGAACCCCTGTTATTTGTGACATGAATGAATTTGAAGTGTATTATGCTAAGTGAAATAAGCAAAATAGATAAAGACAAATACTGCACAGTGTCACTTAGATGTAGGCTCAAAAAACAAAAAGGGCAAATTCATAGAAACAGAAATAGAAGGCAAACAGTTGCCAGAGGTTGGGGGGAGGGGGGCGATGAGGGAGGGGGAAATAGAGATTGACAAAAAGTTATTGGGAAGTTATTACTGGTTATATTCTCAAGTCCCAGTGACAAATATGTATCATTCAGAAATCCAATTAGTAAAAATGTCAGTAGTAACATTTTGAAATGAAAATAAATAATAATGCTTATTGGTAAGCTATATATATATATATATTTTATACATTGTTATCTGTGGAATGCAGGCTTGCTGGAAAGACTACAATCACACCATTTTCCTTCTCAGAATCTTCAATAGCATCATGTTTTTAGTGTGTTTCCTTTCTCAGTCTGACTCCACTTTGCTTTTTCAGATCTTTACACATTTTTTGCCCCAACAAAGACTTCAGAGTGGTTACAATTACTGATACAGAAATTCTGAGAACTCTAATCAAAATTTTCTGCCACAATAATTCTTGCTGTCAGTTCCCTCCCACTCCCCCTTGCCTTTTTGCCATCGCCATTAAATGGATGCTTTCCAGGAATATCCTTCATAAATCCTTAAAAAATTTTAGCACACACCCTGAACCCTGTCCAATTTGTGACCACACCTACACAAACTTCATCTCTTACAAAGCCTCGACAGTTTTCATGAAACATCAGTAAAAGTATCTCCTCTGGGCCATACTGGCCTTTCCAGGCAGTACTTTTCCAGAAAAGAACTTATTTTTGTAAATTTGAAATAGGTTGCTTTCTCCAGGCCAACAAAACTCTGGAAGAGGAAGCAGAGACGGCTGGGCTATGAAACTCACTTACTCCTAAACCAAACTCACAGGACAAATTTTTTATCAATCCTTTTTGGCCACCTGATACAAAGAACTGACTCATTAAAAAAGACCCTGATGTTGGGAAAGACTGAAGGCAGGAGGAGAAGGGCATGACAGGGGATGAGATGGTTGGATGGCATCACTGACTTGATGGACATGAGTTTGAGCAAACTCATGGAGTTGGTGATGGACAGGGAAGTCTGGAATGCTGCAGTCCATGGGGTCACAGAAATTCGGACATGACTGACTGAACTGAATTTTGGGGCCAGACATGTTTCAGAATTTAGATATTAGGAAGGTAATTAGAAGCATATTTTTGTATATGTGACAGTGTTAGGGGTGAAGTGAAAGTTGACCCCAATAATTCTCCAGGCCAGAATACTGGAGTGGGTAGCCATTTCCTTCTCCAGGGGATCTTCCTAACCTAGGGATTGAACCCAGGTCTCCCACAATGCACGTGGATTCTTTACCAGCTGAGCCCCAAGGGAAGCCCATGTGTTAGGGGTAACATCCTATAATCAAACGCATTAATATTTCTTCGGAAATGTGTAAATAGTCACATCATCAAAAACCAATAAAAGCCATTAAGAGCCTCATGTCAAATCAGGGCAGGTTTGCCTCCAAATGTGATCAGGTTGGGCTAAAAGACTGAAAATTTTCTTGTAATTCATGTTCAGGCAAAACTCAACATAAGCTAAGCTGAACTCACATCTGGTGGCAAGCCTGGCTTGATCTGACATGAGGCTATTTTATTTAGTTATCAATTCATCCATAAGCTTCTTGAAAATGAAACTTATAATTTATTCACCTCTGTAGATCCTCTAGCACCCCAACATCACTGAAATTTCAAGTAGGAGATGCTCAACATATTTGCTGAATTGAATATACACACACATACATATGCATATCAAGATAAGCACTATTTCAAAAACAAGAGATAGAAGACAACGAAATTTCAGTTATCACAGACTAGCAAATAAAATGAAACATTTGTATTTCTCTTCTCCCCTTGTCTCTCATACCTCTAGGAAGTCTTGCTAAGTAAATGAAATCTGCATCCTTTCCCTTTCCCTAGCAGAAACTCACATGCTAGAAACAGAAGCCAATGTTTCTCTGTTTTGCTTCATTATTCTGATGAATAAGGTAAGACTTTGAGGGATCTTTCACTGACTCAGACACTGAGGAATTTTCCTCTTCTTTTAACATTTTTGTTGTACATATATAATAAGAGCAAACAATGGTTATTTCAGGCAAACTGAACTAAAACTAGTTACACTACCTTTAATTTCCATATATTAATATTTAACCTTTGTTACATAAAATGAACTTTATGTAAGACATAGTTACCATTGCTCTAGAATTGATCTTTTATGTTTAGAAGTAAATATACTGCTTGAATTTATATAATTTATGAATTACATATATATATGTATATATATATATATATATATATATACCTATTTTTCTATTGAGATAGCAAAATGTTCTTTCTTGTTAATCCTTGAGAACGAAACATTACTACAAAAAAGTGTGGCTATTTTCAGAAGTAGAGTAGAAACTACTTCTGGTGATAATATCAAAAGCNCATATATATATGTATATATATATATATATATATATATACCTATTTTTCTATTGAGATAGCAAAATGTTCTTTCTTGTTAATCCTTGAGAACGAAACATTACTACAAAAAAGTGTGGCTATTTTCAGAAGTAGAGTAGAAACTACTTCTGGTGATAATATCAAAAGCCCCTGGTATCTAGGTAACAGAAAATCCTTTCATGTTTATTGTTCCTCATCTTCATGGTACATAAATTGAGATATGTAGCCTTAACCTTCAACCTCTATGCCTTTTTCACAATAGACTTTTTTTTTTTTTTAATCTAAACCAGTTACGAAACTAGGGAAAAGTCATAGCAAAAAAAAGCCATATGAATAATTAATACATGAATATAGTCCTATGCTAAAATTACTCCAAAGAGTAAATGAAGATATCAACCACTAACTAACCACTACTTAAGGAAATTACCTGGAATTCCATTTCATATCAATGGTTCAAGTTT
>SJYV01040236.1:488701-524667 GCA_006410875.1 Neotragus pygmaeus
AGTGGCTGTACTAGTTTACATTCCCACCAACAGTGTAAGAGGGTTCCCCTTTCTCCACACCCCCTCCAGCATTTATTGCTTGCAGACTTTTGGATCGCAGCCATTCTGACTGGTGTGAAATGGTACCTCATTGTGGTTTTGATTTGCATTTCTCTGATGATGAGTGATGTTGAGCATCTTTTCATGTGTTTGTTAGCCATCCGTATGTCTTCTTTGGAGAAATGTCTATTGAGTTCTTTGGCCCTTCCAAACTCATTCTATTTACTTCTGTTTATAAACGAAGTTCTACTCTTAAAGGAATTTGACGGCATCATATAAAGGTTTTATCAAATGTGTTAAATAAATGAAGGTCTAAGCTACTGTCCTCTCAGAACCAATGAGGCAAAAGAGGTCATTTACTAATTAAATGAAGACATTCTGCAATGCCAAATGTATTTACTAAGACAAAAATGTAGAACTATCTTGTGACTCTCTTACATACATAAGGATGACATTCGTTGTGCGTACTAGGAAAAAAGTTACCAAACAGCTCATCTGTAGCCAGTTGCACTTAAAATAGTAAGATATGTTATCACAGGGCAAAAGCCAAAGATAGAAGGATTTCAAATTTTAAAAAGAAAAGGAGAAAACCTTATGTATGTTCTCTGATATTGTAAAAACGGAGAGAACAAATTGGCATTTCTGGAGAGTCCTTGATAGGAAAGGATTGGTTTTTGAGGTAGAACCCAAATTGTTTTGTGATAGTTTCTGTCCTTGAGTAACATGGGCCAGGCCCAGGGCCACACTGACTTACAAGGAAGGGTGAACCCGGCCTCTGCCTTGCTCTCGAAGTTTACCATAGTTACCTATTAGAACTTTTACCGACCTGCTTTTATTTTATTTTATGGTTGTGTGTGCTTTGTTTTTATTTTTTGTCTCATCTTCTGCACTTCCAAATATAATAAATAGTTACAAGTATAAAAGAAGTCCAGAAATTGTTGTCATGCATAGTGCATGTGAATGGATTTCTTAGAATCTTTGCCAATTTGGGTAGCTCCCAACTTGGAAAGTTTCCCAGATGGGTGCACTTAAAAAAAGTTATGTCATTCTCCAACTTGCTGTTGACAAATGTTTCTGTGGATGCTAATAGACATAAATGTTATTTCTTATTTAGACTAAGTATAGAAGTAGAGCATTTACAACAGCCCATTAGAGGTTTTTATCAGCCAGGAGTGGAAAATGGCCTGGGAGAAAAGCAAAAACATTACAATTGTATAGCGCAGTTAATTCATGTGTTGGCTCTGCCAAGGTGTGTGTTTCTGGAGGATTCTAGCCAGAGTTCAATAGTAGGGTTGTGATTTTGGGTGAGGGATGGTATTTTCAAGTATCTGTGTTTTTATTTATTTTTTATCATCTAATTCTTTTATTCTTTTATATCAAAATTCTATATACTGAGTTAAATGGTCAAATGGTAGCATAAAGTTAATTAGGAAAAAGAGCAGGTCCTTGTTCACCTCCCCTTACACTTTACTGTCCCCAGATGTAACCACTTTCAGCTCTTCTACCTGATTCATTTGGCATTAATTCTGCATCTCTAAACAGCATGCTTGTATTGCTGTTTCTCGACATTAGGTTTGGACATTAGCTAATAATTTCCCACTATAGAAGATGGATATTTAGCTGTCTTTTTGCCCCATACATGATCTCTTCAGAAAGAAAAGAGAAGAAATTTCAACTGTGACATAAGGAAAGATTCTCACAAAATATGGCAACAGAAATGAAAAACTCATTGGAAGGATAAGGAGATAAAGTGGAGGAATTCTCTCAGACAGTAAAATAGGAAGACAAATAGAAGGAAATAAAGAGAGGAAAGGAAACTGGAGGACACATCCAGAAGATTTCATGTGCATAAAAGGAGCTGTAAGAAGAAGAGAGAAAGTGGAGGAAGGAAATTAAAAATATATATATTAGTTACAAAAATTTCCCCAAACTCAAAAGCATGCATTTGCAGATCAAAAAGGCCCTCTGAGTGTTCAACATAATGGTGGAAAATAGACCTGCAGTAAAGCCTATCACCATGAACCACTGAGATACAAGGGGGAAGCTGAAGAGATAATAAGCTTCTAGAAAAAAACACAGGCCACATACAGAAGGTCAGGAATCAGAACAGCACCACATTTCTCAAAAGTAACTGTAAACTAGAAGATAACGGAGCAAAGCCTTCACAATTAAAAACAAGAAAGATTTAGAGTGCAGAGTTCTATATCAGCTAATCTATCAATCAAGTGTTAAGGTTAAGAATAAAGATTTGTTTGGACATACAAGGCCTTGGATATTTCACCAGTGATGAATCCTGAGGAAGACACTAGAGGATGTGCACCACAAAAATGAGGGAGTAAACCAAAAAATGAGGCAGATATACGACATGATAAACAGGGGAATCAACAAAGACAAGAAGTGATTAAGATTCCAGGATGACGGAGAAGGGAAATTCCACAGTAACATATGAACTTCAGGCCCCAGAGGGCAGTCCAACCCAGATGGGAACAGGTCAGAAGACTTTGGGGACACTTCTGTAAAACAATGAAATTAACAGAACTGGATGCATCTAAATAGTTTGGGAAGCATTTAAGACAACTGGTGAAGAGTTTAGGCTTCTGTTAAATACAAATACATAGAAAGCTAAGCAAATAAAAGGAAATGATAATTATTTATTACAAAGAAAACAAAATGTCATACAGAAAAGGAAACCTAAGCACAATATTTACAGTTATAATAAAACACTCAATATAGATCTAAGCACAATTATGATCTGTGTTTTTAAAATAAAAGGCGTCTGTACTTTTAACTAAATTAATTATGTTTTCCCAGTATTAATGATACAGACTAGGACTCAATCTGATGAAAAATGAATCTAGATTTGCTAATTGGATACTTCCAAAACGGTGGTCACAGTACTCAATTCATTTGGTGGCAGATGGTGGGAAGGGATAAGAAATGAAGACAGGTTCTCATCACCTGAACTAAGGACAGAATTTTCTATTAATGTAGACACACACAGAGTGGAGACAGAATAGTTTCAGTTTATTACATGATCCTGAATCCGAGTAGGGAAATAATCCCATTTCTTACAATCAGGTCTCTGCCAATTTATTTTGGTTCCTTTAAACAAATACTAGGAAAAGAGGAAAGAGAGGGGGAGAAAACAGGAAAATCATGTGAACTCAGGCAGAGAGCCGAAGAACACTATTTGTAAATGTAATCATTGCTTTGGAAGTTCAAGGTTAGGAGAATATCAAATTGATCTAAAATAAGACACGTATTAATATTTAATATGATTTCCTCCTGCCCCTGTGCCAGTCAGACATTTGGTCCCTAGCATGACATTAATGAGACTGTAAGCTCCTTGAGACAGACACCATGTCTGGTTTATTTCTCCACACCCCACGGGATTTATCCCAGTGACTAGTTCTTAAAGGGGCTCAAAACATATTTGAAGAGAGAAATCCAAAATAATTAGCCCTGTGTTTATCTTAAACAAAGATTTGCTTCCATTCAAAATTAGTCACTTGCTGCCACACAGCTCTGGAAGACTCTAGATTGTCAAGGAATAAATACAAGTACATACAAATCATTGCTACACTTGCAAAATTAAACACTGAATTGGGGAGTTGCCAAGTCCCTTTCCAATTTTCCTGTCTCCTGGACATCCTTTCACCTGCTCCTCTATTTTTATGACTAGAGAGAAAATTCAGTGTACTATTTCTGGTATTGTTTTTCTATTTTCAGGGTGGTGTTTCTAGGCTTTTGGAAGTAGAAGGGAGTCAATGCAAAGGTGCTGGCAGTTTCAAATAAAAACTATTGCTTTGCTTCAGGTTAAATCACTTAACCTGCTGTGATCAATTAGAATCCATTTCGCTATTGAGCACAGCTAGGTGCTTTATAAAAGGGTCACAGGGAGGCACATACAAAGATGTCCACTCAGCTCTGCACGTGGCAGGAACCCTTCACCAGCTGTGCAAAATGGTCACTACATGGATGCTGGACAAGTAGGTCCACCCCCTCCATCCCTACTCCCCACTGTGGAAAGACTAGAGTTCTGGAATTTACATCCTATACAAGTGAGACCAGTGATAGCATGCATTTTAAAAAATGCTGTTTTATTAAATTTTATTTTGCATCATAGAAAATGTTGCCAGAGTCTTTAACACACATGATAAATCTCTCACTTTTCTTATTTATTGACAAATGATGGAAGTCAAAAACAATTCGTCCCCTGCCGGGGGCACTCATATATAAAACCAAGCCTGCTGCTATGCACCAGGTTTTAAATCAAAACTACACAGCTCACACACTCTCGCCCTTACACTCAGAGGTAAGAAAAGGCAAATATAAACGTCTGCTCAGAAATAGAGGCAGACCCATAATCAGCCAAAGCAAAATGCTGTCTCTTACATTTACCTATAGTGTCCTTAAAGAAGTGTAATGGGAAAGCAGGAAGGACTTCTGACAGTGTCACCCAAGACTGGAACTTATTTAATTTACCAATTAATGAGTCACTAACCTTTTCTTAAGATTACTTAAAACATACACATCCATCTAATTCTCTGAAATACCACATAAACAGTATTTTTTTTCTTTTGTTAAAGAAAACAAAACCACAATGCAGTTACTCAAGAATAGAAAAGGTAGGCAAGTTATTTTTGCCTTTATAATCTGAATCTGTTAAATATGAAAAACAATTAAATAATCTTTGAGGATCCACATATCTGTCATTTTTTCCTAAAAATTATGTGTGAAACAGAAAAAAATATTAACAGACCATTATGTAGTTAGGAAATGTCTATTTTAATTCTACCCCCTGAAATACAAATTTCTAAAGCTGAATATTGCCATAATCCTAAAGTTATGCTGGAATTCCTGCTTGCATCAGAGGTGTTCTGTACTGTCTTAATTTTATAAAGGGAAAGCACTCTGTATTTCCTATGCATACCTTGGCCATGGCAATGGTTGGTTGAGTGTTATTTTGAACCCCTGTGGCTATTGCCCATTAGTTCCAGTGGAGAAAGATAATGACTCCCTGGTATAGTAATTTATCATACTACTAGGTCTGAATTCCATATTCAGCCACTGTACATGAGACCAAACCACAAAGAAGACAAAGAAAACCAGACAACTTGAAAACCAATCAAACATTTTGCACAAGAAGAAATTGTGTTGCTTTGTTTTGTCTGAGAATTCACCTCTTCATTTAAATCAAGGGGTAGTTATTCTGCCTCATTTAGGCCACTACAGACTGTTACCCTTTCATAAGTCAGAACATGGAATGAATCAGAAAATCTGCAATAAACGTACTTTAAAAAAGGGAAGTGAAAGACACATGTAAAATTATTGTGTTTGTATTCTCTTAACTCAAAGAGTTGAAGATATTTGTATACTAGGA
This sequence comes from Neotragus pygmaeus, assembly GCA_006410875.1. Lineage (NCBI taxonomy): Eukaryota > Metazoa > Chordata > Mammalia > Artiodactyla > Bovidae > Neotragus > Neotragus pygmaeus. The sequence continues at coordinate 494,124 of SJYV01040236.1, forward strand.
AAAGAAAAGTAGCACAGGAAGGTTTTTTTTTTTTTTTTTTTTCTGACAAATCAATAGGATTTATCTTGGAGAATCCACACTTTGAATACTCTGCAACCAGTGGAACACATTTTCCAAGGTAACCAACTGGGGTCTGATACACTCAGGGTCCATAATTAAATATGCTTTCTCAGAAATCAAAATAGTGAGTTTGGTTTCATCAGAACTCTGAATAAAGAGGAACTAGTATTTCAAAAGTAGAGCATTAGACTGCTGGCATCTCTAAAGATATGGTTGGGGTAGCAGCTACTTCACCGAATCCAATCTCTTTACAAAGCCAGAAATCAAGGAGATTTATCAGTGCCAATGCTGGTGATTAGAAAGTGTAATTTGTCAGTGCCATTCAGTAGCCAGTGAATGAATGAATCAGACCTATCTGCAATCTGGCTTTTAATGTTAAAACGGGAATTCACTTAGACAGATAATCTATTTCTCAAAAAGAAATTGACTTTAAAAAGTCTATTTGATTGTACTCTCATTCATTTATTACTTGTATTTGGAAATGTCCTATCTTGCTTGCTTCCCAAGCTCCTAATTCCTCTCTACTGGTTCTCTGACTTCTGAGAACATTTACCAGTTGGAAACATTCTCACAGTTATCCAGAAAACCAGAGAAAATACAAAACGGAGAGAAGGGAAAACTTTATATTTTAGGCCACTGCCTCTTTGATAGGCAATCCTGAAGAATTTCAAAAAGGGAAAAAAAAAAAAAAAGGATAGGTTAGAAAAGAATATGGTTGAATTATTCAAGCCTCACTCATACACTTACTTTGCTACAGAAACAGTTGTGAGACTTTAAGGGATCAGAGTTGGCTAAGAAGAATAACGTATTCAGCTTTGTTACAATTCTATTAGTAAAATGTGGGTTTTTATTGAAGATAAAATTAAACTTGTCTTCTCTGATACTCTTAAAACAGATAAAATATCTCACCTGTTTACTCTGTTGAAAGCATGCATGGAAAATATGTTTCAGATTCAGTTCTCAACTGATTTTTTTCAAGCGACAGGACAATTTTATATGGCTTCTGAAACTTATTAGAGCTTAGTCAGTTCCTTTCATCATATTACTTGTTTTGATTGCATATTCTCTCTTTAGTGTTTCCTAAGTCCATTCTGTTTCCTGGCTCTTCTACTCACATCCCCATTTCTGCCCAAATCTGTTTAACTTATCATTCTTTTTGATGGAAGCCTTGTTTCCACAGAAATGTCATATATTCACAAAGAAACTTACTGCCATAGAAATATCAATACCCTTATCATGAAGATATTTTCTCTCTTAAAATCTACTTCATAATTAAAGTGTCCTTTTAAAATTGAATTTAAAAAAATATGTGTAAACCAGTTCTACAGAAAGAGTTGTCTGTGGGTAAAAGTGACTCTACAGTTACTAGATTGCCAAGTGACTGTGTTAGGAAGTAAATTAATTATATCACTAGGCACACTGTTGTGTTCACCTGACTTTTTTTTTTTTTTTTTTTTAACCCAAAAGGACTTTCTCAAGGAAGGAATTCAGTTCAGTTCAGTTGCTCGGTTGTGTCCGGCGCTTTGGGACACCATGGACTGCAGCACGCCAGGCTTCCCTGTCCATCACCAACTCCTGGAGCTTGCTCAAACTCATGTCCATTGTGTCGGTGATGCCAACCAACCATCTCATCCTCTGCTACCCCTTCTCCTCCTGCCTTCAATCTTTCCCAGCATCAGGGTCTTTTCAAATGAGTCAGCTCTTCACATCAGGTGGCCAAAGTATTGGAGTTTCAGCTTCAGCATGAGTCCTTCCAGTGAAAATTCAGGACTGATTTCCTTTAGGATTGACTGGCTTGATCTTCTTGCAGTCCAAGTCACATAATGTGACAAGGAGTAAGGGGATAGTGTTGAATAAACAAATAACATGCTATTTTTAAAAGTGGAAGCCACCATGGAATTCTAGCCAACAGTATTCTTATGGGTGTGTGACTCTAGTATAACCAGATCTTCTGATTTGCTCAAAAGAAGCTGGAATTTCAGATTTGGAGATGAACGCATCTGATCATTTTAGATGCTGGCAAGTTACAAAAAACAATGCAGATAAAACAAAATACAATTTCAGGCCCTGATGAACCTACTATTGCTGGTTTCCAAACTTTGATTTAATCATAGGACTCCACTGATATCTCAGACATAAACAAACTACCCATCCTGGTATATGGCAAGTTTTATGAATGATCAAGGAGCCTGTCCTATGTCTTCTTATATAATGGCAGTTTAAGCTTGGTAATGATATCCCACATCTAATAATACAGCTCCTTACTTAGGTTATAAAAGCTCTGGGAATTGAGAGTCCCTCCTAACATGTTAGTTAAGTTTTATATAAAACCCATATCAGTTAGTCAGCTAGACAAAGGTGAAAATTGATGCCAAAGGATATGTTTTAATGCTTAATTACTCTTTTATTTGTAATATCCAATATTATTCTAATGAATACCAGTCTATATAACCTGTTGATAATCATTAATCTAACGAAAGCACTGTAGGTGACAGCAGCAGATTGCTTCCTATGCTATTTAATTCAACAAAATCAAAAGCATCTCAGTTTAAAAGGGGGAAATAGATATGAAAAGAAAGACAGCTGTCGAATCATTCGAGTTTCCATTTTTAATCAATAACCAGTCCCAGATGTCTAACACATTAACCCTCAGGAGAAAGATTTGCAACATGTCATCAGAGAAGGGTTGCAGGGGGACAGGGTTGCCTGCTGGGGATTGGATTCCTTTGGTTTCCCTGGGCATCACCAGGCTCTGTCTGGCTGTACTCCTTGTGTTGTACTGGTTTCTGAATTCTCCTGAATGCTCAGAAATACTACAGCCCATGACAGCAGTGGCAACTTCATGGGGAAAAATCCATTACAGGAGTGTCCCACTGTTGATGGGCTTCCCTGGTGGCTCAGTGGTAAAATAGGCTTCCCTTGTAGCTCAGTTGGGAAAGAATCCTTCTGCAATGCAGGAGACCTGGGTTTGATTCCTGGTTTGAGAAGACCTTCTGAAGAAGGAAATGGCAATCCACTCCAGTATACTTGCCTAGAGAATCCCATGGACAGAGAGGAGCCTGGTAGGCTACAGTCCATGGGGTCGCAAGAGTAGGACATGACTCAGCAACTCAACCACCACCACAGGGGTAAAGAATCTGCCTGCCAAAGCAAGAGACGTAGGTTTGATTCCTAGGTCGAGAGGAACCGCTGGAGAAGAAAATGGCAAGCCATTCTAGGATTTCTGCCTAGCAAATCGCATGGACATAGGAGCCTGATNGACAGAGAGGAGCCTGGTAGGCTACAGTCCATGGGGTCGCAAGAGTAGTACATGACTCAGCAACTCAACCACCACCACAGGGATAAAGAATCTGCCTGCCAAAGCAAGAGACGTAGGTTTGATTCCTAGGTCGAGAGGAACCACTGGAGAAGAAAATGGCAAGCCATTCTAGGATTTCTGCCTAGCAAATCGCATGGACATAGGAGCCTGGTGGACCGCAGTCCATGGGGCCACAAAAGATTCTAACACAACTTAGTGACTCAACACCAGCAACCCACTAGTCAAGAGACCCTGGGTGCTTTTTTTTTGGTCACATGTTGTCTTATCTGGTCACCATGAAATAATGACCATAGGGTTAAATACAGTATGATATGTGTATATGTGTGTTTCTAAGCATAAGGTTCTGTTTTTCCCTTGCTAGTGGTTATTTTAATAGAAAAAAAAAAATTGTCTGACCTATACCTGGCTGCTAGCCAAGAATTAAATATAGCAATTTGTTACAGTAATATTCCTCCAGAGTCCTTCAGCAAGAACACAAACTATTTAAGTTATGCTTAAAGATATATTTCATTTTTAAGTCTCATCTCTGGTACATGACATATTCTAAGTAGCTTTCTCTCCAGTAGCACAAGCAGTTTTCCTCAATAGCTTCTTTTCCTGCCTGGCATAGCTCTCTCCCTGGTGTTTACCATTTAAATTATCACATCTGATTTTGGAATACAATAGTTTTATCCAGAAAAAAAAACAAAAACAAAACTATACATAGGGAAAGGCCCCTCCAACCCTGGGAACCCCATCAAGACTTACTACTAATTTCTTGTGTTAGAAAAAAAATATACATATATTACAACTCAATTTCAAAACAATTTTTTTCTGTTTCTTAAATGCATATCAATTTTAATAAATTGTTCTTAATTTCTAAACAGATGTTTAAAATACTCTTTCAAGCAGTATTGCAATTTTCTATGCTTTTCCTGTTTCCTATGCTAGGCTGTCATTTTTAAAAATGAATCCCACATATTGTACACATTGCCAGTATTTGTGTTGTAGCAATCTTTTTAGTTTTTTCAGTTGTGTATTAGTGTCCTGTGAGTGCTATAACAAATTGCTATAAATTGGGTGACTTAAAGCCATATAAACCTGGTGGGGGGTGTAATATTCAAGAAAAACAACAACAACAACAACAGGTCCACTTCAACTGTACTTCAAATCACATGATATTTTGAAATGTGTGTCCCTTCTATGTAGTAGGTTTTTTTTAGTTTTAAACCTCAAAGCATCCTGTGAGTGTATCAGCACAGCCTAGGAATATGTAAATGATTTTCTGCTTTCGAGCATAAAGTATATATAGATACACAGACAGACAAGATTTTTCCTTTTGCAAACAGCATTGCTTTATGGCAGATTGCCAGACCTCAGAGAGGCACGCTGTCATGCTGTCAGGAGGCATTGTACCAGTGAGGAAAGATAGTGGTTCCAGGTGTTGTATAGAGTAATTGTGGTGTAGGTACTCCAATTGATAAAAGAGCAGAAATTTTGGCATTACATCAATAAGCAGTACAATTAAGGTAATAGGTAGCGTGCCATCTAATCAAGTTACTACAGTAATACCAATGTGTGTTAACTTTAACACTCTCTGAATACTAATTACTATCACTTTCAGATTTTTACAATACATAGTATATTTAACAGAATTTAACATAGCTGGATAATCACTATTGTGCTAATAAATAAAAATAGCTATTATTCAAAAAACATACTGTATCTAGTTTTTAAAAAATATTTTCCAGTTATGAATTGCCTACCATATGGTTAGAGAATATAGATTAAGTCTCATTTTTAAAGATGCTTCAATGTAAACATTGTATCCCCTATCTCCAGTTTGTATAAGTCTACCTTTATTATATAGAAACGCAAGTTAAAAAAAAAACAAGGTTTTATATTTGAGAAGACACCTAAAAACCTCCAGTTATCTCTATTTGTGTAATGGAATTGATAAATGATGAATTTCCTATGAAATATTATTATTGAAACTTGAGTTATACTTGGCTAATTCTCACTTTTAATATATTCTACTGCTTTCAGAGACGTAGAAAGGGCTTAGATAATCAGTACCCATAATTCAAGTCACTCTCCCTATACATACCCCTTCTCATGCTTTCTTCTCTCCATCTTTCTGGTGTTTTCAACCATCTTGATACTTGATTTTTTTCTATTTTCTCTAATTGTTATTTTTTCTTATCCCCATAGGCCAACATTCATTTCTCTTGGTTCAGTGATGCCTGCTTCCTTTCTCATTGTTGACACTCAAGTGTTGAGTTCTAAGTGTGTCAAGGATGCTTTTACTGAATTTGACAGAATCAAAGGTCAATGGGATATACATATGGAAGAAGTCCCTGCAATTTATAATACTATACAATGTACTTCCAGCTTTTAAATAAGACCCAAACCATTTCTGTTTGGCAACAATACTGCCTACTGTTAAAAAAAAAAAATGATGCTATGTACTAGACATCTAGTAAAAACTGGAAGTTTTTATACAAGCATTCCTTCTCACTTGAAATGCCATAAATACAAAGAAATGTAATTAAAATATATATAACACATAANATGTGTATAAGAGACAGATACTGCCTACTGTTAAAAAAAAAAAATGATGCTATGTACTAGACATCTAGTAAAAACTGGAAGTTTTTATACAAGCATTCCTTCTCACTTGAAATGCCATAAATACAAAGAAATGTAATTAAAATATATATAACACATAACAATGGGTAGGTCAGGTATTGCAATAACAGCAATAAAAACAAGGCTAGAAAATAAGTGGCTTAGAAGATCTAAAAAATGACTTTAAAAATCTAAAAAGAGCCTCTTGCTAACTATACAGGGAAGGTTGATAATACACCAGGTTCATATTACATAATGTGATACTTTTGAAACAAAGGGGTGAAAAGAGTAAAACTTATGAAAATGAGAACATCAGCAAAATGGTGGCGTACAAAGCTCCAGACTATTTTTACCTATGGAATTATTAAATAAACAAGGAGAGACTGGTGGCAAAAACTTTATAGGATGCTTGATAATCAGTGAAATGATCTACAGAAAACAAATTAATATCCAGAAAAGAAAAAGGAACATTCAAAGTGATAGAACATTATGTGACATTTTTACTTGTAATTTTCCTACCCTCTACCCCCTGGCTCAATGTAGTTTGGCAATAGCAGTCGCCTCATCCCAGTTTCATTCTGTCAGCCAGAAAAAACAGAGCAAATCAAACAAGTAACATTATAACTTGTCTGGAGGTTGCCTGATTGGTCTCTATGTCAGCCAATTCAGAGGTGAGGTAGCCGAGGCAGCAAAGTTCAAATTTCAGGCGAGCAGGAACTGTGGGAAGCAGTGGTCATGGCTTGTGAAAATCACAAGGATATCACAAGAACTCAGGTACCCATAACAGACTACTGATTTAGGAACACAATAGAACAGGGGAGGCACCAAAAGAAGCTAGGATAAGATGCTTAGGGAATCCAAGACACTTAAAATCAGTCATGCACATAGGGCAATTGAGGACAAAAAAAAGTCATAATCAAAAGATCCGGGGAAAAGAAAAATATGTCTTCATATTGCCTGAGAAGATCTTAAGCTTTCACAACAGGCTGAATAGTGAAGAGGTTCTCTGACGGGAATAAGTCTGAAAACTAAAATAAGAAGCTGCTTTTTCAAAATTTTCAAGATCTGCTTTTGGCAAAATCTGCTGCAATGGCCACAAAATATTGCAATGTGTACAAATAAATAGGAAAATATGGCCTATTCAAAGGAACAAAATTAATCACTGAATACTGTTCCTGAAGAAACATAGGCATAGGATTTATTAGGGAAAAAAATTAAAACAATGTGAATATGCTTAAAGTGGTAAAGGGAAACAAAGAACTATGGGATATGAGAAAATTATGAAGGAAATAAAAATATCAATACAGATAGATAATAAAAAAAACAGAATTTCTGGGGCGAAGAAATGCAATAATTGAGCCGAGACACTCGTTACAAGTGTGCATCATGAGTTTCAAATAGGCAGAACCTAGAATCAGCGAATGAGAAGACAGGTGTTTTACATTCACAACCATGAGGAATAAAAGAAAAAAATAATAAAGAAAAGTGAGCATTAGGATCTTATGGGACACCATTAAGTGGATTAATATATATTAAGGAAGTCACAGAAGAAGAAAGGAAAGGATCTAGATTATTTAAAGAAACAATGGCCCCAAATTTCCAATTGAGAAAACGTACAAAGTTCGACTCTCAATAAACCCTGAAGAGAAGAAAACCGAAGAAATTCACACTGAGATATAATCAAAATTTTGAAAGAGAAAAGAAGGACCTTGAAGTCACCTAGAGAAAAGTGACTCATCACATTCAAGGCATTCTTAAGCAGATTTCTTAGTAGAAATTTAGCAAGCCAGAAGAAAGTGGTATGGTATTCAGGTATAGCTCATTTTACTGTACTTCACTTTATTATGGTTCAAAGATACTGCATTTTTTTTCTTTTTATAAACTGAAGTTTGGGGCAAACATACATCAAGCAAGTCTATTGTCTCCATTTTTCCAACATCAGTTTTTCACTTAATTTCTTTGTCTCATATTGGCAATTTTCACGATATACCAACTTTCATATTATTCTTATATTTGTTGATTTATGATCAATGCTTTTTGATGTCACTATTATAATTGTTGAGGAGCACCATGAACCGTATAAGAGCGCAAATTTATAAAAGTGTGTGTTCTGACTGCTCCACTGACCAGCTATTCCCCCATGGTCTCTCTCCTTGGCCTATTATTGTCTGAGATGCAATAATATCAATATTAGGTCAAATAATCATGCTTCACTAATCTCTAAGTGATCAAGTGAAAGGGAGAGGGGCATGTCTTTTACTTTAAATAAAAAACTAGAAATAATTAAGCTTAGTGAGAAAGCCATGCCTAAAACTAAGATAGGCCAAAAGCTAGGCCTCTTGTACAGTCAGCTAAGTTATGAAAGCAAAGGAAAATCTCTTCAAGGAAATTAGAAATGCTACTCTGGGGAACATACAAATAAAAATGTGAAAGAGCCATACTGCTGACATGGAGAGTTTTAGCAGTCTAGATAGATGAGCAAACCAGCCACAATATTCCCTAAAGCCAAAGCTCAAGAACATTACTTAGAAAACATTGAATTGTGTCCCATGTTTAAATTATGTACCAAAATTGCTATGCCAAAGTCCTAATGTTCAGCACCTCGGAATGTCACCCTATTTGAAGACAAGGTCTCAAAAGAGGTAATTAAGCTAAAATGAGTTCATTTGGATAGACACTAATATGACTGATATCCTTATAAGAAAATGAATTTTGGACACAGGCACGCACAGGGAGAAGACCACGGGAAGACACAGGGAGACAACAGCAACCTAGGAGCAACGAAGAGGCTTCAGAGGAAACCAACTCTGTTGGCACTTTGATCTCAGATTTTAAGTCTCAAGAATTGTGAGAAAATATATGTCTGTTGTTTAAATCACCTAGTCTGTGGTACTTTGCTATGGAAACCCTAGCAAATTAACACACTATGTCAAAAACAACAACAAAAGATAATTATTAAACAAAATATTGTGCAGGAAGTGAAAGAGATAAGTGTTAGTCACTCAGTAGTGTTAGACTCTTTGTGACCCCACAGTCTGTTTGTTAACAGTCTTCTGTTTCCAGGATTCTCTGGGCAAGAATACTGGAGTGGGTTGCCATGTCTTTCTCCAGGGGATCTTCCTGACTCAAGGATCAAACCCAGGTCTCCTGCACTGCAGGCAAATTCTTTACTGTCTGAGCTACCAGAGTTGAAGGAAAAGGATTTGAACTAACTAACATATATGATGAGGAAGAATGAAGAGAATGGTGATTGTGGGCTGGAGGTAAAATGTACTCTTCCTATAAGGAAGATAATAAACAATGAAATTTAAAAATTAATATTCAAGGTAATGTATTAGAGAAATGGAAATAAGCAACAAAAGAATCAGTGGAAAGAGCTGAAAATAATTGCTTCTATGGAGAGGGAATGGAGGGTAGGGTAGGATATTTTGTGGAATTATTAAATGCTGTAATCACATTGATGTATAACTTTGATACATATAAAACATAAAATATATAATCTATAATAGTTATTGAATTTTTTGCTACATGTTACAAACAAAAAGTTAACATCACAGAGCAATAGTTATTTCTCTTTTTTCACCCAGGTTGATAAAGGCAGATTCAGAATTTGAAATCAAAATCTAGAAGTCTCAATTCAATATTCATTTTCAAGTGAGACCACATAACCTGGGCTTTCCAGACCCTTGAAACTGGAAAGCTATTTCTAATCCTACCATATATGAAAGGGTTGACAAGATTATGCCACAATTATTAGATACTACTAAGATGGCTTCTGCTTCTACTACATGGATTTTAAGAAAGAGCCATTAATTTTCAATTAACAACCTTGAAGATTATCCAAGTCTTATGCTGGGCTTAACTGAAAGTTTCAATTCATTCCAAGGTAATTAATTTTAATCCAAACCCCAAAATAGTGAGAATGCATACCTTTAAATTTTAAGAGTAAATAACTGAACTTTTTGGAAACCAAACTATTAATATTATCTTGCTAGACTGAAATGAGAATACTTGAGCTTGACATTACACTACTGCAGGAAGAGCTAAAGATTTTCATTTACTGCCCCAAATATGGTTTAGACCAAAGAGCAGCTTCACTTTACTCTTTGTGAATTGTAATATAAAAATATTAAACATTGACTGAAACGATATTTGCATTTCTGTATATGGTTATGTGCATGTAAATGATGGGAAGAAATATACAAAAATACAGCTAATAAAGAGAGCTGTGCTAAAGTACTCCTGAATCTATACATCTTGTCTCTGTTTTTAGGCCTTCATGGATCAGTCTAAAAAGGCAATAAATATCAGTAGTTGTCAGCAATCCTCAGATCCCAGGGAAATTTGACCTAAGTCAGGTTTACATTTCAGATCCCAACCACATATATTTCTGTTAGTACAACTATAAAAGTAGGATAATGAGTTTGTAGTTGAACAATTCTGGAGTATTTCCACCTTTCTTTTTTTCATTCTGCTAGAATTTTTCCTTTGTCTCTGGTATCTATGACAGCCAAATATTCATTTAATCTGTTAACATCGTGAGTGTACCGAAATGGGATTGTTTCCTAGTCATCAAAATAATTTAACTCATAATAATGGAGAATTTACTGTGAGCCAGGCTCTATGCCAGGTTCTGAGAAAACAATGTTAATTAATATAAACTCTATGTGCAGATCAGAGTCAGGATGGACCACTGTATGTGTGCTGTGACTACAGAGTCATAGTAATGGTGTAGTGGGAAGGTTCCAGGCAGGAAGGAAACTACTGATAAATTTAGAAGGCTGCAACATAACCTGGGAGGCTTAGGACTTCATCCTTCAATGCTGCTGTTTTCAGTCATGAAACTGTTTCACACTGGAGTCTCATGACACACATTTGTGTGACAGGTGTTACAATTAATGTTCTCTCTCTTTTCAGTTTGGTAATTTAAAGCTGACCCTTCGTCTTTCTTCTTATATCATTTATATCCAGTTGTCTTTTGAGTAACAAAGAGCTGATATTTCAGTTGTTATATTGAAAATTGTAAATGGGAATACAGAAGACGTACACCACATTATCCGCTGTATGCCAAATTTGCTGGCTTTCCCCATGACACCTTATTTATGATCTTTCTTCTTAGCAGTCAGTCAGTTCAGTCACTCAGTCATGTCTGACTCTGCAACTGCATGAACCACAGCACACGAGGCCTCCCTGTCCATCACCAACTCCCAGAGTCTACCCAAACTCATGTCCATTAAGTGATGCCAATCAACCATCTCATCCTCTGTCATCCCCTTCTACTCTGCCCTCAATCTTTTACAGCATCAAGGTCTTTTCAAATAAGTCAGCTCTTCACATCAGGTGGCCAGAGTATTGGAGTTTCAGCTTTAGCATCATTCCTTCCAAAGAAATCCCAGGGCTGATCTCCCTCAGAATGGACTGGTTGGATCTCCTTGCAGTCCAAGGGACTCTCAAGAGTCTTCTCCAACACCACAGTTCAAAAGCATCAATTCTTCAGTGCTCAGCTTTCTTTATAGTCCAACTCTCACATCCATACTTGACTGTTGGAAAAACCATAGCCTTGGCTAGACGGACCTTTGTTGACAAAGTAATGTCTCTGCGTTTTGATACGCTGTCTAGGTTGGTCACAACTTTCCTTCCAAGTAGCAAGCGTCTTTTAATTTCATGGCTGCAGTCACCATCTGCAGTGATTTTGGAGCCCAGAAAAATAAAGTCAGCCACTGTTTCCACTGTTTCCCCATCTATTTGCCATGAGGTGATGGGACCGGATGCCATGATCTTCTTTTTCTGACTGTTGAGCTTTAGGCCACCTTTTTCGCTCTCCTTTAGCAACAAATGCCTTCATTTCAGAGACCTCCCTCTTCCTCACCGCCACAGCTCTAGGAGTTTCTCATCACACTACTCACACTACTCCATCATCCTAGTCACAAGGGCACATATACTATCTCTAGTCAAGGCAGTCCTCTGGGCATAGTGATTGGCCCAGGAATGATTATACCCCAAATTAGAACAAATCTATTGCATTCTGAAGCCAAGGATGCTTCACCATGGGAAGAGCATGAGGAAGTGGCTCTGAGAGATACCCCTGGGGTGATTGCCTGAGGAGAATAAAAGGGGAAAAAGAGAGGGAGAGGGAGGGGGATAGAAAGATAGGGATGGAGAAAGACAGACAGAGAGATAAGAAGGAATGAGGATACAAAGGCAATATTATCATTAGAAAACCCCAAACACATTCTATTACATCTTTGAACAACCCAGTTACAGTTGCTGCTATATGTTTAGTTTTGACACTTTATGTAAATATGTGTGTTTTGGAGTGTGTAAGTATTTGTGTATGTGCTGAATAATATTTATATATTTTCATGTAGTGGGAAATTTTGGAATCAGTGATATAGAACTAGTCAAAAAATATTCAAAGTATTTAAACAAGCAAGTGACTTGGATTTTTAGAAAAGCCATTTGGTAGTCATGAGAAATACAATCCAGCAAGTCTAAAGGCAAAAAAAATGAAAAAAAGAAAAAACAGTGGGGGAAATAATTTCTATAGTCCATGTGACACTGATTTTATCATATTATTATTATTAGTTGTGTGAGTATTAACTATTATTACCAAAAGTTTGTACTATGTAAACTATATGCTAAATTTCTTTATGTATTACTTCATTTAATGCTTATAACATCTCTATAAATTATATTTTATTATTATTATTTTAATTTACCTGGTGATGTTTAGGAGATGAAGTAATATATTTAATTTTATGTGCAGAGTAGTTAGTAAATTCATATTCACATACAAGTACACCTGGCATCTGAGACGGAAGCCATCATTCTTCATATTTCCCAGATTCTGAAGACTTGAACAATACCGTTGGAATTATGTTGAGAAGAGTCATGAATAATGGTTGATCCTTGACCAATGTGAGGGGCAATTCACATATCAATTACACTAGGCTCTCAATATCCACAGTTCCTCTGTATCCACAGTTTCAACCAACCATGGACCATGTAATATTGTAGTATTTGCTACTGAAAAATATTCATGTATAAGTAGTCCTGGACAGTTTAACCTGCCTAGTTTAAGGGTTAGCTGTATAGATCTGGTGGTACTTAAAGGACTGACATGTGACTAAAAGGTTGAGAAAAATTCAAAGTTTTGAATTAGCAAGTAAATATGATACCATCAAACAAGAGATATAGGAGCCTGAATCTCCCCAAACAAAGAGAAAGAGAGAGAAGAGAAGAAATACAGCAGATTCAGTCAAGAAAAGGTTTACTTACTGTGGTTAAAAAAACAAAAACAAAAAACACATTCTCTGGATACATAAAAATATTTTCTCTTGTCATCTTTAATCAGGTGCTAATTATACGATAGGACAAAGATAGTAAAGTATGGATGTTACTAGTCTTTTCTTGTAACCTAGCGTAAAGGATTCAGGCTTTATTCTTGCTGTTCTTTCACACTCATTACTACCCATCAGGTAGGTATCTGACACTGAAAAGGATTCTTTGGACTTTTATTATGAAAATGTAGAGGAATGGGGGAACATAGAAGGTTTATAATTATTAGAAGTATGAAAATAAATTTTTAGAAAGTTTTGGTATAAGGAATACCAAAGTTTTGAGGTATAAATGAATAAAAGTTTGTAACATTGCATTGTAGTATTTATCTTCTTAATAATAATCAAATAAAGCAATTGAAGAATGTGAGAACTCACACACGGTTGCAGACCTTTGATCAAGGCCCTTTACAGTGACTGTGCTCTGCTTAGTCGCTCAGTCGTGTCCAGCTCTTTGCGACCATATGGACTGTAGTCTGGCAGGCTCCTCTGTCCATGGGGATTCTCTAAGTAAGAACACTGGAGTGGGTTGCCATGCCCTCCTCCAGGTGATCTTCTTAACCTAGGGATGGAACTCAGGTCTCCTGCAGTGCAGGCGGATTCTTTACCATCTGAGCCACCAGGGAAGCTTCCAGTAACTAGATCATCTGAATCAAGATTTCAGCAGAACTGAAAAGAAATACCCCTTTACCCTCTATAGATATTAAAATTATTTAAGGCAAATTACAAAGAAATGTAATTGCTATATAGTGAAGACACAATCAAACTATTTTTGATTGTCATATAGTTTCAACAGAACTGGACAATAGGGTTTACATTCTCATGTCCAAGGATTGAATCAACACTATAATACCTGCGGCAAACCTGGAGATGAAGTTAGGGTGCTAACTTATGAATAAGTCACATAGAAGTATATAGGTTTCAAAATAAGTTTCTTAAACTGTCTGTATTTATGAATAAGACCCTTTCAATTCTATCTTGGTCCAAATGTTCATTCGTTCTTCTGCTTTTTCCTTCTGCCCACCTCCCTCCTACAAAGACTTCCCCAAACCTTTTATTCTGAACCATAAGTGAATCTGTCATTTTGCGGGAACGTAAGCATAACTTTAACAACTGAAACAACCACCTCAAAATCGTTTCTTTAAAATATCCTCAAAAGGGCTATCTCTTGAATTTTCAGAGTGAAGCTTTCCCCAGCAAAAGTCTATGCCTCTGAATTATTTCACTTACATATGAAATTACCTCAGAGATAATAATAGATATTAATAATTTGTTGACTCAGGTAGTATGTCTTGACTCTAATGAGAACAGAGGAAGAGCCTGACTCTAAGACAAATCACCAAATTCACCCTTAGTGATCCTGGCAGCTAATGTTTTGAAGTTTTGGAATGGCTATTGGATCTCTACCGATAGCCATCAAAGGTCAATCTCTTAGGACACTATGAGATATTGTTGAAAATGAAAATATACTTATAAATCTATACAAAAATATTGAATAGTCATCTATAATATCTAGCTGCTATTTCAGCACTGGAGATATATTAACAAATATGCATTGAAAACTTAGAACCAGGAAACCATCAAAGCATAAAGAGAACTTGTAAGCCAGTAATCCTTAAGTAGTGGTTCATATAAGCTTGTGACAATAAACATAAAAAAAAAAATCATCCATCCTATCTTAAACCAGTTGAACTAGATGCTCTAAGTGTGTGGCTTGGGTACATAGATTTTGGAAAAAGTTTCCCATGTGATTCTGAATTGCACCATTATTAAAAAATCATTGGGTTCAGAGATCTGAGTCAGATATTTTCCCTGAGCAAGTAAGAGGTAGCATACCAACAAAGACCCCCTGATGAGACAATCTCACACTCTCACTTGGGTATCATTATATTGTTTAAAAAATCTTTACCATGTGAAATATTTTCAAGTTGTTTAGCTATTTTTGCTGCTGTCAGTAGACAGAAAGAGCCAGGAAACTGGTAGGAAGAGTACTTTCTCACTCTGGACAACTTGCTAATGAGGTTTATCTCAATACCTACACTCAGAGAGAGTACTTAGTGTTCAAAAGACTTGTGAATGGAATCCATGAAGCAATTCACATGCAAAATACAGCTGTGCAGAAAAATGGCATTTTTCACACTTTCAAATGAATCTGCTTCTGAAAGTCATGTGAACTCAAACCAAACTTTCTACTATTCTCTCCCACGTGATGGCATGTGGAAATTTGCTTGAATGAAGGTAGAGTGTGTTCTACTCTATTCTTTTCACAACTCATATTCAGACATTTTACTACCATCATTTCTTAGTAAGACATGTTAAGGTTCACCTCTCAGTAATTAAAAATACCCTGCTATATATTAGTAATTTGCTGCCGATATTTTGATAATTAAGTTTCTCATTAATATTTCTAACCTAGTTGAATTCCCTTTAATTTGTTGATTGTTTTACAACATTTTGTGGCTGGTGGAAATTACTCCAAATACTTTCAGACTCAAAAAGTTGTTACATTTTTTGATAAATTGGTCATATAAATTTTGTCATAGTCCATATTGTTATATTCAGAATATTCTATCAAATGAGAGAAACAGATACAATACAATGCAATATCTTTCAATATATCTTCAATGTTTAAACTCATGAATTTTATAGTATAGCATGAACAGCTGAATTATTCCTTTCAAAACATTAATATAACATTATAATATCATAATGATGAACATATACATAAAAGATATATTCAAATTCATACAATTATTATATGTCTATCTTCTGTCTTATTTCTTATTTCCAAAACCAGATTCTGAATCCTCAGTCATCATTGTTAAGTTTTGAAATATATCATACAATAAATTTGAATGGCAAAATTTTATACAAATGTTTAACAGATTCAAGCAATCATATGAATGTTTAATATCAACATAATAATGAATAAAATTAGCTGTGGACTTGAAAAAAAAAACATATAAACTTTACTTTTTCCTCAGTTTACTAATAGGGAGCTTTTAGATGATTGTTTTCAAAGGTTCCATATCTATAAAATATTTTTCTTATGTTCCTTTCTTACTAATCAACTATGCTTGATTATCTTCACTGCATAACGTGCTTTCAAATTCTGAACCAGGTCAATACTATCTATAGATAAGATTAAATGTAGGAAAGATAAGAATATCTCTTTGCCCCTACCTGGTCATACTCAGAATAATAAAGGGATGTTCAATAACTAGGAAATAAGAAGGAGATTCTAAATACCATGGAAACCTTTCTCTGTATTCCATTTTGCTTATTGACAGAGATGACTGCTTCCCTGATAGCTCAGTTAGCAAAGAATCCACCTGCAATGCAGGAGACCCTCGTTTGATTCCTGGGTCAGGAAGATCTGCTGGAGAAGGGATAGGCTACCCACTCCAGTATTCTTGGGATTCCCTTGTAGCTCAGCTGGTAAAGAATCCCCCTGCAATGTGGAGGACCTGGATTAGATCCCTGGGTTGGGAAGATCCCCTGGAGAAGGGAAAGGCTACCCACTCCAGTATTCTGGCCTGGAAAATTCCATGGACTGTACAGTCCATGGGGTCACAAAGAGTCAGACACAACTGAGCAGCTTTCATTTTCACTTCCCATCATATTATATTAGGGTGGGATAGGGTTGTTAGGACAGGATTTAGATAATTATTATAAATTTGAAAATTATCAAAATTTCATGGCAGTTTCTACGTGTGATACACCTTAACTTATAGGTTATGCAATGGCCCAGAGTAAAGATGAATGTTAAGGGGATACCACAAGAGCCCAAGATTCCACTACCCAGATTATCTCCTTCTGTCATATTACTAATTTATGTTACCTAAGTGCTTGCAGGAGAAGACCTAAAAGAAAGTGTTAGAGAAGGTAGAGGATGGACCCTTTCTAACTGATTGACAAGGAGTTAGTTCTGAATTTTATTGTGAATATGCTTTGGTAACTCTTAATTCATCTTTGAGTTGCCCTCTTATCAGCTTTTTATCATTTGGGAAACTCATTTAAAGCAAATTTATTGTTATTTGAAATGTATGCAGATTTCTATATATATTTAAGTTATCTGATCACTCAAAAACACTCTTCTTTCTTGTTAAGTAATGAAATGTCATAAGTATTGATGTATTAAACTCACTTCTCCAATAATCTGTGAAAAAAGAAAACATTCCTTAAACTTAAAAGCAAAACATTCCCCAAACTTAAAATGACTTGATCATGTATCATAAATACAAATGTTTTATCCAACAGTATATTGTAACAGAAGAGTTACAAGGAAATTCTGAGAATGATCAAAGCTCTGGATATGCCACTAATAATGAGGACAAGGGAGCAAATTTCAGGGACTTTCCAACATTGCCTGAGGAAGCGCTGAAGAAACTGCCACTGATGATAAAGTGAAATAGAATGTCTCATAAGATGGAGAAGAAATAAGAAAAAACAAAAACAGTTGACATTGAATAACTGAAAAGGTATAAATGTTTTACGTCCAAGATAAAATGAGACCAAAGTGAAGAAAACAACTTTACTTTCTAAAAAAATTTTCATATCTAATGATAAAGGAATTCTACTTTAGAACATGAAGCAAAAGTCAGAACATTGAATGACAAAAATTAAATGCTTACTCAATTAGCTATGTAAATAAACACTGAGTTGGAAAAATGTCATTAAAAGAAATAGCTGCTTATGCATACATATGATATTTATTTCTTATAATTTTATAGTGATATAGTAATTCCATTTTTACTAGATCATTTTTTTATGAAAGGAATTTAATGAAACATTTCATGTTTAGCATTTAAATTTCTTTTTCAAAGTACCAAGTATAACAAATTTTACTTATTTACTGACTGTAGTGGTTTGAATAGTATTCCACAAAAGATATGTTCAAGTCTTAACCTCCACTATGTGTGATTGTGGTCTTATTTGGAAATAGGATCTTTGTAGATATTAAACCTGTATGCAGGTCAAGAAGCAACAGTTTAACAGGACATGGAACAACAACCTGGCTCAAAATTGGGAAAGGAGTAAGTCAAGGCTATATATTGTCACCCTGCTTATGTAACATATATGCAGAGTACATCATACAAAAATGCTGGGCTGGATGAAGCACAAGCTGGAATCAAGATTGCTGGGAGAAATATCAATAACCTCAGATATGCAGCTAACATTACCCTTATGGCAGAAAGCAAAGAGGAACTAAAGAACTTCTTGATGAAGGTAAAAGAAGAGAGTTAAAAACTGGCTAAAATTCAGCATTCAAAAAACTAAAATCATGGAATCCAGTCCCACCACTTCATGGCAAAGAGATGGGGGAAACAATGGACACAGTAACAGATGTATTTTCTTTGGTTCCAAAATCACTGCTGATGATGACTACAGCCATGAAATTAAGACACTTGCTCCTTGGAAGAAAAGCTATGACCAACCTAGACAGCATATTAAAAAACAGAGACATTGCCAACAAGTCTGTCTAGTCAAAGCTATGGCTTTTCCAGTAGTCGTGTATGGATGTGACAGTTGGACCAAAGAAAGTTGAACATCAAATAATTGATGCTTTTGAGCTGTGGTGTTGCAGAAGACTCTTGAGAGTCCCTTGGACTGCAAGGAGATCAAACCAGTCAATCCTAAAGGAAATCAATATTGATTATTCATTGGCAGGACTGATGCTGAAGCTGAAGCTCCAATATTTTGTTCACCCGATGCAAAGAGCCAACTCATTAGAAAAGTTGAGGGAAAGATTGCTGGGAAAGATTGAAGGCAAGAGGAGAAGGAGAGGACAGAGGACGAGATGGTATGACAGCATCACCAACTCAATGGACGAGTTTGAGCAAGCTCCGGGAGATGGTGCAAGTTAGGGAAGCCTGGCATGCTGCAGTCCATGGGGTTGCAAAGAGTCAGACATGACTGAGTGACTGAACAACAGCAACAATTTCAGTAAGGATCTGGTGATAAGATCATTCTGGGCTTAGGGGTCCCTAAATCCAATGACCGCTCTCTTCATAAGAGAAAAGAGAGTGAGATTTGAGGCACAAAGACTAAGAGAAAAAGAGGCCACTAAAATCCATGTGAAGACAGAGGCAGAGACTGGAATTATATCACCCAGCCACCAGTCAAGGAATGGCAAAGTTTACCCAGAAGTTAGGAGATAAGCATGAAATAGATTCTTGTGAAGGAATCTCCTCCTCTCGAACAGGTACAAATAAACAAATAAATAAATTTCAACTGTATAAAGCCACCAAGTTTATGGCAATTTATTATGGCAGTCCTAGGAAACTGATACTCTGACCTATTAAATAATTGCTAATGGCCTTGTATTCTTGTTATTAAATCCTAACACTAATCACAGCTGAAGCTGTCAGGGCCTGTGTGTCTCTAGCTTGTATGAAGAAGGTTACAAGTCTTAGATGGTCTTTGGTGTGAGTTTCTTAGTGAAGGCAGACCAAGTCAGACAGTTTTGGTTTTAACCCTACTCTGTCAGTAATTAAATGAAATCTCAGAAATTAAGTCATTTGACTAAGATTATTAAGCATGTAATACTAAAATTATAAAAGTCCCAGTACATGTCTCCAAGAAACAAGTTTCCCTCCCCACTAATGACACACACATACATATAAATATATCTTACCAAGCATCTTAATATGAACTACTAGCTTAAGTATCTTATAGCATTTGCCTAAGTGAAAAGTAAAAAAAAAAAGTTATTAGGATTAAGATGAGTCTTTAAGACTTATTACTTAGTGAATACATATATATACACACAAACTGATTATGTTTCTCTTATCAGAAGTATGAAGCAGAATATAAAATTCAAAAAATTAGGATTTATAAAATATGCCAATTACATAAAATTTATAACAGATAATATTTGAGGAACAGAAAGAAGGCCCCACAATATTTTTAGTTAGATTAAACCAAAATAACATAAATGGAGAAAAATGTTATGTTCATGGACCATAAAGAGATTCAATATTGAAAAGATGTCAATTATATCTGTTCGATTTGTAGGTTCAATGTAATCCTAATCAAAGTTCCAACAGTCTTCTGTGTGTGCGTGTGTGTGTGTGTGCAACAGAGAGAGAGAGAGAGAGAGAGAGAGAGAGAGAGATTTCAAGTAATTTTAACATTTATATGGAAATACAAACTGCCAATAACAGCCAAGACAGTCTTCTGGGACAAAAAAAGAAGGAAATTTTGTTATACCAGATGTTAAGACTTACTGTAAAATTACTATAGCTAAGAAAGTTTAGTATTTGTTTAACTTTTGTATGGACCAATTTAATATTATTAGAAAATTCTGAACAAACCTGCATCTTTAAAGACACTATTTATGATAAAGATGGCACTGGTGATATAGAATAGCAAAGAAAAGGCAGTTATTGTAATAAGTGGTATCAGCTCAATTACTTTTCCATGTGGGAATAAAAAATAAAATTTTACTTTCATTTAACTCTATGCACAAAGTCTGTAGAGGACTGTAGACCTAAATTTGAAAGTTGCAACATTATACTTCCAGAAGACAGTCAAAGTTACTCAGTTTTGCCTGACTCTTTGCAACCTCATGGACTGTAGTGTGCCAGGCTCCTCTGTCCTTGTCATTCTCCAGGCAAGAATACTGGAGTGTGTAGTGATTCCCTTCCCCAGGGAATTTTCTCAACCCAGAGATCAAATCCATCTCTTGCATTGCAAGCAGGTCCTTTACCTTCTGAGCAATCAGGGAAGCCCAAAAGACTGTAATAGGAGACTATGCTTATGGTCTTGAAGAGTAGGGAAATAACTATTAAATGGTAATTGAAAGATTGATAAACTACATTAAATGAAAAACTTAATCAGAAGATATCATCAAAAGAATAAAAGACAATCTAGAAAATGGAAGAATATATCCACAACAAAATTCAAAATATGTAAGTACAAAAATGGCACAATCTGAGTGACTTGAACGATAACTTCACATACAGAAATAAAAAACGTATACAAATGGGCTTTAACCTCAGTAGGAATCAAAGAACTACAATGGAAAATTATAATAGGATGTCACCCTACACCTATCAGAATGACTGCTGTAAGACTCACAAGGCCTAGAGTTGGAGAGGATATGGTAAACCTGAAACTCATATACTGTTTTTGGTATTGTACATTGATAGAGTCTCTTTTGAAAACTGTCAGGCATTATTTTCTAAAGTTAACCAAATACATCCCCAAATACAACCCTATTTAGGACTATCTGAAACACTCACATATGCCCCAAAGTCACATACAAGAATATTTACAAGAGAAGTGTACAAAAATGTTCAGTTTTATTTGCAACAAACAAAAATAGGAGAAAACTCAAATTTCCATCTGCACTAAACATGCTAAATAATATAGTCATATAATATTCCTCTGTATTTCAATGTATACGTCAAGGAAAATACTGAAANCAAGAATATTTACAAGAGAAGTGTACAAAAATGTTCAGTTTTATTTGCAACAAACAAAAATAGGAGAAAACTCAAATTTCCATCTGCACTAAACATGCTAAATAATATAGTCATATAATATTCCTCTGTATTTCAATGTATACGTCAAGGAAAATACTGAAATATAGCTACATGCAATAACATGGATGAAACACTTAAAAAATAATACTGAGCAAAAAAATCAGACACAGAAAAGCAACACATGCATGATTCTAGTTATATTAAGTTAAAAAGCATGTACAACTATAGAGTATTAGAAATCATGACAAAGTATCTCCTTTTAGAGAAGCAGAAGAGGTCCAAGTATAAAGAAGAGCCTCTAGACTTCTGCTAGCATCCTACTTTTGACCAACATGGTGGATACATGGTATTCAGTGTGTAGTAATTCATGGAACTATATGTTTATTGGCATTTTTCTACACGTGCATTATAATTAAATACAAATATAGAAGACCGAAAAATATGTAAGGTAAATACAAAGCAAAGAAAACCAGTATGATCTTCTTAACATCAGACAAAATATATTTTGAGGCAAATGGAATAACTAGAGAGACGGAGGAGACACTTGTCTTTGTATATGTTACATTTAAAATATTTATTATACCTTCAAATAGCAATGTTGAGGAGCCAGCCAAATACAAGAGTTCAAAATTTATGACAGAAACTATTAGAGAAACTAGATTCTGACCTGAGTTTCTATATCAGCATGTAGAAAGTATTCACAGCCATGGGACCCGATGAGGTCAGCCAGGTGGAGACATTATCGGTGCAAAGGAAGTCCAATGACAGAGTTGTGGAGTATTGGTTGTTACAGAAAGATGAAACAAATGAGGTAAAATTATCCAAATTTCATGTTAATTAACACTTAGAGTTGAATTTATCCCAAGTGTTATTAACACTTTCCACTTAGCCAATTTTTAATACACTCTTCAGACTTGCATTTGGCAGGCAATTTAACATTCCAAGTTCCAGGGCTTATACCATGGGGAGGTTGGGATTTTTCCTTTCATTCCTCCCTGGTCCTACAGTCGGCTGAATGCCAGGAACTTATACTATTCTCAGAATCTCTGTTCTTTCCCTTCCCAAATGCAGTCATTACTGGACCTCAAGTTCCTCAGAAACCATATCCACACTCAGTACCTACCCCCTTTCCCACATGCCTTGGAAAGGATGTTTGTCCTATGTATCATGTTTCAAAGCCATGCATAAATACCAAGTTGGGAGGAACACCAGCACTCCCAAACCTCATCTATGCCGTGTATAACAAGATAGCTGCTAGGTGTCTATATTCTGAGTGAGCTTATATTAAGTCCTTGAGTCAAAAGGCAAAGGTATGAAATGACTTCTTATCTGTTTCTAGTCATCTTTGATCTTCTGAGGGAAAGTCTAGGTAGATACTTCGTTTGCCAGATTCCTTGACATTATTTTTAATGTGATTCCTACTGGATTACTGATTAAAAAGATTTTATAAATACTTAAGACTTTGATCTTTATCCTTATTCTTGCCCATGCTGATTGACTGCTTCTGAAATTCTGTTTCATATTTTTTCCCTTTTTTCAAATTGTCCTGGACTTCATTTCTAGCAAGTGCTGTCAAGTAGGGCTTAGCAATCGGAGGCCTTTTGTTTGCACCACATCTGATTCCTCACTCAGAAAGGGGCGGGGGTGGTAAGCACAAGATAAATGTAATTTATAGATTAAATGAGGAACAACTACCAAATTGAGAAGATGAACAGTACTGCCTCTTATGAGAGATATACATTGTCCCTTTGATCTATTTTTGATCTTGCAAATGTACAACAGATAGAAAATGCTTTACTAATCATTGAGACAAAGGAAAGTTGATCATGCCAATAGGATACGTGACTAGGCCCTTGTGATCTGATGGAAATGCAAGACTTGATGTAAGTTGAGGTCTTCCTATCAATTAGCTCCATGACCTTAGGCTGGCAGGACAGCCTCCCTGAATCACAAGCAAAGAAACAACTCTAAAGATAACTTCAAAAGAGTTTGGTAGTTGTGAGTACTGGATATCATGAAATATAAAAATGATTCCAGAAGCCCTAAATAGTGTTAAAATATTGTTAATTGTGATTAACTTGATTATACTTACCATTTCTGGACAACATGTAGGCATCATCTTAAATAAGTAATATATCTAAGCCTCCCAAGACAAGTCTGAATAATTATAGTGAATATCTATCTTTTTTTTTCTCTCCCACATCTTTTAACACCTTTTCTTCTAATAACCCTTCAGTATTCCTCCAGAGGACTATCCTCTTTCCCCACGTTCTCCTCCTGAATTTGACTTTACATAAGCTTAATCACTTGGCTGTATAGAATGTCTCCAGAATGAGCTTATGACTACATCACCACCAGAGGGATATAATTTTGAATGGAAAAACAACCTGAGACCTTCCTCTTTTCCCACCACATGAGAACTTGAAAGACTGTTATTATAGAAACAATTGGGAACTCACTCAAAGTCAGACAGGAAAACAGAACTTACCCAGAAGCAGTAGCAATGATGGATGGATTCTGCGATATAGCATGAATTCTGAATCGAGTTGCTTCTGAATCTGCCACTTACATCAGAAGGATTCCTAATGGTTAGAGATGGATAGAGGTTATATCAATATCATGTTCCAACAGGAGGAACCTGTAGCTCAGAAATGTTAAATAATGTTTCTAAATGCCATCTGTGTATGTATAATATATATGTATATACATACATACACATATACATATATGTAAGTGTGTGAAGATCTGCTTACTGAAACAGAGCTTGAATATGAATTCCAGAGCCTATTTTAAGCTCTCTACCTACAAATTGTTAATTTTGCTGTTGTTTAGTTGCTAAGTCGTGTCTGATTCTTTGCAACCCTATGTGTTGGTCCATAAATATCTGTGTGTGAGTATGTGTGTGGGTTAATTGTGCATTCAATACTGAAAATCAGTTCTGTTTTGATGACAGAATTTAAATACTCTATCACTTTGGGAATGTTCTCCAAGGAGAAGAATGATAGAAATAAATAGAACTTTTTTCTCTTTTTAACAAGTCAAATTTCTTTAAGCACGTATGGTGTTTATTTACATGATATTTACCAGAAAATTAATACAAGACTTTTAAAGGACGTGAGTTCTG
Source organism: Neotragus pygmaeus (assembly GCA_006410875.1). Lineage (NCBI taxonomy): Eukaryota > Metazoa > Chordata > Mammalia > Artiodactyla > Bovidae > Neotragus > Neotragus pygmaeus. The sequence goes on from SJYV01040236.1 coordinate 519,060, forward strand.
AGATATAATGCTATGTGCTAAAAATACATCTGCAGTTTCATATTTATATGTAAATATATACATACCTTCAAAGACTCATTTATGGCATACTAAGAATATATACTGAACTGGATCATAGTTAAATTTAAGATATAAGAAATCTGCTGCTTGTTAAANATGCTATGTGCTAAAAATACATCTGCAGTTTCATATTTATATGTAAATATATACATACCTTCAAAGACTCATTTATGGCATACTAAGAATATATACTGAACTGGATCATAGTTAAATTTAAGATATAAGAAATCTGTTGCTTGTTAAATATTATGAGCTCTTTTGAGAGTTCTAGAAAGTTCTTTCTTTCTAAATGCTTGAGACCAGATCTGACCAATGTTGCACATTTAAATCCTCTAAAATGTTGAGTGCAATTTAACTGTATTTCAGTAAGAAGTGGCAAGTCTTTGAGTCCATCAGCACCTGTACTGATTGTGATTTATAGATTACTAATGCAAGACCTTTATCTGTGAATCTGCTCACTGTCTCCAGGTGAGACATAATTGCTTGGGAATTAACAACAATACTGTCTCACTTACCATAACTTTCAGAATGACACAATGATACTGTGAGGTAATAAAAAGCAGCAGGACAATGAAATCACCAGATGTTTTTGACTTATCTGAATGTACAGGTATCATATAGGGAAGGTCCTTTGTGGACCATGAGATACACAACCTTCTGTGTCCAAACTACACTTCCATATCAGGTAACACTCCCCAAATCTCGATAGGAGCAAGCTCTGGCATTTAAAAGAGTGCTTTTTAAAGAGCAAGGCTGTGATTGTCAGAGCTATTGAAGGTTGTTCTTCTCAGGATCATAAGTCAATAATTTGAAGAGATGCTTTTATTTTAGATGTTGGGTGTCAATTGTTTCTGTCAACATTCTATTTGCCAGGAAAATCTGTCAGGTAGATATGATAATGTGACAGCTCTAAGCATTGTCTTATGTGTCAAAAATAAATAAATAAAAAGGTATGGGCCGAATAGCAGTATTGTATTCTCAGAAAATAGAAAAAAAGGAGAAAAACAGAGGAGAAAAATTTAATGCCTGTAAGATTAATTTTCTTTGGACAATAAAACACATTTGATATTATTCAATTGTTCAAAGGAGCGTGAGAAGTACAAGAAAAGCTCTAAAATAGCACTACCTTTATGCTAGTGGGTAAACACTGGGTGTTATTGAAAATAGCAAGAGAGTAACAGATGTTTCCTCTAGTCTCTGACCTTGTAAAAATGAGTTTGTACAACAGAAGACCAGGATGCTACTTGCTGTGGATACCGAGACAAAAAATATGGGGAAATGAAGAGCATCTGAAATGTTATCACCCACAATTTTAGGTAGAGCTGTAGAGGCTTCAGGTGACAAGGAAGGCTGGTGTGCTGCAGTTCATGGGGTCCCAAAGAGCAGGACATGACTTAGTGTCTGAACTACAATAGGATACCTAAGCAATTTTTGCTCTAGTAACAGAGACATTAATTATTTCACTTTGAAGAAATAGGAAAAAGTCAGTTGTGGGATTGGTCCAACAATATCCTGCTTTGTTCTCATTGAATTTTTATCATGGGCTTGTGTCAGAGTCACATTAGAGATACTACAACTCCAGAATCATATCATCACACCAGTGATCTCAACGCAGAGGCAGGAACAGGAATTCACTTTCATCAAAGGAAAACCTTTTAATGAAATCCCAAAAGATTGCCATTCACATTCTATTGGTCATAACTATGTCACTGGGCAACTTGAATCAGGTAAGAGGCTGGAAAGTGAATATCAATGAAAGGATGGTCACACTTGACTTGTCTCAGTATCTATCATTCAGTCCATTCTGCCGGACGTATTTCTGCACTAAAGAAGAGTAGGGATCTGTGAGCAAAAATGGAGGGGAAAATGGCAGTTGGAGAGGCAATAACAGTCTGTGACAGTTACCAAGGAGCTACTAAACTACTACTTTCTGACATTTCACGGAATTGGTATAAACTCTCAACTTTGGACATTTGAAAGAAAAGAGAATAAGACTGTGTACATCATCTCTTTTTCTTAACTGATTCACATCACATTTTTTCCTGATAAATTTGCATATATGATAAAACAGTGGGTTGAATGGTGATTTCCAAAATAATATGCCCACATTCTAATATCCAGAAACTGTGAGTTTGCTTTTGTTTGAGAAAAAAAAGAATCTTTGCAGATGTAAAGATTTTGAAACAACATCATCTTAGATTATCTAGGTGAGTCCTAAAGCTAAGAACACTTATTCTATGAAAGAGACAAAGAGGGGATGGGACAGAAGGGAAGGAGGCAATATGACCCAGAGGCAGAGGTCACAAGTCAAGAAGCATTTGGAGACACCAGAAGCTGGAAAATTCAAGGAAAGTAATCTTCCTTAGAGCCTTCAGACAAAGCACAGTCCTGCTGACACTTTTCTTTCAGACTTCGGGACTCCATAACTGTGAGAGGATAAATTTATGTTGTTTTCAGTCAATCTTCTCCTCCTCCCTTTCCTCATTGCTTCTCCCTCCCTTCCTCTCTCTCTCTCCCTCTCTCTCTCTCTCTTGTTCTCCCTCTCTCTCTCCTCTCCTATTTCTTTCTCTTTTTGTACTGGTACTAGAGTCTGTATTAAACAATCTATAATATTTAAGTCTGGAAGAACTGTCAGCAAATATGTGGTCCCCATGGACTATACAGTCCATGGAATTCTCCATGCCAGAATACTGGAGTGGGTAGCCTTTCTCTTCTCCAAGGGATCTTACCAATCCAGGAATCGAACTGGGGTCTCCTGCATTACAAGCAGATTCTTTACCAACTGAGCTATCAAGGAAGCCCCAATGACTTTATATATGGGTTAACTTTGCTGTCTTTTACTTGTTACAGTCTTTAGTATGTTTTAATTTAGTTTTGATATATGTACTATGAATACCTTATATACGAAGGTATATAATCTAAGAATTTACTTAAGGGCTTTTCCTTTCTTTATTTCTTGAATCTTTGTTGTATCCATAATTATGTCTCCTTATGTATAAGAGTCAGAGAAGGCAATGGCTCCCCACTCCAGTACTCTTGCCTGGAAAATCACATGGATGGAGGAGCCTGGTAGGCTGCAGTCCATGGGGTTGCTAAGAGTCAGACATGACTGAGCGACTTCCCTTTCCCTTTTCACTTTCATGCATTGAAGAAGGAAATGGCAACCCACTCCAGTGTTCTTGCCTGGAGNAAAATTGATCTTAGCAGAGGTTTGCATCTTTTATTCAGTTCAGTTCAGTTGCTCAGTCTTGTCAGACTCCTTGCAACAACATGAACCACAGCACACCAGGCCCCACTGTCCATCACCAACTCCTGGAGTCTACTCAAACTCATGTCCATTGAGTCAGTGATACCATCCAACCATCTCATCCTCTGACATCCCCTTCTCCTCCTGCCTTCAATCTTTTCCAGCAGCAGGGTCTTTTCAGATGAGTCAGCTCTTCACATCATGTGGCCAAAGTATTGGAGTTTCAGCTTCAACATCAGTCCTTCCAATGAACAGCTAGCACTGATCTCCTTTAGAACGGACTGGCTGGATCTCCTTACAGTCCAAGGGACTCTCAAGAGTCTTCAACACCACAGTTCAAAATCATCAACTCTTCAGCACTCAGCTTTCTTTATAATCCAACTCTCATCCATACATGACCACTGGATAAACCATAGCCTTAACTAGACAGACGTTTGTTGGCAAAGTAATGTCTCTGCTTTTTAGTATGCTGTCTAGGTTGGTCATAACTTTCCTTCCAAGGAGTAAGCGTCTTTTAATTTCATGGCTGCAATCACCGTCTGCAGTGATTTTGGACCCCCCAAAATAAAGTCAGCCACTGTTTGCATTGTTTCCCCATTTATCTGTCATGAAGTGATGGGACTGGATGCCATGATCTTAGTTTTCTGAATGTTGAGCTTTAAGCCAACCTTTTCACTCTCTTCTTTCACTTTCATCAAGAGGCACTTTAGTTTTTCACTTTCTGCCATAAGGGTTGTACCATCTGCATATCTGAGGTAATTAGCCTTTTGAAAAAGTAATATTAGGCTTCTTGACCCTAAGTACTGTATTTTTATTTTTCTTTCAATTGTTTTATTCTTATTGATTACTGCCAACCACTTTANACTTTAGTTTTTCACTTTCTGCCATAAGGGTTGTACCATCTGCATATCTGAGGTAATTAGCCTTTTGAAAAAGTAATATTAGGCTTCTTGACCCTAAGTACTGTATTTTTATTTTTCTTTCAATTGTTTTATTCTTATTGATTACTGCCAACCACTTTATTTAGATGTATATGTTGTTCTTTTAATAACTTTTTATTTTGCTGATTAACTTTTATCCTTTATTCTTTAATTTTATATCTTGGATTCTATAAATATCCTTCAAATTACTGCATGTTGTGTAATGATATTTTGGTTTGCATTATTTTTATTATCATTAAGTTCTATAAGATTGTAACATTATATTATAATTTCTTACCTGATCTATTAATTTATTTATTGGAAGATTTTTGTTTTTGTCTGTAATAAATGTGTCAAAATACACAAGTAGGCTGTGAGACTTGTCAGTTTTGCCCTCAAATTATGTCATTATTTGCTTATTTTATTTGAGACTATTCTATAGAATCATATACTTTTACAATCACTATATCTTCATTGGGAATCAAATTTCTATTATATGAGTCCATATTATATACATAGTGAAATCTTCTCAAGTTCTGGGAATATTTCATAGTTTTATATTCTCATTGTACCATTTAATATCTATAAGACTTTGGTAAGCCTATTTAAGCATTTTGTTAATAACAACTGGTTAAAAAAATAATAGGAAATAAGAATGGACATATAAAGTGTCAAGATTAAGCTTGAGACAAAGTAAACATTACATAAACATTTACCATTATGATGATCATAATAATGATTGACATGACTTATGATGAAAAATATCACTTTAACCTTTCAGTATGTGTTTTATATGTAGTACATAGCTGATTTTTGTTTTGCTATTCATGGTCAATCAATTTTCCAGCTAATATATTTAACCCATCACATTGATATGAATATTGATCTATTCTGGCTTATTTCTACCATCTTTGTAGTTTCTTATTTTTTTGTTTAATATTTTTTCCAGCACTATTCCTCCCCCACTTCCTGCTTTTGAGGATTAATCACTTGTTTGTTTCTTATTCAATTTATTTTGCTAACTTTGCTATTTAATCTCTATTATTTGCTATTCAACTTCAATTATTCTATTCCTATTATTATAATTTTTCTATTCTAGTTCTATGATTTAAATAAGTTCCTGAAATACCATAATGTAAAAAGAAAAATAAATTAACATCTTAACCCTTAACTATTAAAAATAAAATGACATGACAATATACTATCCCACATTAACACCTTCTGATTTACACATTTTTCAAAATTTTAATGTTACAGATTACCTAATATTGCATATCATTTGATAAAATAATGTTTTCTTTTACATTTGCTTATAAATATCTATTTCCCTGGATCAGCACTTCTTATTCAGTTCAGTTCAGATCAGTCGCTCAGTCATGTC